>CM046428.1:3904341-4256841 GCA_025506505.1 Flaveria sonorensis | reverse complement strand
CTTATGAGCAATAATCATATCTTAGGTTGAATTATTAAAAACCTATTTTATAATAATTTCTCAACTGCTTTCTCTAAGTAAGTTTCTTTGTTCCAGTGAACTAGTATATAATCAACTTAATATCTTGTTTACTTACTATGGTACATTTAATAACATATGATTAATAAAACTTTTATTTGTTTTACTTTTAGATTTTTATATGTTATTATTTATGTCTTTTATATTAAGTTAATTTCTTATAGTTTTATATTTTAAAGGCTAGGAGGCATTGCTTCTAGAGGAAAATTGGTGGGGGTGATCTCTTGTCTTTTTTGTGATTATTGTAAAAATCATGATGAGTCAGTAAATCATAGGTTTTTGAGGTGCTACTTCGCGGATGAAGTTTGGTTAAGGTTCTTAAGGGGTGCGGAGCTTGTGGACATGTTTTCCTATCGGTTAAAGAGGTGGTTAATATTGAAGACGCAATGCCTATGCCTAAATCTGGTCGGGAGCTCCTTCACGAGATTTTGATTCTCTATAATTTGTATTCTCCTTCTAACTTTTTACTAGCCTTGGTTGTTAACAAAAAAATGTTAACTTCACCGAACTTAAAACTTAAACGCATCAAAACTTAGCTTTTTATACGTGAGCGCCGCATTTGTATAATCAAATTCATATTAGACCGGGTCTTAGTATATATACTTTAATAAGAAAAAGAGTCAAAGTCAAAACATCATTCATGAGTCTAAAACTAATTTCATCAGCAACATCTTAGATTTTACATGAATGATTCAGTTTATGTGTAAACATGTTGGATTGTCACTGTAGCGGAAAAAACTACATACCTTACATCAAAGAATAATTACTTTTCTTGAGCAACAATGACTTGCACCTCACACATATAGAGTTGTACTTCATAATTTTACTTAGCATAGACTTTCATCCAAACTATTTCCTTTAAACCTGTATCTGCATGCAAATATTTATGTACGAAATGGCTATTGAAATGCACTATGAGCAATATACTTCTTCTTAGGCAAGCAAGGAAGTCATCTTCACTAATCCTACAATCATCAGCGGTGTCAAACATTCGGAAGAATGCTTGTATCCTATAAAAATCAATAAATTATAATATATATGAAAACTGATAAAGAATTTTTATACAACTTTCCTTTAATAAGATCAGCAAACACTGACCTATCTCATAGTCAAGACGTGCATTGGCGTATAGTTGTGCTAGTCGAACCTTTAGTTAATCGTGTATAAAAAAACCAATTACCAAATATTTAAGTGGTTTGAGATTTCAATAAACCAACAAAATTGAGGGACAAAGTAAGAAAAAAGTTAATTTCATGTTACATACTAGACTCGTTTAAAGATCTCTATGAGATAGTTTTAATGATGCAAATCAACCAAATACATTGCAAGGGTATAGGATGAAAAGACATCAATCAAATGGTCATACAAGTGAATATTGGAAATAAAACCAATTGAGACCCATAAAGAATGTCCTGTGAGTCTATGACTCTATGAGGTTTTTTTCATTTAGTGGATCTTGGTTCTTTAACTAATAACAAAATAGAAATGAGACCCACAAATTGAAGAATAATTAAAAGCATTTATATATGCACACCCATAGCTACCTTCCCCATAGCTACCTCTCATTGAAGGCTATAATTCCATTCTTGTAGTTGTGGATACCAATAAACCCAAAAATCTGGCACAAAGAAGATAACTTATAAACAACTATGACCAGAAAAGCAACAATAGTAATTTAATAATAATTCTCCATATGTTCTGTTGCTTTGACTTCAAATGTTAAAAAACAAATGTCAGGTTTTATCTTATATATAGTGCCATATATTGACAAATATACATACACATACATATATGAGTGCATTGAATGGTACGATTGTGTTATAACACGAAGGATCTATTACAAATGTTCATCTATAATTGTTTTTATTAAACGCAAAAGACATAAAAAGATAATTAACTTTTTGGAAATTTTCATTTGAGGTTCTGAAAGTAACTTAAGATACTAATTGGCTATACATGTGGTATGTCATGTCATCAATCCGTCTAATTTATTATGTATACAGCATGTCATGTCACCAAATGATTTAATTTGTTGTGTATGTGGCATGAAAATGTCACCATGGTTATCTTCGTGGCCGTACATGAAGCACCACTTATGCAATCTCTGCTGATTTAACTTTTGTGAATGTAAAAACCAAAAAAAAATTATTTTCTATGAATAAAAAAGAGTTAATAATTTTAATAGACAAAAAAAATTAAATACCGCAAATAGAAAGTAGCATAAAGCTAATACAATTTTATATTGTTTGTCTTTCTATTAAATTCAATATGATATTCACGAGTCAATGACTACTTCTTATAGAAAACGGAAAGAAGAGATTGTTTCAATCTTAAAAGTTTGACACAATCTTGATATTTGACGCATCAAGTGAAACAAAATACAAGTATTTTATACAAATTCTAACAAATTTACACTAATGTATGCTTAGAAATATAAATAAGTCGTGAATTGAACTTTATAACAATGATTTCATAAAGAACATGCTTGCTAATCAGATATATACACTGAAGCAACCAGCGTAACATTATAACATCTTATACAACACCAATACGTCCTATATAATATATTAGTAGTGTGCGGTTAGTAACTAACTTGTGTGCTTATAGTCCACCTCATTTTAAAATATACAAATAGCAAATAAAAGTGGTTTTTACTTAATATACCGTTGGGGGTTGGGTCCCGGGAGATCTTCCCTCAAAATTTCAAATCTCTCAAAGCATTTGCGTGAAACCCACCCGACATCCAAAGATTGATTGATTACATGTTAATACCCATAAAAAAATCGAATTTTTAACAAAAATGGTGAAGATTTTGCGCTATAATCGCAACTATTTTTACCTGGGTCCTTCTCTTTTTCCTCCATTTTCGTTGACCCATGTTCTTCCAATCTGTAATCATCCCCTTCAACATCTTCGAAATCAAAGGTACCTCTGTTCTTTCTTCTATTTGTCTTTTCAGCTTCTTAGATTAAACACTCTATCGCATTTATTTAGGTTAGGTTTTATTGTATCAAATGTAGAATTCCCAATTTGGAAACCCTATGTTTTTCTTCAATTTTTGACTACTTTTGAAGAATGAACATAGCTACAGATCCACATGAACCTTCAATGTGGCATGCGTATCGTTATTCTGATCTGTTATGATTGCAATTGTACATGATTGAGGGAACCCTAATTGAATGTGTATGTGTGTGTGTGTATGAATGGCTAATAATAACAATCAGTCATCTTCATATAACCCTAATTCGGTCCCCTTTGAGCCCACCGCGAATCCTCCACCGTACCCACCTCAGAATTCAGCTCCATATCCGCCATACGCGTACCCGTATCCATACCCATATCCATATCAATCACAACCACCTCTCGCTGGCGGACCACCGCCATACCCTCCTCAACCCTTTCAATATCAGTACCCTGGGTACATATGTCCTTTTTCTTCTCAACCAAATGCTCATCATGACAGCAATGAAAGTGTTGGTAGTGTGACCACTGCAGCCACTGACCACCACCATTGTGACGCCACTAACCACCGTTGTGAAGATGATGATAGGTCGAGTAACTCTGTAAATCAAAAACTGACTCACAACCCTTTATCGGGGCATCAACATAGTGCTTCTTATCCAAGTGCTTTCACAGGACTCACTTCTCATATGGGCTCACTTGATTCAACTCAACTTCTTGCTATTCAACATCACGCTTCTCTTGATTTGGCAAATCATCAGAATTACCAAATTGTGCCCTTTGGGGCGCCTAAAAAGGCGTTGAAGGTTCTTCTGTTACATGGGAATCTTGATATTTGGGTTCATGAGGCGAAGAACCTTCCAAACATGGATGTTTTCCATAAAACAATGGGAGATGTTTTAAACAAGTTTTCTGGAAAACAAACGAGTGATCCATATGTTTCCATTGCTATAACAAGTGCGGTGATTGGAAGAACTTACGTGCTTACCAACAGTGAAAATCCTGTTTGGAATCAGCATTTTAATTTGCCAGTTGCACATCATACAGCTGAAGTTCATTTTCTTGTTAAAGATAGTGATGTTGTGGGATCACAACTAATAGGAGCTGTTGCAATCCCAGTTGAACATATATACACAGGATCCAAAATTGAAGGTCTTTTTCCTTTAATAAATGCAAACGGAAGGCCTTGTAAAAATGGAGCCAGTTTAGCACTCACAATGCAATATATACCAATGGCAAGATTGAGTTTATATAAGCATGGAGTTGGTGCGGGCCCACAATATGTTGGTGTTCCTGGAACTTACTTTCCGTTAAGAAAAGGCGGAAGAGTTACTTTATATCAAGATGCACACGTGCCCCATGAAAGCCTCCCGGATTTAAGCTAAGTGAAGACATGCATTATGTTAATGGGACTTGTTGGATTGATATATTTAATGCAATTACTGATGCAAAACGTCTTGTTTATATCACGGGATGGTCTGTGTGGCATAAAGTAAGATTGGTTCGTGACCAGCCAGATTCACCAATGGGCTCGTTAGGAGATCTTTTAAAAAGCAAAGCACAAGAAGGTGTTAGGGTTTTGCTTCTTGTTTGGGATGACCCTACTTCAAGAAACATAATGGGGTACAAAACAGTAAGTTTTTTTTTTTGTTTTCTTGAAACTGTTAATAACCAATTGATGCCATTTTAGGCTTGATGAGGTATACTAGACGTGGCAAAATGGATGGGTCGGGTGGATTAGATTACAAGTCAAAGGGGTTTGGATGTTTTATGCATTAAAACAACACCGTGACTTTTTGTTTTAACTATTTTTGTCCCTTAAATATAACATAACCAGAATCAAATAATTCGTAAGTAAATGGGTTGAAATTGTCACTTCTGGTACGTACATACATTATAGAAATTTTGAAAAGGTTTATGTTTCTTGTTTGAACCTTGACCAAACATTGCATATTTGCATATAAAACGTAGAATATTTACATTGGTGACTTATAAGAACATTCTTGTCTCGGTTGGGGTTGTAATCATTTTATTCCCTTTTGGTCAAATAATATTGGCGACGATTTACCTCTTTTGATTTCTAATAGAAATTGGACACACATCTTTTTCTTCTTTAGCAAATTTCAGTTTAAAATTACCTACTTTCTTGTACTGAGACTTTTACTGGCACTACTTGTTAATGCTATTGGTTTTGGACATTTAACATTTTCATTTTGTGAATTTTATTTATATGGTATAAAAGAAATGAGTATGTGATTATGGATCCCATTGGAGAAATAGAGATGGGATTTACAAAACACATAATATAGTTAGTTGGTATAAACGAGTGCAAATCTTCAGGACGGACTAATGGCTACCCATGATGAAGAAACTCGGCGTTTCTTTAAGCACTCTTCTGTGCATGTACTGCTTTGCCCTCGTATGGCTGGAAAAAAACATAGTTGGGTCAAGAAAAAGGTACCTTAAAAATCAATAAACAGAAGAACTTTTTTAAGTTATTTAGTATAATTTCTTCACTTCTATAACTTTTTATATCTCTTTTGTTTTGCAGGAAGTTGGAACGATCTATACTCATCACCAGAAAACTGTGATTGTAGATGCTGATGCTGGAAATGGTAGAAGAAAAATTATATCTTTTATAGGCGGACTTGACCTTTGCAACGGGCGATATGATAGTCCACAACATCCAATATTTAGGACTTTAGATACCCTACATGCACAGGATTATCATAATCCGACCTTCACGGTAATTGAAAGTTCAAAAGTGAAAGAGCTACAGATTAAATATTCACAATTTACTTGAATAAATTTGAAAGTTATTCATGTTTTGGTACTTTTTTTGTAACAGGGGAGTGTTTCTGGGTGTCCAAGAGAGCCATGGCATGATTTGCATAGCAAAATTGATGGGCCTGCAGCTTATGATATTATGAAAAACTTTGAGGAACGGTGGCTGAAGGCTTCAAAGCCTCGGGGCATTAAAAAGCTGAAAACTTCAAATGATGCTTTGCTAAAATTAGATATGTTTCCAGAGCTTTTGGGTCAAAATGATGAACCTAGTGTTAGTGATGACGACCCTGAGGAGTGGCATGTACAGGTAAATAAGATAATCAAAGTTAGAAGTGCAATTTTGACCTGTTTACTTATGAATGGGTTTATTTGGGCTGTGTTTTATATTTATAGCTAATGAAGGAATGGTTAATTACTAAAAACTGAAGCTTTTCCACAATTTGTCCAAAAATTTACTTGCTATAACAAAGTATATAATATGACACTTTCACAAGAAAGATTGTTATTTGCAATGAATAGCCAAGTATGATGGTTTAAATAGTCAACTGTTTTTCAAGACTTTATGTGATAGATCTCTGTTTTGAGTAATGCAGATATTTCGCTCAATTGATTCGAACTCCGTAAAAGGATTTCCGAAGGACCCTCATGAAGCTACAGCCAAGGTGACGAGATGAATCATTTTCTTTTACGATTTTAAGGGTCAGTTTAAAATTGCAAAAAGAAAAAAGAAAATACAAAAAGAACTTAAGCGGTCTCTAAATATTATTTGCTAGAATAAACATCCAATGTGTTGTTGACTTGTTTTAAAACACATATTTTAAACCACTAAAACTGTTTAATGCAAGATCTGAATTAATCATTTCTGAAAAATAAAGCAAAAGATTTGTGTGAATATGTGATTAATGAACTTGTTTGGAACAGAATTTGGTTTGCGGGAAGAACGTGCTAATTGATATGAGCATACATTCTGCATACGTAAAAGCTATCCGTTCTGCACAACATTTCATCTATATAGAAAATCAATACTTTATCGGGTCGTCTTACAATTGGAAATCTTACAGAGACTTAGGTAAGCAACATTTCTTTTGATATTATGTTATTGTTCAATTATTATGTAAATTAACTCAGTAGCATATAGTTAAACACATATTTTCCTTCATTCAAAATGCATATCATATAAAACATAAAGTTTGATTCTCTCATTAGGTGCCAACAATTTGATTCCAATGGAGATTGCTCTTAAGGTTGCTAGTAAAATTAGGGCCCATGAAAGGTTTGCTGTATATATTGTCATACCTATGTGGCCAGAGGGTGTTCCCACAGGTTCTGCAACTCAAAGGATTTTATTTTGGCAGGTATATTCTTATATTTATTTGACTTCTAATTTGGAAAGTCCAGATCAAGTACTAACTGATGATAAGTGGTCAACTTTTCTATATTGCAGAACAAAACAATGCAAATGATGTATCAAACTATCTACAACGCTTTGGTGGAAGTTGGTCTTGAGGAAGCCTTTTCACCACAAGATTATTTAAATTTCTTTTGTTTGGGGAATCGAGAGGCCATCGACCTGAATGGTACTTCACCTAGCCATAGTCCTGATGGTACTCCTCAGGTTAGCCTTCTGTTTGCTTCTATGGCTATAGTTTCATACACTTCTTAAAACACTAAATAACATGATTTCTCTCACATCGTATTTACTACATTTTCTTCGAAATTTGTCTATGGATATCATATCATTAACTACTAGAAGTGGCAAGATGGGCAGGTTGGGTAATGGGTCAAAACGCTTTCCAGTCAGGATGAGTTGACTGGCAAACACCCTTTTGTGTGCTTTTTATAAATATTTAAGGCGTTAGCTGTGATTACTAGAACAATCTGACTACAATATTAACTAAATCTTTGAATAAAAACAATTTAGGAGGTTGTATGCAATTATACATTAGAAATAAACTTTGTGCCCACATGACCCATTCCCCTTTTAACTAATCTCTTATTCGGACCACTTTGGAGAAAAAACAACCCAAATCAACCCACTAATAAGTAAACGAGTCAAAATTGACACCTCTGATTAATCACTTTCTACAACATCTATTTAAAAATATGTTAAATTGCATTTAACAATTTGCTACAAATTGTTGCTTTTAACTGTGCTTAGGGACTTGCACGTAAGAACAGGCGATTCATGATCTATGTTCATTCAAAAGGCATGATAGTGGATGACGAGTATGTACTTATAGGCTCTGCAAACATAAATCAGCGGTCTATGGAGGGAACTCGAGACACAGAAATTGCAATGGGGGCCTACCAACCTCGCCATACTTGGGCCAAAAATCTCTCTGACCCACGAGGACAGGTAACCAATCATCTTTATTGTTATATAAGTTTTTATGTGCACTTGTGAACTGACGTAAACATGTTATTGGTTTGATGGTTTTCCAAGATTCATGGATACAGAATGTCTCTTTGGGCTGAGCATCTTGGCGCTGTTCACGACTGCTTTTTGAAGCCCGAATCTATAGAATGCGTGAGGCAGGTTAGATCCATGAGTGAAGCCGATTGGAACCAATTTGCATCCGATGAAATAACAGAAATGACGGGTCATTTGATGAAATATCCCGTTGAAGTTGTTAGAAGTGGTAAGGTAAGATCCCTTCCTGGATTCGAAAGCTTCTTGGATGTAGGAGGTCAAATCATCGGGTCGTTTCTTGGAATTCAAGAGAATTTGACTATTTGATAAAAATTGGTTTTTGATGTTTGTAAAGATCAGGGTTCTTGAAATTCAGTTGTCATCAAGGGTTTATGTTGTTAAAGAACCAATTTTAGTTTATAGATTCTTTTTTGTTGCGAATAATTGACTTCACAATGTATAATGAATGACAAAGTGTTCATATCATGTTAGATTAAGTTTATATTATGCAACCTTATATGGGAAACCAAAATGTAGATGTGATCATATGACGTTCTAGCAAAATGCAACCATAGTCATTGTTAAAAAAATACACAAAAACGGTATTACATTTTATAAGTATAAATGGTATTACATTTCGCAGGAATAAATATGAATGAAAACTTGTAAGTGTGTTGTACACTCACAAGTCCAAATTTCTTCATGTGAAAAGTTATTTGAATATTATAAACATTTGAATCATGAATTTTATTAGTTTATGTGTTTACTTAAATGTTTAAGTTTAAATATGTGTCTCAATTTCAATTCTCTAAGATTTAACCTTGTCATATATAGATTCACATCATAGAAAGAGGATTTTGTACAATGCTTATTCTTTGAGATAATATTACTTCTCTCTGTGGATGTATTTTGATTGTAAGTTATGCTTCCATTAATCAGCCTCTTCCTCCTTATGGTCATGATCATGATGCCTATGTTGTGTGTTGAGGGTCTCACCGATAAAATTAACACGATCCTTAAAGACACATGCTGCAATCGTAGGTAGTAAAACATCAACAAAAACCACAAGGGCGGTTACTATGGTGTTGTTGACACCTCTAGTAACTTGTGAAAAAGGCTAATCGATTACATTTATTTACTCACTTGACAAGAAATTTGTTTTGATGATAACCATAAGGTTGAAACCAATGAATCTCGAGAAGGTTATAATAACTCCATCTCGAAGCCTTCTTAGTTTCCCTTGACATAAATTACATTTTATCTTTCTTTTCTTTTTTATATATTATGATAACTTTATTATGTTTAGTGTTCCTTCACATTTTTGTTGTACATAGAGCATGTTAAGTTATATATAAAGATAAATAATCTATATTTTCAAGTCGTATAATAGTATCTTAATCTTCGAATTTAAGGATTAAAGTTGGTAATGGCATGTCCCCGAATAAGTGCAGTTAAACCATTGCCACCATTTGTACATGAACCAATTAAACCTACAAGGCTGCAACTACAAGTGAGAGCTTGTCCTTGCTAGTTTGTACATAAGAAACTTAAAACATTTCCTGTCAAATATGTCGATAACAAGAAGAATTCTCAAAAGAAACTATGAACTATGAAGATTGGATGCTTCACAACCGAACACAAAGTTACTATTAGTGTAATTTACTAGGCTTCCATGTTTAAGGGTGTTTGCGATTGCTTATTAAACTAGCTGTCTGTTTATTGCTTTTTGATATTTCACTCGCATATATGTTAGATACGCAGTTTGGATAAGCAATTCCAAACACAGTCAAAACAACTTATTGCTGTATGAAAACACAATAGATGAACAAGCAGATTTAGTAAGCAATCCCAAATGTGCCTAAAATACAATGGAGATGGGATTAGAAAGGAAAAAGATTTGAATTAAGATTTCAGTTTTTGAGAGACCCGATCCTCAAATTGGCTTCAAGACAATGTTATTGTGATTAATACATGTAAATTATGGTTCAACATCACTATAAGCTTATGTTTTGAGCTTATTCTTATACATTAGTGTTTGAAAACAGAGAACCAAATTGACAAATGAATTGTATTAATGATTCTCATTTCAATTCATAAGAATGATATAAGTAAGAATATGTACAGATGCGTCTAACAAACTCTAACCTCAAAAATTTTGTCAAGATTGGAAGAAAAGAACCATGTCTCCCAAGTCGCCAAGAATTCTAATCAGCCAAATGCCATGACGAATTTTACCATCATCAAGCATCTGCAATGGAATTAACAAGTTAGTTACACAATATCATGATAATTTAACGGAATCCAAGCATTTTTAATGAACGTGTAAGTTGAGTCTAATCAGTTGTTCATTTAAACCATGTCTGTGGGTCGTAGTTGTATGATGCAAATATAAATATAAATACAGCAGGCATGCGAGGATAAATAAAGATGGGACACGCAACATGAGCTCAATGATATAGATAAGGACGTCAAAGCAGAAGAAGAGCAAAAACATGAAAAAAAGGGTACCAAACCAAAGGGACCAATACAGGTCAGAACAGCCAATTTATTTATTTTTATATGGGTCAAAGTGGACTGGGTTGATCTTAAACAACTTTTATCCATAACTTCAAATTATTATAGTCTATAAGGTAATCACATATGATTAAAAGAAATTATATTGCTTCAATAATAACATAATTTCTGAATAAATGGGTTGCAGAGGTTTTATACACTAAAAGTTCACTTAAGGGTGACTATCTACTCGTTCAACCCATTTGAGTTTGACCCATCCTGTTTAACTAACTTTGTTTTATTCACACACAACCAGATTTAGAAGCAAATGCAAGAGTTAATAGCATCTTATTTCTACAAATGTATACACAATTTAAAATAAACAAATTGTTACCTGTATACATTATGTGCTCCAGCCTCCAGTGTACATTACGTGCTTTAATGCTTTCAACAACCTCTGGTTGAATAATTCAATTTTACCCCTCATTTTACAGGCCCCGTATTTCTCCTCGTCGAATGAGACCCACAGTCGCATCTTCATTTCTCATCAAACCACACCTCTCACCCAAATATCACCAAGTGATCTTATTGGAAGTGTATATATCAAAATTCAGGATTTTCAGTATCAAATGCATTTAAACACCCATGTTTTCAACTAACATTAAAGATGTATGTGGATTAAATTGGTAACCCTTCTCCTCCATGACACCAGCAAGCTCAGAGCATTCATTAACCAACCCTTGTTTTAGTAACCCATCAAGAAAAATCTTCCAAGCAACTTCATCTGCATTGTATGTGTACCCATCAAGCAAATTACCAAAAACTTCTTTACCTTTTTCATGTTTTCCTTCATCATATAACCCACAAATCAGCAACTTATACGACTCTAGATGCGGTAAAATCCTATTTTCAACCATACTATTTAGTAAGGTCAATGCTTGGTCAAACATTCGCAAGGAACACGAACAATGTACTAAAGAGGTGTATATGTGTTCGTTTGGAACTAGCCCATTTGTTAACATATGACTAACCAATCTACAAGCTTCTTCAAGTCGACTTTCTCTACATAGCCCAAAGATTAAAGCCTCATAAGTTTTGACATTTGGTTTACAACCCCGTTTAACCATTTCTGAAAACAACTCATCGCGGTCTCTAAATCCATTAACTTCCACACATTACCAATATTGAGATCAAAATTTTGAAACTTTATGTTTTCCCTTTGTTGCAAGACTAAAAGGTGCTTCACTATTATTGCACATGTATGGTGAGATGGTTCACATCTAGCATCCATCATACGTTTTAAAACACCAAAAGCAGTATCCATCTTTCCTGCACGGAAATACGAATCGATGAAAACCGTATATGTTGCTGTATCTGGTTCTATACCTTTCACCATCATGTCATTCATCATATCTTCTGCTTCTTTGACCATCCCTTGACTGCAGTATGCAAGAATAAATGAAGTGTATGTACAAACATCAGGTTTCAGTCCAGAAGAAACGATTTCAATGAAAACCTTACAGGCATCGACAAAATTGTATCTTTTTAATAACCCTTCAATCAAAATTGTGTATGTAGTAATTTCCAGCTTAAAACCTATTTTTATCATCTTTCCTATAAAAACTGAAGCTTCTTGAATCTTATCTTCTTTACACAAGCCATGAATCAGCACATTGTAAGTCCAAGAATTTGGTAAGCAGTCGTTAATAAGCATTTTGCTGAATAAAGTCAAGCCACTACCGGCTTTCCCAATTTGGAAATATCCATCTATAAGAGTTGTGTAGATAACTTCATTTACTTTTAATCCTTTCACTTTGAGAGAATTTACCAATTCATGAGCTTCTTCTACACTCCCTCGACTACATAAAGCCTGTACAAGGGCACTGTAGGTCCACTCATCAGGAACAACACCATTCTCTTTCATTAAACCGATCAACCTATAAGCATTATCCACATCATTGTGCATACAATATCCATTAATTAGCAAATTGTAAGTCACAACAGTAGGCAATAGTTTCAACTTCAACATCTTATCAAGTAAAGCCATAGCCTTGTGAATGTTATTGACTTTACAATATCCACCAATCAACTCGTTGTAAGTACGAACATTTGGTTTCATTTCTTTCTTTTCCATAATTTCAAACATCTTAATTGCATCCTCAATTTTTCCTTCCCTACAATATCCATCAATTAAAGCATTGTATGTCACCACGGTCCCAGCCACTCGTTTCTCTTCCATCACGTCTAATAATTTTCTTGCATCATCTACCTTTCTTTCTTTACACAATCCATCAATAAGAACCGTGTACGTGTGAGCATTCGGCTCACAACCTCTTTCTTTCATCTCATTAAACAGTTTCCATGCTTCTGCAGCTCTGCCTAATCTACTTAATGCAGATATCAAAACAGTAAATGTACGCACCGTTGGAAAGCAATTATCATCACCCATTTGATGAAACAACTTTAGCGCTTCATCAATACGTGATTCTTCACAAAACCCGTGTATTAGATTCGTATAAGAAACCTCGTTTCTTTGACACCCTTTCTTAGGCATTACATCAAACACCTTACACGCACTATCAACATCTTTATTCCTACAATGTCCTAGAATCAAAGACGTATACGTATGAGTATCGGGACTAAGTCCAGCTTGAACAATCTTACTCACATACAAGCAAGCCACATCAACTTTCCCCAATTTACAATGCCCATTAACCATCGAATTATACGTGTATATATTCGGCATAATTTCATCATCCAACATCTCTAAGAACACACATTTCATATCATCAATCATCAAAAACCTTGATAAACACATTAGCAGCGTATTATAACATCTAACACTAAGCTTAAATCTAAACTCTTCACAAACATCATCATCATTCATTTTCCTCAAAAACCCCAAAACAAACCTCGCATCATCTTCCGTTACGCAAGCTTTCACCATCGAAATCCGGATCTTTTCAGCTACACTAAAAAACTTATTCTTGATCAATATCCTCAACAACGACGCGAAAGATTCAACACTGGGTTTAAAACTCGATCTCTGTGATACAAGATTGAAAAAAGCAAGAGCTTTTTGGGGGTTCAAATTAGGGTTATTAGTCAAAATCGAAGCGATATGTGATGGGGTAATCGATGGGATCAACGATTTGAGACGTGGGTTTTTCTGCCAGTTGGGTGAAGATAGAAGGGTGAGTAAATGGGCTGCAAAATCTTCTTCTTCGTCAATGGGTGATGAAGAAGGTGAAGGGGAAACAGCGGAATGAAGGAGAAGTGGTGATAAATATTTGAATTTGATGATGAGATGATGTGGGGATTGTTGTTTGAGGATGAATGTTGATCGTAACATCATCCATGTAATGATGGAGTTAAAGAGTTATCGATGCATTTTTGGAGGAAAGGTGTCTGCAAATGGTTTGCAGCGGCAAGCGAAGAAGAAAGGGGAAATGTTGGGGACTTTGTGGGCTTTGAGAATCTTGATTGTTTGGGCTTTCATTCTTGAAAGTTGAAACTTCACTAATGGGCTTATAATGCATTTGGGTTATTTATATGGGTTTGGACTTGTTAACGCTTTTTTGTTAAACGTGTAAATTTTATGGGCCGATAGGATCGCATTGTGTTAGAGTGTCAGACCACTAAAAGTATTCATATATCAGCTTTTTATCTTTAATTTTATGATTACATTAAGTTTTAATTGTTATTTTTGTTTTTGATTTATAGGCTGTTTTTCTATTTCCAACCAAAAAAGTTTTTTTCTCCTCTTTTAGGTCTCTGACTTTTTAAGAAGTTGCAAGTATCATCCATTTTTATTAACTTAGTTAATTGTGATACACAGTGATTTTACATCATCATCAACATATTTGATACTAGTAACATACTTTTGGAGTGAAATTAAAACAACAAATAAAAATTTTTGGAGACAAATTGATGTTTTTAATCTTTTCGAGGGAAACGATTATTTTAGTCAAACCTTATGGAGCAAAACTGAAATTAACTCGAATTTATCTAAATATGCCATCTAAGGTGTTTTGGAGTTATTTTTTTAAAATATGAATGACAATATGGTATTATTCGGGTTATGAGGACCAAGTTATGGATTGAATGCGGTTAAACATGTTTATAGTGTTTGCATATCGAATCGAGGGGGTGTTGAAATATGCCAATTTCCAACTCAATGTAAAATATATAGATAAACATGTTTTAATTGGCTGCATTATGTTTTCCTCATATCGGATTGCATAATTCAACGCGGTTAACGTGGGCTTCTTTGGAGTGTTGCTGGACTTGTATCAGATGAGTTTTTTTGCTGGGCTAATGCAACTGATGTAGTTCGGGCTTAAGATAGATTGGGCTCATTAATGCAATTGGGTTCAACATGACTGCCCCTCAGTTCTTCATATACCTGCATTTTTCAATTTGGGAGTTCAGAGAATCAGAGATATTGATATTCTCCATCTTTTTAGGGTTTACCCCTTATGGTCATCCTATCTCACATTATCTGCTTGACATCATCATCAAGATCCTAAAACATGTTTTAGTTTGATGTGTTTGACGTATAAAGTTTTTTCTCTCTAATCACTTAAATCATTATCTCTATTAGGGTTTCTTCTCTGTGTTCATCTTAATGAAACTATCTTTTAGATTGTCTTTGTATAAGGTCATTCCCGTAAACGACCCAAGTTTAGTTTTGGTTTTATCGATCGTATTCTAGTTTGTTTGTGGTGTTAATCGAGTGGATTCTAGGGTGTAAATGTATTTGATTTGAGTTTAATAAAAAGTAAAATTAAGATTTCTTAATACTGGTTGAAATGGAGTTTGTTGGCAGACTGTATTCGTTTGTCAAAGATGGTTCTGAATATAATTAAGCACGTAGTCGATATGAGTAACCAAGTACATATGGTGATTCACTAACAAACAACATTATACAATTGCAGCAAATTTCAGATGCTATTAATCATTTAGCTATACCCCGTCAAATATTCTATTCTTTTATTTAAGTCCATACAAACATTATAAAGTTCATTATGCCTAAGATAAACCAAGATTCTATAAGTAACACCCATAATGACCCAAAATGCAACGAATAGCTTTATGTTGCCATCTCTAGTTTTCATTATTCAAACAAAATTATGTCTATACTTCATTAAACTAGTTACTTAATTCACAAACTTTTTAAAAAGAGATAAACTTTCATTAACTAAGAATAATAACTTACAATACCGCGAAACATATAGTTAAAATGATAATATATTTTGCCTACATGTAAATGATTTAGCATACAATTTTAGTAAAATAAATTAGATACCACTATAAATAAATAAAAAAAATACAATACTACAACTCATTGTGTCAAGTAGTCGTTTATGGGTGTAAAAATTGAGTTTGGCATTTGATCGAACACCTTTCCTACCATTTGTCCCACAAATTAAACAATAGCCCTGGTGGTCCAAATCTTGGGACCCTACATTCACCATGACTTACCCACCCCCCCTCTCTTCATGACTTATATTCATACACCAACCTTTTCACTTTTCATTTCTTTTTCATATTCATACTCATACTCATACTCATACTCATACTCATACTCATACTCATACTCATACTCATACTCATACTCATACTCATACTCATACTCATACTCATACTCATATTCGTCTTCTCTCCGCCACCATGAACCACCCACCATCACCACCACAGGGGTTCACTCGATTCACTTAAAGAAAGAGCCTTTACTGCAAGAAGACGAACAACAAGATCAAACTCATAGTCCACCACCACCTCCGCCGCCGCTGCCACCGTCGTCAAGGCGGTCGTCCACCAAGGACCGCCACACGAAGGTGGAAGGTCGGGGCAGAAGGATCCGAATGCCCGCAACCTGCGCCGCCCGGATCTTCCAGCTGACCCGAGAGCTCGGCCACAAGTCGGACGGTGAAACCATCCAGTGGCTCCTTCAACACGCTGAACCCTCCATCATTGCCGCCACCGGCACCGGGACCATCCCCGCCATCGCCACCACCGTCAACGGCACCCTCAAAATCCCCACACCACCACCACCACCCACCAATCAATCATAAAAGAAAACTCCCACCGGATTTCGACATAAACCGAAACGACAACCACCCAACAACCACCACCACCACCACCGTATTAGCTCCTCTTACGACCACCACCACCACACACCCTCAATCTTTCATTCCCATATGGGCAATACCCATCACCGGAACCACCGCTTTCTGGCGTTTCAGCCACCCACACCTCCGTTTCTCAACATCTCCGCCACCACCGGAGACCAAAACCCACCAAATCCCACCGCCTCCGCCACCGTAACCACCACACGAGATTTTCCGATGAGAAAGGAGTTCCATTTCATTGAGGCAAATCGTCGAACACCTTCCGATCACTAACAAGTAACACCACTTGCTTAAATTTCTAATCTTTTTGTTTCAATTTTCTTCCATTATCGTCAACAACGTGATCACGTGCGTGAGGAGTATGTGTGCAATGGGGTCTACTCCACAGGCTTTCGGTAAATGTGGTGGGGCCGTGGGCCCATACTCGTGGTGCATCAGTGGGCCCAGTGAGGACCACTTTGGTAGATCATGGGCCGCCATGGGGCCCACCTGGGATTTTAAGCCGTTGATTAATGTGGCAATAAAGGGCCCAGATTATTATGGTGGACTTGCGAAGCATGCGGCATGTAAGTCTCTGACGTGTCGGGGTCGGGTGGGTTTGTGGGACTTTTGTAGGGGTTTGACACGTGGATATGTGTCATTGGTTGTATGTGTGTTTTTGTTGTAGAAAGTTTTATGGGCCCATGTTTTCAGATGAGATATGCGCAGCCGGTGTGGCATATGCTCCTCCACCCACTTTGTCTCGTATTTAGTGTAACGATTTATAATGTATGCACTATGCACTAAAGTACTTTATAAGATGTTTTTATATTGGGACGTTTCATCGACTCAAATTATTAATGTAACTATTGAAAATTAAAATTTATACAAAAACCCTAATAAAAACGTAACATGTGTTCATTTCTTGCCGTGTGGGCGAGAAAATCCCATAATTACTCGCTGAAAAGCTGACTGGGCGAGAAAACCATCTATTTCCTCGCCGACGTGGCAATTTTGATGGGATTCCTCGCTGACGTAGCTGTTACCTTGCTGACTATGCGGGGAATCATGGGTTTTCCTCGCCCGTAATTACAAAATGTCACTTCTCGCTCCGAATTTTCATTTAATTTATAATTAAAATTTTTTAAAAAGTATTTTTTAAAAATTTATAAAATCCATATTTTTTTATTCATTTATTGTTTTTTCCACATTTAAATTGGTAATTTAATGTGATTTTCCCCATATAATACAAACTTATACAATCTTATATTTTCTTAACACACTTATTTCTTTTCTTGCAACTATGCTCTTAAATCCTCTCCAATCTTATATTTTTCTTAACACATTTGTTTCTCTTCTTACAACCATCCTTCTAAATCCTTTCAATTTAAGTGTGTTAAATTGAGTGTAACATAATCAAGAAAATTTAAAGAATCTATTGATTATGAGTTAAATGTTTTTTTAGAATGTAGTAGCTTTTGTTATGTATTAAGTTCCTAAGTAACACAACAATGTTATAATACATTCAGTGTATTATGCAAATGCTAACTTTTGTTATGTAGCAACTTCTTAACTAATGTAACCATGTCTTGAGTTGGATATATCTTTTTTCTTTTTTCGTTTTCTTTTTTTGAAATTGTAACGGTTGTGTTTATATATTAACAAAGCTTATTTGCCTTCCAAAACAACTTGACAAAACATTCAACAAAACAGTTGGAGTACCATTAATGCATAAAGTATCTTACAAAACATTAAAAACATTAAACTTACGATGAAATTTGAACATAACAAGATAAAGTAACAATCAACCACAAACTTCCAACATTAACCAAATCATTCTTCCCCTTGACCCTTGCAAGTCCTATTGTGTCCTCTTTTTCTTGCACTTCAAACAAGTCCTAGTGGTCCCCTTTTTTGACAACCTACCATCTTTTGTTGCCTCTTCCGGTTCAAAGGTTGACTTTTTCCTTGTCATTTTGAGCCTGCCAATAGGCTTATGATGTGTTGGTGGTGTAATAATGATTGGGACTTTAGACATTGCCCATAGTGCTCTAACATTAGTTGGGAAGATCTTGAACTTTTACACTTTTTTCCACCTCTCTAATGTGTAGACTGGATCCAAAATGTCTCTAGCAGTCCTCCTTCACAACAATGTTTCAAATTGCAGCACTGCAAGCAAGCATGGGACCCCTTTTTTCAAAAAAAGAATTATACTAGATCTTGGTATAATATGGGTGAATGAAATTTGAACAGGGAATACACTTGATAGCTAAATCCCAAAAAAAATTTGAAAGATTTGATAGGGTAATAAAAAATCAGTCACATAATTCACAAAGCAAAGAACCTTCCAAAGTTCCTTCCTCTTGTATTGATCTAATCGCTAACCCTTTTTTGCCGTTTTTTTGTTTAAAGAAATCAACTATCAAGCACTCAAAGTTAGTATACCAAATTTTCTTTGATTTATTGCTTTTGTTCAAAGAAATGAGTGGTTGCTTTTGTTTAGATTACGTTTTTCAAAAGGGTCTCATCTTTTTAGTTCGATTGGGGGTCCATAAAACATTGAGCTGGCCCTGCCAGTACCCTTAGAACATTCACAATCCTCCTCATAAGATACTCACTGATTAATTCTAATAGTGTAGTTACTAGCTTACCCCTTCCATTCACTATCTTGGAATTATAAACCTCACACATGTTGTTTAGTAATGCATCTAAATGTGCCATGCCTGTGAAACATAACATAACATCAAACACATAGTGAATATAAGTTAAACAAAACATAACATTCAAAATTATAACACATTATGAATACATTAATTGTAATAAGCTACCTGAAAAGTATGATCTTGACCAATGTTTTAGTTGGATTTAAGCTAACGATGTTGAATTTTTTCAACTCATCAATTGTGTTTTCAAATTGAACCATAGTTGTTGATGTGGCTAGTTTTCAAACCATGTACTTATAAGCTTTTCCCTTGAAATGATGCTTCATATTCTCATGATTATGTCTAAGACAGTACCTATGTTCAACACATTGGAGAACTTTGGCCAATACAGAAAGTATGTCGTGTTTCAAATTATATACATTAGGCTATTTTTGTATAACACGATGTCAGATAAATACACATAAGATGAAGGTTGTGAATCCAAGGATCGATACAAAAATTATTAATTTGATTTTAACAAGTACTGATCGCGTAACTATCAATACTTGCTGTTTAACGGATTGTTTATATTGAAATCGATGAATAATGTATTGAACAATCAAGAAACAACTAAACGTAACAATGCACAAACCAAAAATGTGTTCAACTGTTCTTCAATCGCAATCAATCGATTACAATTGATTTTGATGTATTGCTTTGTTACTAATGATGTTCTGTATGCTGTAATTGTTCTTGTATATTTGTTGTGTGTGTCTCCCGATCTCTGTTATTGTTCTATTGATATATAGAGATCGTGTTTCTATTCTGTTCATAAATCATTGTTGACATTTCGCTATTTTGTTGCTATATTCCTCTAACTATGAGAATCATTGCCTTGTTTATCGGCATAGGAGTTCACAATTTACAATGAAAATTATATTTTACAAAATAGAATGTTGTTGATGTGACGTGGAATATTCGCTTGAATTAAATATCTGCCGCCACCATTGACTCGATGTTATTGCTCTGACATGTTGACTTGTTGACTATGTTGCGTACTTGATGATGTGAAATCATACACGTTTGTTAGTCTTCCGTAGGAATTTGTCTTCAGCAACAACACTTAGTCTTCAGTGATTGTGCTTCCACAGGAGTTCTTGTATTTGTTCTTCAGCAGCATGCTCTCCTTCAGTAGCTTCACTTGTTCTTTAGACTTGTTCAGCTGATGTTGTTCTTCTGTAGGAGATCTACGGAAGTACACATCAGTTATGCTCCTGAGAACATCTACGGAGGAACACTTATTCATCCGCAGTTTGTTCTAACACTTAGTCAATTTTTCCAAATTGACTCAGTCTGATGTTTCCTGCAATCAGACATAAACCAACATATATATAATATGAGTTAACATATATGTTGTGCAGTACATTATATTATAAACAAGAGAGTTACAATGATGAATTACAAGAGTTGACAAGTCAACTAAACCTATACATTTGTTCTAGTCCTAACAAAGGTGAAGTTCGAGTCAACACCGAAATCAAGATCATACCAAGGATTTCAAGAAACCAAGTCTAAGAACTAAAATTCTTAGCTTCAAAATTGTAATTGCATACGATAAATGGTATATACCATTATTAGGGTCAACACCCATAGCAACGGAAATTTAACCAGGGTAAGACACCCTTTAAGAAAGCAGCATCTAAACCTAACACATCTCTACCAATTGCCTTAAACCCCTGCTTTAATGACCTTAAACATACATAAATTCTTTTGAACTTTCTGGTGTTATATGTTGGATTTGTACCAAGGCTCAACCTCTATGTTAACTGTAAGATCTGGTTTTTGTTCTTTAATTTAGCAATGTAATCCTTGAGTATAGTGTATTGTGACTCGTAATCTCCATGTAGTTGTGAGGTGCTTTGGTCTTGGCCCTAAATGCTTTCATTGTAAAGTCATAAATCTCGTATTTTCTCTGGAATTGTTCTTGAACTACCTTTACAAGGATATTTGGATGTTCTTCGACTTGTTCCATTAGTTGTTTAGAAAGAAATCTGGAAGTGTAGTGTTTAATGGTTCTTGTTTGAAGACATCTATGTCATCTACTAATGTCTTCACCATCTACGTGTCACAATCTTTTTCTTTTGATAATAAAAGCACCAAGGGCATTCATGCTTTTCAGGGTTGGTCCTTTTGCCTCTCCTACCTAAATTTTTGAATTTAGTGTCACTTGATGAAGCTAGCCCCAGATCCTCACATATGGTCATCAGCTTTTACCACTAGATTTCACATTAAGTCCTTTAGTGCGTCTTGATAAAGCTTGGCTCCAAACCCCATTTTGATCAACTCAAAAATTTGGCATATCACCTCAACACACTGCCCTTAACCCTTATCAGATCATTATTAACAATCCTAAGCTGCCTTCTTGTTTCCATAACATGTTGTTTAATGAGTTCCTTGGCTTCCATCTTGTTTTCAAAAACTTGACAAATGTAGAAATTGTTATTGTTCTCATTATTTTCCTGAGATACTTGTTTTTAGTAGACTAGGCTTTGCTATTCAAAAAGGGGTTGTGACGCAACTTGTTGCCCATTACCTGCCTCTTTTTGTAAGTATTTGATATAAACATCGTATGTAATTGATATATTGAGATACTTGAGCATATTTTCCTAACACGGGTCTCATTCACATCTAAATCAGTACCACTATCTAATACATTATCCAACACTTCTGGATCATTATCATCACCATCATGCTCATTGGATTGGTGGTTAGTGTTCTCAACATCACCATCAATGTTCAGTCTGAAATCCATCATGCCTACCTCAACATCATCAATGCAGTTAGCATCACCTTTCTTTTTCTTCATCATCTGATTCCCCACTTGATTGTCTGTTTTGATCCTCAACTATGTTCTCTTGTTCACTGTTATTCATGTTGGTTGTTTATTGTTGTATTCATTGTCACCCATGTCCTCTTGATCATAATTTGCTTCATTGTCACCCATATTCTATTGTTCACCCATGAAATCAACACCCATGTAATGTTGTTCACTGTTGTTTGAACAGGTGGTGATATGTTATCCCTTTCATTACCATTATTTTGGCCACCTATGAAACCAGCACCAAAGAACGGATCAAAGCTATCATCCATGAAATCAGAAAACAAGTTTAGGTCTGATTGTGCTTGTCTATCTTCTGGAGTAATCACAACCTCTCCCTGTTGTTGTTGCTGTTGAACATCATCTGCATTGATCACAATCTCTTCATGTTGTTGTTGACCATCATATGCAGTAATCACAACCTTTTCATGTTGTTGTTGACCATCAACTGCAGTAATCACAACTTCTTGTTGTCCAATACCACTAGATTCTCCTACATCATTAGTTAATGGATGCCAGCCTAACAGTAACTTTGATTTGTTATTATCCACTTTCTTTTTCTTTTTGTTGATCTCCACATCTTTAAGAACCTCTTCAATCATCATTTTGGAAGGGGAGCTGAAGTATGCGTGAACATTCGTCCCAAACTCGATGTTCACATTTATCAAACCTTTATGATTAGCAGTGTAATTGAGAAAGGAAATAACTAAATCACTCCCTAAAGCATTGAGACCAAAATCCAAGTTACGATTTGGAATTAGATATTAGTAATTCCTAATTATGTCCATTGACTAACCTCGCTTCGTCAAGATGCAATCTAAGACATGAACATAAAACCTTTCTGAATCTAATATGTCGATATAGGTAGCCTTACCATCTACATACTTTCGGTGTAGGAACTTGGTCAAAACACCACAATAATGAAGCTTAATAGAGAAAAGATGAGGAATTTGCTCTGCATTTTGAAAAATTTACAAAAATTTCAAACTTTCAAATAAGTTTCAACTCATACATTTCAATAACAAGCAAGAAGCATTCCCGCTAAATTCATCCACTTCAGCTTGTGTAATGTGTTCACGGATGCAAAAACCTCCTGTCATTGATCTGTTCTTCAACAGAAATAATGGTTTGATAGTGATAATTAGACCTGGCAATTTTGACCCAAATATGTAAATTTGGGTTGATTTGGACACTAAATATAAAATAATGGGTTAAGTTGGGTTAAGCAATATTTCTAAAGGGTCAAGGTGAGCAACTTTATAAGTGGAAGATATGGTGAATGGGTCAAGATGGGTTTAAAGAAAATATTAAACGGGTCAAGATGGGCTATTAAGTATCCTCAATATGCAGGAAACCCGTCTTCTCCATAGTCCACATCCTACCCCTACCGGCTACCGAAAAGGCTACAAACGAGTATCTCTCTATTCGCATTGATTTCACTTCCGTTCCAGATCTCCGAAGAACAATATCTTGTTATGAGAGTTTAGCAAAGTTCTAAATCGTTAAGGTACGGACTGGGTCCGGAGCATGTTGTAGCTAATCGGGAACCACAACCACCATTGGAAACCATTGCAAACTTTAATCCACCGATCGAACAAAGTGATTGCATCCGCAAACAAGGCAACCCCTCAAATTTCCTTACCAAAAATTGTTCTTAGCAGAAGATTGTTTTGTTCTTTGTATATATGGCATATGTGCCTTCTATATTGCATTAGTTTATTCTTCTAGTTGTTGTTTATTCCTTTAGTAATATTTTGGATTAATTCATTAGTCTAAACTTCTGTGAATTAATTTGAAGTCTTGACACAGATGGTGCTCCTTTAAGGCTATACTCTCATGTTATCTGCATGGTTTTTGTTTAGATTTTGATTTGATTGAATGAGGGTATATGTACGTTTAACTGTGATTTATTTTTTTTTTGTCTTAAGTTTTAAGCATTGGGTCTAATTGATGCATGATGGAAAATATATAACACTGATTTTGATCATGAAGTTTCAAGCATCAGGTCTTTTTTAATGTTTTGAATTTTGTTGTTTTGCAAGTCATACGGAAAAAAAATAGTTCATGTGCAATTTTGTAACCTGTGGAAAGGAAAGAGGTTACGTCCATTAACTCCCGTTGGTTGTTTTTATTTTTTAGAGTCCACCCATTTTGACCCGTATCCATCTTGACTTGAACCCATCCTGACCCGAATCCATCCTGACCCATTTTCTAAATCATCCCATCCTGACCCGCACCCATCATTACCCGAACCCATCCTGACCTTGAACCTTGTCCAACCCGACCCACCCGGTTTGCCAGGTATAGTGATAATGATGTTCAGTCGTTTGTTTGCTTCAAAGGGTTTTGTGGGTGATGATAGTGTTCAGTCGTGCTTGAAGACTGAAAAGACATGCACATTTAAAATGACCAAAAAAACCCTCAAGTGAGGGGCACGTGATAAACTTAACATCAAAGTGGATGGGAGTTAGTGCGAAGGACGGTTAATGTGCAAAATTTTCAAAATAAGAATATCCATTGTATTTATTGAATTGTAAGGACACAACATGCAAGTTGGTATGTTTATAAAAGACTATGTGAAATTTACTAAAAAGAAAAAAATTACCTCATTTTGCACTCCGTTGCGAAGCGACTCAATGTGTCCCTGTCAAACCCCATTTTAACCACCTCTAAAAGAATATCTTCATCATCAAAATAAAAATTACTTCAATCACCCAAAGCCGCAACTAGTCGCTTCTGGCGAAGCTTCTAGAAGGCCTATCACTACGTAGAGAGATCATATACCGGTCATGAGCGAGAGCGAAGCCAAGAGAGGCGGAAGCAGTAGCTTCAAGGACGAAGCCGAGCTGCTAGTGGAGTGGCCAAGGAGGACTACTATACCGATACTGGATTAGTAACCAGTGAAATACCCAACTAAAAAAATTTCAGTGAACTATTGAAGCTATCAGATTGATCAGACAAGTACCAAGGCTTTCGGTATACTTCTTTCATTTCCGAATTTGCTTGCGACAAGTCCATATAATAGTCTGTAAAAAAGTCAAATGACCACCGATCACCGTGCCTTTTCTGCCTGCTGCATAGAATCTCAGCAAAATAGCGGGGTGATGAGCCTGAAACCAGGGGTGTGTTGGTTTCAGGCCCCAATAAAACACACTCAAAACACACAAATACAGATAGGAAGAAGATAGATATTTTCTGCTACTAAACTCACTTTGATCCATCAAGATTAACCCAACATTCACCCCCTTAATCTTGATCTCGGTTATCTCTCTTCTTTCTTGCTTGCTAGCGTTCGTTCTTGCTTTGCTTGCTATCTTCTTGCTTGATTCGAAACTCTCTTACTTGCTAACTTTGAATCATCTTGCTTGCTAACTTGCTCACTTTCTTGCTCGCTTTCTTGCTTTTGCTCTTGTTCTTGCTCTTGCTACTTGCTTCTCTTGTGCTAAGAACCTAACATGGCTCGGATCTTGCTCTTGCTATACAAACCACGTGGGTTTGGTTTCTTGCTTAAACTTGCTGTTAATCTTGCAGCTTGTTTTTCTTTATGGCTTTGCTTTACTTCTACCTTAATTTGTCACCGTCTCACCCAGACATTGAGCCCGAAACTTATCCTTGCCTTATTCTTTCTTGAATGCAGCTGTAAATTTCTTCACCAGATTGATTATGTGCTTCATACATGCCTACTTTTCTCCTTCTTTGATTTAATTCATCGAACAACTTTAGCAGCTTGTTTCCCTTCTTGCTTGCAATTTAAATCACCAAGCTAGTAGGGTGCTTGCTTGCTTGCTTCAATTAACCTTAGTTCTACTTCAATTAATACACCTCTGTACTAAGTTGCTTGCCTGCTTCACTCTTTCCTATTTTTTTCGAATGAGAATTAATTTTAACAAAAAATAATCGAACATCTTCTGCTATGTGGTTGCTTGCTTTCCTTGTATTTAATTCCACCGCCTTAATTTCTTTGACAATTACCTCTAAATATCCGATGCTTCCTCCCTTCTTTCAATGAACTGCTTGCTTATCTTCAATTCTTTGATCAATTAGAACAACAGAAGCGCTCCACCGTTCCAATCACCGACTTTCTTCTTGCAATCTGCTTGACTGCTCCATTCTATCTACCTTTTCTGTCTTTCTTCGATCGTGACCTGCTTGCCTTTCTCTCGTTCTTAGCCCAACAGCCGAGGGCTGTTCCTCCGGGCTTTATCTTCTGACCTTGTACTCTGATAACAATTGTTGGTTTCAGGCCCCAATAAAACAGTCAAAAAACACAAATACAGATAGGAAGAAGATAAATATTTTCTGCTACTAAACTCACTTTGACCCATCAAGATTAACCCAACAGGGTGTCTACGTATTTTAGGAATAGTTATACGTTTCATGGGGTCAACCACAAGCATTCTTAGGATTAGATCTCTTGCTCTAGGTGATAAGTGGCTTGGAATGCATATATTCCACCCTGAACAACAAACCAACATATTTGTAAATTGTAAATAACTGATAGCAACTATTTCTATTGTTTAATTCCGGATATCAATTATGCTGGAAGATTTTTTATTCAGAAAATTCTGTTCTGTTTTCTTCCTAAAGATTAATAAGAAGCAGGCCGACTTAGTTGCTTGGCTGCTGTTCTTTGCTATCTGATCTGATTGTTATTGCTAAAAATTTCAACAATTTGAATGACTAATTAAGAGACCTCATATAATCCATACCTCGGGGGCTGCATAGTTTGGACTTCCACAGCTTGTTTTCAGAAGGTGACCAACACGCATAATATTGCTTAGACCAAAGTTAGCAATATTGACATTGCACTTGGAAAGCAGGTTCTCAGGTTTAAGATCTCTGTGAACCACCATGTTCCTCCAGCAAACAAAGTATATGATAAGAATATAATTAAACAATCACCTGCTGAAAGAAATTACGACCCTCATCCTGCAACCTGCCTTTCTCCACAATGTAATCAAACAGCTCACCAGAATTCATGTATTCCATAACAGCATAAATAGCAGACGGTGTCTCTATCTTAATACACCTCTCTTGTAACTGAAAAAGGAAAAAAAGTTGAGGAAATTGTATCTTTGAGATCATGATATGCGGATATCAGTAGGATATATAGAATATAGATACACATTCAGTAAGGGAAACATGCCAAAAAAATGGATAGTAACATATTTCTCCAGCTTCCTTTTGTAAAAGATTTAAAGTAGATACATTAATAATTTAACAAATATGAAATATTTTGACTATGTGATTCAAAATATACTTTGATTTGACTTTTTGGAACTTCTATAAATAGAAAATGTGTATTATACTTATAGTATTAGCAACTAGGTTTATGGTGTGTGAGGGTTAGTCGATCAACAAACTAAAAACAATAATAAGAAACAATTATTCCATACTTTTTTAATAAAAAATCTAACAAAGTACCCCAACTAATAATATAAAAATATAAATTTTGAATTTAATTTTGTATATTAGTACGATTAAATTGCCCAATATACACGTATTTATATTTTATTTTCAAATAATGACTTTTTAACTTCTAAAAAAATCCTATATTTTTTTAAGAATTTGATGACGGTAGTCGTGTATGGGCCTAACATTTGGTATGGTCCAACCCGGGCTTCACTGGGTTCCGGGTCAGACCCAACCCCCGGTTTCAAGAGGGCAAAATTGTGATAAAAAATGGGTTTAAACCGGGTTGGGTTTGGGAGAACCCGGGTTGAACTGGGTTGGCGACTGGAAGGGGGAACCAGGTTTGAACCCTGCGGTTTGTATCGGGTCCGAACGGGGTTGAAACCAAGTCAGGTCATCGGGCCGGGTTCTGAAACCGGGTTCAATATGCAACTTTACACTAAGCTAACTCTCCTATAAAAGGAGATGTCCTTCTCCAAAGGGGCGGACCTAGTAGGTCCCGATGGGGTCACCTGCACCCCCATGGAAAAAAAAATGTTAGCATAAATATGATACAATATCGAGCGATACTTATGAAATTTTGACATCGATCCCTATAGAATTACCACCGACCCTAAGAAACTTAGATAGACAATAGTTTAAATAAGGTAAACCAAAAGACGTGACAGATGCTTACCACAACACAAACGATTCCGAAATTGCTACCATGAACAAATGAACCTTACCAAAATCTTCTTCCTCAATAGAATACTAGCTCTTCGTATGGCTTGTGACTTGCCCCTATTTACAAACACATATACTGGGACTAGAATTCCACACGTCTTGAGGTGCTTATTTATTCACCAAAAAAAAGAAAGAAAAATATAAATGAGCCAGAATCATTAACAATAATAGTGGAAGAATAAGAATCAACTCAAAACACTTAAAAGTTTTGTCTGTACACAAACATCACAAGTATGTCCAAAATCATGTGTTCATAGGGTACAAGTATGTCCAAAATCATGTGTTCATAGTGTATAGTTAAAAATGATGAGTGGTATGGCCGGGTGGAGTTCACCGCACCAAGTATGGGGTAGCTTAAGTTTGGTGTTATTTATATACTGAATTACTTTTGGTATTCCTAGCTAAAATTTCACAAAGTAGCCCCTCCCCCCAACACACTTTGTTAGACCAAGTTAGATTATGAATTTTATATTTGTCTATTTTAGAGGGTATCTAATTGTAATATTTATCTTTTTATATAGAGATCTTTGTAATCATAATTATTCAATCAATTACATCATTACTATTCAATCATACGGTTCTATATGGTATCAAGAGCCAGAACCTTTGTAATCCTAGTTGCCGTCGCGTAACCTGCCGACAACCTTTTTTTCCCGGCCAACAACAGCCCTCAACAACAGCCTATCTCCGGTCATCTCCAAACTACCATGGCCACTATTGCTCTCTTTACTACACAAGAGAAAACAACCCACAACTCCCATAAATTCGCCTTTACACTATCTCCCACAAACTATGGGCATTAGAAGGCGATGATACAACCCTTTGTGGTTTTAAATCTTCTGTTCGGGTACGTGGATGGAACCATTCCGTGTCCTCAAGCCACGGTTCAACTTGAACAAGCCACCACCGAAACCCTAGCTACACCCCATGGATTGCTAATGATGCTCATGTGCGTATGCTTATTGTTTCTGCCGTTTCTGAAGCCTCTTTTCAGCATATTCAGGGCCAAACTTCCAGGGATCTCTGGCTTTCCTTAAAGCGTGTGTATGCACCATAAACCTCCTCTCATGAATACACGTTGAAAACCCAACTTCTCAAGATATCAATGAAGGGCGATGAAAGAGCAGTTGATTATTTAAGCCGAGCACAAGAATATGCAACTGCTCTTGCCAATATTGGTGAACCAATGAAGGATAAAGATCTCGTAATGCTTGCTATTTCCGGTCTTCGGGCAGAATACAATGGTTTAAAAGCCAATTTTTTGGGTCGCTCTCCGCCCATTACCTTTCATGAATTGCATGCCATTCTAACTGACCATGACTTTATGCTTCACAAATCTACTGTCACACCCACTGATCCACTACCGCAAGCCTTTGTTACCACGGCCGGAAACCCACCCACAAACATGAATGCAATCCACTCTCAACTTACCAATCTGCATCTGTTAGTAGCGCAATTAGGGTATCAACTAAGCCCTATTGCTTCACCTACTTCTCAACCACAAGCCTTTTTTGTTCCGTTCATTCAATACCAACCGAGGTGGCCGTCGTGGCAACTCATGAGGAAGTTCGCGTGGTAACTTCAACAACCGGGATCGAGATAACACTAGAAGTTCACGTGACAATAGTGGCTCTACCCGACAATTTTCATGGGCATCTACTCAAAACACGGTGTATGGCCACTGCAATCGGTGTGGTCTTGGCCATCTTTCGTCTCAATGTCCAAATCAGCCAAGTTCTTCTACTCGACTGCATCCACAAGCAAACTATGGAAGCCACTCAAAGTTTGGATCAACATTAGGGGTTACTTGGTTTCCTGGCACGATCCTAACAGCCATGCTAGTTCTGACTTATCTAGTCTTGACACTTCCGAGGTCCATCTAGGTAATGACTCTCTCCATGTTGGTGACGGTAAGCCTCTCCCCATATTTCATATCGGTTCTTCTACAATCATCTCAACACATAAAACTTTTAACTTCCTGAACTTCAAAAGAACTTATGATCCGTTCTAAAATTTGTTATGATAATAATGTTTTCTTTGAGTTTCATTCTTCTTTTTTTGTTGCGAAGGACGAGTCTACACACACTATCCTTCTCATGGGTCCAAGTGAACAAGGTCTCTACTCCATCCGGCTTCCTCATCTCTCGTCTATTCCTAAAGTCGCTTTCACTGCTACCAAAGCATCTTCAACTATCTGGCATCAACGTCTTGGACATCCTCATCAACGAGTTTTTCATTCTATTGTTTCAAATTATTCTTTACCTGTTTCTACAAAATTGTCTTCTTTATGTACTTCTTGTTAATCAGGAAAATCATCTAAACTTTCATTATCATATTCTAACTTTAAAAGTAATAATGTCCTGGATTTGATATATTGTGATGTTTGGGGACCCTCACCCACTTTATCTCTTGATGGTTATCGGTTTTTTATGTTGTGTGTTGACCATCACTCTCGTTATATGTAGTTTGCGCGTTAAAACAAAAATCTAATGTTTACTCGACATTTAAAAACTTCGTCACAATGGTTGAAAGACAATTCAACACTAAATTAAAGAGTGTTCAAACTGATTAGGGAGGCGAGTTTCGAAACTTAGCATCCTTTGGGCTGCATTTCACCTTCTTTCCCATAACCCAAACACCGAATATGGACAGTGTACACAAAAGCCTACATAAATATGCATAATACTCGCATACAGGAAAGTTTTTGACTTGTGAACTAGCAATTCATAGAAAATAAATTTAAAGCTTAAAAAGATTAGAAAAATACAATGAAGCACATATCATAAGAGTAGGAATAAAAGGATTATTTTAAATAAGGTATATTAAAAGGATTGTGACAGATGTTGCTTACCATGTAATGTTTCTCAACAAAAGTCTTCCAAAATTGCCGCCAGTGAACTTCAAAAAAATATTCTAGCTAGCTCTATATATGGCTTGCCCCTTTTTACAAACGCGTACCTTGGGTGAGGAATTCCACATATCTGGAGGCGCTTGAAACTTTACCCAGGAAAGAATGAATTCAAAATTAAAGAAAAATAGAAAAGAACAAGAGACATTATTAGAAACAATGGAAAAATAAAAACTAACTCACACAAAATTATAGATTTGTCGAACACGAAAACAATACAATCATGTCTGAAGATTCGATTAATCTTTGTTCTCAGAAAATCTAATCAATTTGTTTATTTTTTTGACAGCACCATTTGCATGCTTGTGAAAGGACCAAAGGTTTACCAAACGCTCCAAAACCCCGACACTTTTAAAGTAACCTTAGAAACCCTGAGTAGTGGATGGTGGGGGGAGTCCACATACATACATAGTAAAGGGGCTGCACTATTTTATTCAATCTCAGATCCTACTTCATGTGGCCTTTCAGGACCCTTTTGTTGGTAATGTGTGCTCCTGGTGCACTGAAGGTGCCTCAATATCAAATTTATATACAAAATCAAACAAAAAAAAAGAATCATTTGTCTAGAAGAAAAAAAGGCAAAATTTGCCTCGAGGAGGGGGGCGGGGGACTGGAAATGGATTGCCTCCAAAGGGATAAAGTAGCACCATGCCTAAAAAGTCATGTCAAGAAGATACCTTTTTGTGTCTTCTAAATCTACCTGCAGTTCATACAAGGAGAGATCAATTCATACAAGGATAGATCAATGTAAGTGATGCAACCACTCTAGCAAGATTAGCTTGTCCATAATCATTTCAAAATTAACAGAACTTTGTGCATGCTAAAAAGGTTTTATATGGTATTTGGCTAATAACGAAGTGAAGCAAACGTGATGCAAAATTGCTGATAATAATTTCAAAATGTATAATACTTTAAGCATATTGAAAAGATTATATATGGTATATTACTAATAATGATGTGAAACATACCTGAAGCTCGGATTCCTTAGCCCTTATGATTTTTGACTTCTAATATTAACAATCAAAAGATCACCTATGCCCCTGAAATAGCAAAAGTATGGACATAATCAGAAACTTGGGACTGGAATACCACATATTTCAAGGCACTTGATTTTTTACTGAAAGGAAGGGCTAAAAATTAAAAGAAATGCAGAAAAGAGCGAGGATCATTACTAAAAAAGTGGAAGCCTAAGACCTAATTCACTTACTCGTAGTTTTATCCTCATAGAGAACATAGAAATATCAAAAGTTCAAAAGCTCGATTAATCTTTACTGTCATAAAACTTAATCAACTTATTAACATTATCATTTGCATCAATTGCATGCCAGCGAAAGGGCCAAAGGTTTACCAAACACTTCAAAAACCTGAAATTTCAAGTAACTGAGGAGTGGATGGTGGGGGAGAGTCTTCTGCAGGCATGACAAAGCGCTGCACCATTTCCACCGTATTCATCCGATGTAAGATGTGCAACTACTTCTTGCAGCCTTTCTGAACCCATTATTGGTAATGGTGCTCCTGGTCCAGTGAAGCTGCTTCAATGTCGGTCCTATACAGCATCAAACATAAAATTCATTTGTGAGGAAGAAAAAGAGATGCACCACGTTTAGAAGTCATTTCAAGATGGTACCTTGTTGGGTTTTTCCAAATGTACCTGTAATGCGTAAGGGGAAAGATCAATATTATTTACTTAAAAAATATGTAAGCTTAAAGGCATATATACACTAACCTTGGTATTTTCAAATATCCTTAATACAGCATGAACTCATGTAATCAAGTACCTTTGTTTTCAATCGGCATTGCAGAGCATTATCACGAATGAGGCGGGACTCCCCTTGAAGAAATACACCCATGTTCCATAACAAAGAACATTCATCGATGAGTGGATACGAGGTTCCCATACATAAAAATCCAGTTAAACTGATGACACAAAGACAATGTATCTCTTGTATCAATTTGCATGACTTCGTACAAGGTAAAAGTATAAAAAAAGTTTAACAATAAGAATTATAATAATATAAATCTAATTGAAGATCAGAATACCTGGATGCATGCATGGAGGACTTGCAAAGCAATTTCAAGGCAATAACTTGCTTTCATGGTGCAGGAACCATATCTAGCTCGTAATACAACAAAATATTTGTCCACGTTGTTTTTAAGATACTCAAGTATTCCCTCCATCTCATGTACATTTCAAAGTTCTCTTTAGAAACATTGTCCCAATTAATATGTATGTTTGTCAATTATCATTGTTACAACTGAGTCAGGACCACAAGATCCCTTATGCTACCTTTGTTAAAATGTATTTTAGATATTGGCAAATAGCCAAACAATAAGTAAAGTAACTAAAGAATGTATAAAATTACTTGGAAAGCAGACTTCTCCATTTGTCTCCACATAGGACTGCAACATATGTTGCTGTACACATCAGCATCCCTCCATCAACAATTGACTGACAGCAGAGTCCAGGAACACATATGGCGAACCACACAGATCAAGATCAACCTGAAAACCAGAGGAATGGAAAGCAATTAAAAAATCACATATCACCCAAGTGAAATAGCAAAAGTCAAGCCTATTATCAGCAAGTGAGAACATATCTTGGGACTGGACACCCACACACTTTGAGGCACTTCATTTTTCAACTGAAAAGGAATAACTAAAAGTTAATGACTATGTCATGATTTTCAAATAGCTTGAGATATAAAGTATACTCATGTGTTTACGCGAACAAATACCCAACAAAAAAGTCCATCTGAACAAGTAACACAGGGACAATGTGAAGTAATTAGAACATATAAAAATAATTAAATTAAAATCTTCCCTCTTGCCTGCACGTAGGACTACCATATATGTTGTTGTACACATCAGCATACCTACCTATGTCAGCAATTGACCGAACTGCAGAGTCCAGATGGTGAACCATATGGATCAAGATCAACCTAAAAAACATCAAATTCTGGTTATAACAGCAAGATTAAGTTACACGAACCAGCGTAACTTGCTAATTTAAAAAATCACGTGCCATCATTAGATAGAAACAATGACAACATGCTATATATCAAATGCAAAAGTGACAACAACATAACTTACACGTGAAATAAATGAATCACTTGGGGGGTGCTGAACCAGACTCAGGATCGTCACCTTTTTTATTCTTGAAAAGGGAACAGACTCGTTGGGCTGCAATTCACCTTCTTTCCCGTAACCCAAACACTAATTATGGACAGCGTACACAAAAGCCTACATAAATATGCATAATACTCGCAGACAGGAAAGTTTTTGACTTGAGAACAAGCAATTCATAGAAAAGAATTTTAAAGAATAGAAAGATTAGAAAATAAAATGTAGCACCTATCATAAAAGTAGGAGGAAAAAAAAAAGACATTAGTTTAAATAAGGTATATAAAAAGGATTGTGATGGATGTTTCTTACCATGCTGCTTACCATGTAATGTTTCTCCACAAAAGGTTTCTAAAATTGCCACCCGTGAACTTCAACAAAATATTCTAGCTAGCTCTATTTAGGCTTGCCGCTTTTTACAAACGCATACCTTGAGAGAGGAATTCCACATATCCCGAGGCACTTGAAACTTTACCTAGGAGAAAATTAATTCAAAATTAAAGAAATACAGAAAAGAGCGAGAGACATTAGTAGAAACATTGGAAAAACAAGAGCTAACTCACGCATAATCATAATGTCTGAAGACACGATTTATCTTTGTTCTCAGAAAATCTAATCAATTTGTTATTTTTTGACATCACCATTCGCATGCTTGTGAAAGGACCAAAGGTTTACCAAATGCTCCAAATGTCTAGCAAAGGGGCTGCACTATTTAATCCAATCTCAATTCTTACTTCATGTGGCCTATCTGGACCCTTTTATTGGTAATGTGTGCTCATGGTGCACTGAAGGTGCCTCAATCTCAAAGTTCAACAATATGGAGACATACAAAAATCCACTGAAGTGAAAATCGGCAGCCCTATTTGTTTGACCCTTGCTAAGTGATGCAACCACTCTACCAAGATTAGCCTATAGATAATCATTTCAAAATGAACAGAACTTTGTCATGCTGAAAAGGATTTCTATGGTATTTGCTAATAATGAAGTGAAGCAAACGTGATGCAAACTTGCTGATAATAATTTCAAAATGTATCAAACTTCAAGCATATTGAAAAGATTATATACGGTATATTTCTAATAAGGATGTGAAACATTTCAGTGTTTCACTTCAAAATGAACAATTTGTTTATTTTTTGACATCACTATGTGCATGCTAGTGAAAGGACCAAAGGTTTACCAAACGCTCCAAAAGTCTAGCACCTTTAGAGTACCTTAGAACCCCTAAGTAGTGGGTGGGGGGTGAGTTCTTCTACATACACAGCAAAGGGGCTGCACTATATAATCCAATCTCAGATCCTACTTCATGTGGTTCTGGACCCTTTTATTAGAAATGTGTGCTACTGGTGCACTGAAGGTGTCTCAATCTCAATATTCTATACAAAATGAAACAAATAAAGAATCACTTGCCTAGAAGGAAAAAGAGATGCAATTCTGCCTCGGGGAGGGTGGCAAGGGACTGGAAATGGATTGCCTCCAAAAGGATAAGTTTACACCATGCCTAAAAAGTCATGTCAAGACGATACTTTTTTTGCAAATCTACCTGCAGATTATACAAAGAGAGGTCAATTCAATATAGGAGAGATCAATGTAAGCTTAAAGTTTCAAACCGATAAAGTTCAACAACATGGACACATAACAAAATTCAATGAAGTGAAAGGGACAGTCCTCTTTGTTTGACGCTTGCTAAGTGATGCAACCACTAGCAAAATTAGCCTGCAGATAATCATTTCGAAATGAACAGAACTTTGTGCGTGCTGAACAGGTATTATATGGTATTTGGCTAATAATGAAGCGAAGCAAACGTGATGCAAAAATAGCCTGCTGATAATAATTTCAAAATGTATAGAACTTTTTGCATATTGAAAAGGTTATATATGGTATATTTGTATTAATGAAGTGAACGCTGAAACATACCTGAAGCGTGGATTCCTTCGCCCTTATGATTTTTGACTTCTAATATAAACACTCTTCATTTTCTATTGCAAAACTGTCATTAAACCGTATTGGTTGATTTCAATTATCATTTCAAAAAATATCAAAATTCGTTTTACTATTAGTGATTATCTAACTCCTGTTACTAATATCACATAATCATATTCATAGCACATGCCCAAAAACAAATACACACCACATCCAACCTTTACCATCGTCCAATGCCACATCTTGCCCTGTCCCTTCTTCTACACGAGCACATATTAGAGCTCTTCTCTTAACCCTGCTACAATAGAGTTTAGTAATTCATAGTAATCACTTAAGTTAATCACAACAATCAACGAGAAGGTAATTTACCCCTGAAATAAATGAACCGCTTGGTGATTCTGATCCAGAATCATGACCGTCTCCATACCTTTAACACCTTGTATGTTCTTGCAGACAATAGTGCTTCCTGTTCTTCTTTACGTTCTGATATAAATGTCAGAGTGGAGGTTGCTGAGCTTGGACACTAACTCTTCAATTCTGCAACATCGATGGCTTCTTCTCCGCATATAAGGATCAGTATTGACACCGAGAAAACCTAACGACACCGCTGCGATGCCACAGGAATAAAATAAATGTAACAATAATCAAACGAAAACAAAAATTAAATCAAAAGGAAGAGAGAAACGGGATCACCGTATACACATTTGTTTTACATTCTCATCCATCAGAGAACTGGACAGCAATTGTTCTTCCCATATCGATCAACATTGATGCCGAGAAAAACTAACGCCACCGCTGCCACTGCCACCAGAAGAAAGTAAATGTAACGATAATCAAACGAAAACAAAAGGCAAATCAAAAGGAAGAGAGAAACGCAATCACCGTGTTTTACAATCTCGTCCATCAGAGAACTGAACCGCAATTGTGTGTGTGTCTGAATTTGGTGAAAAGCAACAGAACGTCGGGGCGCATTTCACCTTCTTTCCCGCAATACAAACACCGACTGTGGTGTTCTTAATGTATGTGTTTGGCCCAAATAATACTTGACCTGCCTCCCTTTGCATTAGCCCCAATAACCCTCATAAGCCCGATATGTTTCACTCAATCACTAAGCTAGAGGTGCACAAACAGGGTTCAATTTAAGACCGGGTCGGGTTCAACCCGGGTCGGGTTATGGTCAAAGAATTCCAAACCGGGTTTGACCGAGTTCCGGGTCGGGTCCAACCCGGTTTCAAGAGGGCAAATTTGTGATTAAAGAAAAGGTTTAAACAGGAGGTATGGGTGGAGTTCACCTCACTAGGTATGGGGTGGCTTAAGTTTGGTGTTATTTAATACTGGAAGTTTTGGTATTCCTAGCCAAAGGATTTCACAAAGTAGCCCCTCCCCCCAACACACACTTCATGCAATTGTATTCGCCATCTAGATGCAAAACATAGATGAGATTTATGCCTAAATGGCTCATTTATTCCTGTTGTAGTACTTGCATTATGATAAATGATGAATAACATCTTACGATGTAACTAAGGCCGGTACTACCAATGAAAGAACAAAAGAAAGGAAGTTCATTTATCAGGAAGTAGAGATAAACACAAAGGTTATATGTTTAACACTCTCCATCGATGCTTTTACTGGTTAAAGGCTATAAGAAGAATGATAAAGTGAGACTAGTCAGCATGTCTTAGTTTCAGGTAAATAGAAAATGATATTTGTACATGTGCTTTCTGGGTATCCCTGAATACCCTTTAGCCACTGCCAGAAACGTAGCATTTATAAAAGGTCAGTAAGCACGTACCTGACGGATTATGTTCATGAAAATTGTAATACTTCAGGATTTGCAAACCACCTAAACGGGAAAAAAAATCATTAATATCCACATAGTATCTCTGAAGCACGTTTTGTTAAATAATCCAACACACGATACTAAAACTTGCTAATGAGTAGTCATACCGTAACAATGTTCTGGACATGCAGCGTTTACCCTAAACTAGTAAGTATGCCTAAGAAGACAGCTCTGATGATACATGCTGAGAAGAAAACAAGAATTTCAAAAACAAAGAAACAAAAACACATACTTACGGCAGCATATGATTCAGCCTTTTCAAGCGCATATCCAGAGAGATTGCAAGCAATCAAAAGATCACCTATGCCCCTGAAATAGCAAAAGTAGAAAAGAGCGAGGATCATTACTAAAAAAGTGGAAGCCTAAGATCTAATTCACTTACTCGTAGTTTTATCCTCATAGAGAACATAGAAATATCACAAGTCCAAAAGCTCGATTAATCTTTTACTGTCATAAAACTTTATCAACTTATTAGCATTATCATTTGCATCAATTGCATGCCAGCGAAAGGGCCAAAGGTTTACCAAACACTTCAAAAGACATGCCTTTTCAAGTAACTGAGGAGTGGATGGTGGGGGAGAGTCTTCTGCAGGCATGACAAAGCGCTGAACCATTTCCTCCATATTCATCCGATGTAAGATTTGCAACTACTTCTTGAAGCCTTTCTGGACCCATTATTGGTAATGGGTGCTGCTGGTCCAGTGAAGCTGCCTCAATGTCGGTCCTATACAACATCAAACATAAATTTCATTTGTGAGGAAGAAAAAGAGATGCACGACGGTTAGAAGTCATTTCAAGATGGTACCTTGCTGGGTTTTTCCAAATGTGCCTGTAGTGCGTAAGAGGAAGACCAATATTATTTACTTAAGAAAAATGTAAACTGAAAGGGGCTGCCCTATTTAATCCAATCTCAGATCCTAGTTCATGGGGGTATGGACCCTTTTATTAGAAATGTGTGCTCCTGGTTCACTGAAGGTGCCTCAATCTCAAATTTCTATACAAAACGAAACAAAAAAAGAATCACTTACCTAGAAGGAAAAAGAGATGCAATTCTGCCTTGGGGAGGGGGGCGGGGGACTGGAAATGGATTGCCTCCAAAGGGATAAGTTTGCACCATGCCTAAAAAGTCATGTCAAGACGATACCTTTTTGGGTCTTCCAAATCTACCTGCAGATTATACAAGGAGAGATCACTTCATACAAGGAGAGATCAATGTAAGCTTAAAGTTTCAAACCGATAAAGTTAACCAACATGGACACGTAACAAAATCAAATGAAGTGAAAAGGGACAGTCCTCTTTGTTTGACCCTTGCTATGTGATGCAACCACTAGCAAAATTAGCCTATCGATAATCATTTCAAAATGAATAGAACTTTGGGCATGCTGAAAAGATTTTATATGGTATTAGGCTAATAATGAAGTGAAGCAAACGTGATCCAAAAACAGCCTGCTGATAATAATTTCTAAAAGTATAGAACTTTTTGCATATTTAAAAGGTTATATATGGTATATTTCTAATAATGAATTGAAACACGGAAACATATCTGAAGCGTGGATTCCCTCGCCCTTATGATTTTTGACTTCTAATATAAACAATCTCTTCATTTTCTATTGCAAAACTGTCATTAGACCGTATTGGTTGATTTCAATTATCATTTCAAAAAAAATCAAAAACTTAGTTTTACTATAAGTGATTATCCAATTCCTGTTACAAATATCACATAATCATATTCATAGCCCATGCCCAAACACAGATACACACCACATCCAACCTTTAACATCGTCCAATGCCATATCTTGCCCCGTCCCTTCTTCTACACGAGCACATATTAGAGCTCTTCTCTTAACCCTGCTACAATAGAGTTTAGTAATTCATAGTAATCACTTATGTTAATCACAACAATCAACGAGAAGGTAACTTACAGCTGAAATAAATGAACAGGTTGGTGATTCTGATCCAGAATCATGACCTTCTCATACCTTTAACACCTTGTATGTTCTTGCAGACAATAGTGCTTCCTGTTCTTCTTTACGTTCTGATATAAATGTCAGAGTGGAGGTTGTTGAGCTTTGACACCAACTCTTCAATTCTGCAACATTGATGGCTTCTTCTCCGCATATAAGGATCAGTATTGACACCGAGGAAACCTAACGACACCGCTGCGATGACACAGGAAGAAAATAAATGTAGCAATAATCAAAAGAAAACAAATATCAAATCAAAAGGAAGAGAGAAACGCGATCACGGTATACACATTTGTTTTACATTCTCATCTATCAGAGAACCGAACAGCAGTTGTTCTTCTACGTGTATTCCTCATATCGATCAACGTTGATGCCGAGAAAAGCTAACGCCACCGCTACCGCTGCCACCAGAAGAAAGTAAATGTAACAATAATCAAACGAAAACAAAAGGCAATCACCGTGTTTTACAATCTCGTCCATCAGAGAACTGAACTGCAATTGTGTGTGTGTGTCTGAAATTGGTGAAAACGAACAGAACGTCGGGGCGCATTTCACCTTCTTTCCCCCAATACAAACACCGACTCCTGGTGTTCTTCTTTCCGGCACCGTTACTCCCCTCCCTTCCACCGACTATGCGTGTATGAAATATATAAATTGAGAAGTGTACCAGATATAAGGCGGCAATTGCATCTTTGAGATCATGATATGCGGAATATAAATACGCCTTCGGTAACGGAAACATGCCATAAAATTGGATAGTTACGTATTTTCTCCACCTTCCTTTTGTAAAAAGATTTAAGGAAGATACGTTAATAATGAAACAAATCTGAAATATTCTGACATTGTGATTTAAAATATACTTTAATTTGACTTAGTGAAACTACTATAAATAAAACACGTGTTTTATACTTTTAGTATTGTTAACTGGGTTTATGGTGTGTGAGGGTTCAACAAACTAAAAACAATAATAAGAAACGATTATTCTATACTTTTAAAAAAAAAAAAATCCATCAAAGTAGCCCAATTTAAAAATATAAAAGTAAAAATATAGTGTCATTAAATTGCCCGATATACGCGTGTATATATATATATATATATATATATATATATATATATATATATTATATTCAAATAATGACTTTTTAAATTCTAAAAAGATGGTATATTCTTTTATTTGTCGGATGACTGGGTCGTGTATGGGCCTAACATTTGGTATGGGCTTAATGTATGTGTTTGCCCAAATAATAGTTGACCTACCTCACTTTGCATTAGCCCCGATAACCCTTATAAGCCCAATATGTTTCACTCAATCACTAAGCTAGAGGTGCACAAACAGGTTTCAATTTAACACCGGGTCGGGTTCAACCCGGGTCAGTTGTGGTCAAAGAAATCTAAAACAGGTTTGAATGAGTTCCGGGTCGGGTCCAACCCAGTTTCAAGAGGGCAAAATTGTGATTAAAAAAGAGGTTTAAACCGGGTTGGCGACTTGACGGGGGAACCCGGTTTGAACCCTACGGGTTGTATCGGGTCCGAACCGGGTTGAAACCAGGTCGGGTTCAGAAACCGAGTTCAATGTGCACCTCTACAATAAGCTAACTCTCCTATAAAAGAAGATGTCCTCCATAGGGGCATCCTGATGGGGTCACCTGCACCCCATGAAAAAAAATATTAGCATAAATATGATATAATCTCGAGCGATATTCATGAAATTTTGACATCAACCTCCATGGAATTACCACCGACCTTAAGAAACTTAGACAGACAATAGTCTAAATAAGGTAAACCAACGGAAACGTGACAGATGCTTACCACAACACAAACGATTCCGAAATCGCTGCCATGAACCAATAAACCTTACCAAAATCATCTTCCTCAACAGCATACCAGCTCTTCATTTGGCTTGTGACTTGTCCCTGTTTACAAACACATATATTGGGACTAGAATTCCACACGTTTTGAGGCGCTTATTTTTTCACAAAGAAAAAAAGCCAAAAAAAAATATAAAAGAGCCAGAATCATTAATAATAATAGTGGAAGAATAAGAAACAACTCAAAACACTTAAAAAGTTTTGTCCGTACAGAAACATCACAAGTATGTCCAAAATCATGTGTTCATAGGGTACAAGTATGTCCAAAATCACGTGTTCATAGTGTATAGTTAAAACTGATGAGTGGTATGGGTGGAGTTCACCGCACTATGGGGTGGCTTAAGTTTGGTGTTATTTTAATACTGGAAGTTTTGGTATAGTTAGTCAAAGGATTTCACAAAGTAGCCCCTCCCCCCAACACACACTTCATGCAATTGTGATCGCCTTCTAGATGCAAAACATAGATGAGATTTATGCCTAAATGGCTCATTTATTCCTGTTGGAGTACTTGCATTATGATAAATGATGAATAACATCTTAGGATGTAACTAAGGCCGGTACTACCAATGAAAGAACAAAAGCAAGGAAGTTCATTTATCAGGAAGTAGAGATAAACACAAAGGTTATATGTTTAACACTCTCCATCGATGCTTTTACTGGTTAAAGGCTATAAGAAGAATGATAAAGTGAGACTAGTCAGCATGTCTTAGTTTCAGGTAAATAGAAAATGATATTTGTACATGTGCTTTCTGGGTATCCCTGAATACCTTTTAGCCACTGCCAGAAACGTAGCATTTATAAAAGGTCAGTAAGCACGTACCTGACAGATTATGTTCTTGAAAAGTGTAATACTTCAGGATTTGCAAAGCCACCTAAAAGGAAAAAAAAAATCATTAATATCCACATAGTATCTCTGAAGCACGTTTTGTTAAATAATCCAACACACGATACTAAAACTTGCTAATGAGTAGTTATACCGTAACAATGTTCTGGACATGCAGCGTTTACCCTAAACTAGTAAGTGTGCCTAAGAAGACAGCTCTGATGATACATGCTGAGAAGAAAACAAGAATTTCAAAAAACAAAGAAACAAAAACACATACTTAGGGCAGCATATGATTCAGCCTTTTCAAGCACATATCCAGAGAGATTGCAAGCAATCAAAAAATCACCTACGCCCCTGAAATAGCAAAAGTATGGACATAATCAGAAACTTGGGACTAGAATTCCACATATTTCGATGCACTTATTTTTTACTGAAAGGAAGGGCTAAAAATTAGAAAAAAAGCAAAAAAGAGCGAGGATCATTACTGAAAAAGGTGGAAGACTAAGGTCTAATTCACGCAGTCGTAGTTTTATCCTCATAGAGAACATAAATTATGTCAAGTCCAAAAATTCGATTAATCTTTACTGTCATAAAACTTAATCAACTTATTAACATTATCATTTGCATCAATTGCATGCCAGCAAAAGGGCCAAAGGTTTACCAAACACTTCAAAAAACCTGCACTTTCAAGTAACTGAGGAGGGATGGTGGGGGAGAGTCTTCTGCAGGCATGACAAAGCGCTGAACCATTTCCTCCATATTCATCTGATGTAAGATGTGCAACTACTTCTTGCAGCCTTTCTGGACCCATTATTGGTAATGGTGCTCCTGGTTCAGTGAAGCTGCTTCAATGTCGGTCCTATACAACATCAAACATAAAATTCATTTGTGAGGAAGAAAAAGAGATGCACCACGTTTAGAAGTCATTTCAAGATGGTACCTTGTTGGGTTTTTCCAAATGTACCTGTAGTGCGTAAGGGGAAAGATCAATATTATTTACTTAAAAAATATGTAAGCTTAAAGGCATATATACACCAACCTTGGTATTTTCAAATATCCTTAATACAGCATGAACTCATGTAATCAAGTGCCTTTGTTTTCAATCGGCATTGCAGAGCATTATCACGAATGAGGCAAGACTCCCCTTGAAGAAATACACCCATGTTCCATAACAAAGAACATTCATCGATGAGTGGATACGAGGTTCCCATACATAAAAATCCAGTTAAACTGATGACACAGAGACAAGTATCTCTTGTATCAATTTGCATGACTTCGTACAAGGTAAAAGTATAAAAAAAAGTTTAACAATAAGAATTATAATAATATAAATCTAATTGAAGATCAGAATACCTGGATGCATGCATGGAGGAATTGCAAAGCAATTTCAAGGCAATATCTTGCTTTCATGGTGCAGGAACCATATCTAGCTTGTAATACAACAAAATATGAGTCCACGTTGTTTTTAAGATACTCAAGTATTCCCTCCATCTCATGTACATTTCAAAGTTCTCTTTAGAAACATTTTCCCAATTAATATGTATGTTTGTCAATTATCATTGTTACAACTGAGTCAGGACCACAAGATCCCTTATGCTACCTTTGTTAAAATGTATTTTAGATATTTGGCAAATAGCCAAACAATAAGTAAAGTAACTAAAGAATGTATAAAATTACTTGGAAAGCAGACTTCTCCATTTGTCTCCACATAGGACTGCAACATATGTTGCTGTACACATCAGCATCCCTCCATCAACAATTGACTGACAGCAGAGTCCAGGAACACATATGGCGAACCACACAGATCAAGATCAACCTGAAAACCAGAGGAATGGAAAGCAATTAAAAAATCACATATCACCCAAGTGAAATAGCAAAAGTCCAGCCTATTATCAGCAAGTGAGAACATATCTTGGGACTGGACACCCACACACTTTGAGGCACTTCATTTTCAACTGAAAAGGAATAACTAAAAGTCAATGACTATGTCATGATTTTCAAATAGCTTGAGATATAAAGTATACTCATGTGTTTAAGCGAACAAATACCCAACACAAAAGTCCATCTGAACAAGTAACACAGGGATAATGTGAAATAATTAGAACATATGAAAATAATTGGAATTAAAATCTTCCCTCTTGCCTGCATGTAGGACTACCATATATGTTGTTGTACAAATCAGCATACCTACCTATGTCAGGAATTGACCAAACTGCAGAGTCCAGATGGTGAACCATATGGATCAAGATCAACCTAAAAAACATCAAATTCTGGTTATACCAGCAAGATTAAATACACGAACCAGCGTAACTTGCTAATTTAAAAAATCACGTGCCATCATCAGATAGAAACAATGACAACATGCTATATATGAATAACCCATAGCATATCAAATGCAAAAGTGACAACAACATAACTTACACGTGAAATAAATGAATCACTTGGGGGGTGCAACCAGACTCAGGATCATCACCTTTAACACCTTTTTGATTCTTGAAAAGGGAACAGACCCATTGGGCTGCAATTCACCTTCTTTGCCGTAACCCAAACACTAACTATGGACAGCGTACACAAAAGCCTACATAAATATGCATAATACTCGCAGACAGGAAAGTTTTTGACTTGAGAACAAGCAATTCATAGAAAAGAATTTTAAAGATTAGAAAGATTAGAACAATAAAATGTAGCACATATCATAAAAGTAAGAGAAAAAAAAAGACATTAGTTTAAATAAGGTATATAAAAAGGATTGTGATGGATGTTTCTTACCATGCTGCTTACCATGTAATGTTTCTCCACAAAAGGTTTTTAAAATTGCCACCCGTGAGCTTTAACAAAATATTCTAGCTAGCTCTACATAGGCTTGCCGCTTTTTACAAACGCATACCTTGAGAGAGGAATTCCACATATCCCGAGGCACTTGAAACTTTACCTAGGAGAAAATGAATTCAAAATTAAAGAAATATAGAAAAGAGCGAAAGACATTAGTAGAAACATTGGAAAAACAAGAGCTAACTCACGCATAATCATAGTTTTGTCGAACACAGAAACATTTCAAGCATGTCTGAAGGCACGATTTATCTTTGTTCTCAGAAAATCTAATCAATTTGTTATTTTTTGACATCACCATTTGCATGCTTGTGAAAGGACCAAAGGTTTACCAAATGCTCCAAATGTCTAGCAAAGGGGCTGCACTATTTAATCCAATCTCAATTCCTACTTCATGTGGCCTATCTGGACCCTTTTATTGGTAATGAGTGCTCAAGGTGCACTGAAGTTGCCTCAATCTCAAAGTTCAACAATATGGAGACATACAAAAATCCACTGAAGTGAAAATGGGCAGCCCTATTTGTTTGACCCTTGCTAAGTGATGCAACCACTCTACCAAGATTATGAACAGAACTTTGTGCATGCTGAAAAGGTTTTATATGGTATTTGGCTAATAATGAAGTGAAGCAACCGTGATGCAAACTTGCTGATAATAATTTCAAAATGTATTCAAGCATATTGAAAAGATTATATACGGTATATTTCTAATAAGGATGTGAAACATTTCAGTGTTTCACTTCAAAATGAACAATTTGTTTATTTTTTGATATCACCATGTGCATGCTAGTGAAAGGACCAAAGGTTTACCAAAGGCTCCAAAAGTCTAGCACCTTTAGAGTACCTTAGGGGGGGGGGGGGGGGGGGGAGTTCTTCTACATACACAGCAAAGGGGCTGCACTATATAATCCAATCTCAGATCCTACTTCATGTGGTTCTGGGCCCTTTTATTAGAAATGTGTGCTACTGGTGCACTGAAGGTGTCTCAATCTCAATATTCTATACAAAATGAAACAAATAAAGAATCACTTGCCTAGAAGGAAAAAGAGATGCAATTCTGCCTCGGGAGGGGGGAGGGGGGAGGGGGAGGGGGGCGGGGGGAGGGGGAGGGGGGAGGGGGACTGGAAATGGATTGCCTCCAAAGGGATAAGTTTACACCATGACTAAAAAGTCATTTCAAGACGATACCTTTTTGGGTCTTCCAAATCTACCTGCACAAGGAGAGATCAATTCATACAAGGAGAGATCGATGTAAGCTTAAAGTTTCAAACCGATAAAGTTCAACAGCATGGACACGTAACAAAATCCAATGAAGTGAAAAGGGATAGTCCTCTTTGTTTGACCCTTGCTAAGTGATGCAACCACTAGCAAAATTAGCCTATCGATAATCATTTCAAAATGAATAGAACTTTGAGCATGCTGAAAAGGTTTTATATGGTATTAGGCTAATAATGAAGTGAAGAAAACATGATGCAGAAACAGCCTGGTGATAATAATTTCAACATGTATAGAACTTTTTGCATATTGAAAAGGTTATATATGGTATATTTCTAATAATGAAGTGAAACACTGAAACATACCTGAAGCGTGGATTCCTTCGCCCTTATGATTTTTGACTTCTAATATAAATAATCTCTTCATTTTCTATTGCAAAACTGTCATTAGACAGTATTGGTTGATTTCAATTATCATTTCAAAAAATATCAAAAACTTAGTTTTACTATAAGTGATTATCTAACTCCTGTTACTACTATCACATAATCATATTCATAGCACATGCCCAAACACAAATACACACCACATCCAACCTTTACCATCGTCCAATGCCACATCTTGGCATGTCCCTTCTTCTACACGAGCACATATTAGAGCTCTTCTCTTAACCCTGCTACAGTAGAGTTTAGTAATTCATAGTAATCACTTAAGTTAATCACAACAATTAACGAGAAGGTAACTTACACCTGAAATAAATGAACCGCTTGGTGATTCTGATCCAGAATCATGACCGTCTCATACCTTTAACACCGTGTATGTTCTTGCAGACAATAGTGCTTCCTGTTCTTCTTTACGTTCTGATATAAATGTCAGAGTGGAGGTTGCTGAGCTTTGACACTAACTCTTCAGTCTGCAACATCGATGGCTTCTTATCCGCATATAAGGATCAGTATTGACACCGAGAAAACCTAACGACACCGCTGCTGCGATGCCACAGGAGGAAAATAATGTAGCAACAATCAAACGAAAACAAAAATCAAATCAAAAGGAAGAGAGAAACGCGATCACCGTATACACATTTGTTTTACATTCTCATCCATCAGAGAACTGAACAGCAGTTGTTGTTCTACGTGTATTCCTCATATCAATCACCATTGATGCCGAGAAGAGCTGACGCCACCGCCTCCGCTGCCACCGGAAGAACGAAAATGTAACAATAATCAAACCAAAACATGATCAAATCAAAAGGAAGCGAGACGCCATCACCATAAACACATTCGTTTTACAATCAGAGAACTGAACTGCAACTGTATGTGTGTGAAATCGATATGAATGTCAATCACTTTCTCTATGTGTATCCTCATGTCGATCAACATTGACGCCGAGAAAACCTAACGCCACCGCCTCCGCTGCCACAAAAAGAAAGTAAATATAACAATAATCAAACAAAAACAATAATCAAATCAAAAGGTAGAGACACGCTATCACCGCAAACACATTCCTTTTACAATAAAAGCACTGAACTGCAATTGTGTCTTTGTGTGCATGAAATTGACGAAAAGGAACAGAAACACCGACTATACATGTAGATATACAGTGTATCTCAGAGTGGATGTTAATGAGCTGCAATACTACTTCTTCACATGAAGTTTTCAGACCTCCGATCAAACAAAATTGACGCCGATAAAACCTAATGTGACCGTCTCTGCCGCCACCGGAAGAACACAAAAGTCAAAATCGATAAACGCAAACAAAAATCAAATCAAAATGAAGAACGAAACGCGATCACCTTCGTTTTACAATCTCATCCATAACACAAATGAACTGCAATGTGTGTTTGTGTGTGTGAAATTGACGAAAAGGAACGTAACATTGGGGCTCCATTTCACCATAACACAAGCACCAACGGCGGTATACAGAGTGTGTATGTATACAGAGCGTATGTGTGTGTTGAAATAAAGAGGGAAAATGGATTTTTGTCCTTTTGGAGATGATGATACCGATATCAGTTTTTACGAGAATATAAAAGGGGATAGTTGCGTATTTTCTCGACTTTCCTTTTGTAAGAAGATTTATAGTAGATACGGAAATAATAACTTACCATATATGAAAGATTTTGTCATTATGATTTACACAATCGAATAAATCTAGGCCCAAAGGTAGGTTGAGGGATGCCGAAAAAGGTTACAAAAAGAGGATATTTTGATTTTACTTTGTGGAATTTTAATAAATTACATAATGTGTTTTAGGACTTTTAGATTGTAAAAGGGTTTAAATTTGATAACCCATCATATGTACTATCTTGATTGTTATTCTTTTTGAGCTAAGAGCATTCACAGTTCGGTTCTTATTTTTATGTGAGTGGGTATTTATATTATAAGGGATTGTTCTGAGTGGTTGTGAGTGAAGGAGAAATGAAATTTATGGGGTTGTACCGTGATTTCTCATATTTGGGAAATCACGGTACAACCACCGTAATTTTTTTAATATTTTTTAAAAACGATTGTGAGTGAATGAGATAGAAAAGATAATGATAAAAGTATGAAAAATATTATTTAATAAAATATAAGAGAGAGAGAAAATTAAAGTTTTTAATGTAATTATAAAAATAAAAATAGAGGATGAATTGTGAATGCCTTTTTAAGTTGACTAATTTTTACATATGGTGTGCTTTTATGAAATGGGGCATTACAAATGCTAATGATTGTCAAAACTGAATATTAACATTGTTTTGATGGGTGTGAATGAAAAAAAAAAGGTATTAAATTCCAATCTCATGTGACTAATGTGAGTACATAAAATATTTTTCAAATTGTATAAACCGATTGTTTATTTTAGAAATACTAAGTTTTAAATTTGTCCAAGTATCCTATTTTGTGTAAAATAACTAATGTGTGTAAGTAATTAGAACCCTTGTATGCTAGCATATGAGTAATTATAGTTTATAATAGTAGGGACGGACCGACTATATAGGTTGCGGAGCCAACCGATTTCGAAATTTTTTTTTTCTTTTTGATGTAATATGTATTACCATTCTATGACACGTATCTTAGATTTTTGAGCGTCGACCCTAAGACCCAAAATACTTATGATCCATGTAGTCTATATACTAATTATCAACTTATTTTATGTATTGAGGTAGCTTATGCTTAAGGTGTTTTTTTGAAAAAGAATTGATTTTTTAATTTTAACCCAAAACTTTCAATATTTTACAATGTAACCTCATAAATTGATTTTCTGCTTTTGACTCAAAAGTTTTCATCTTTTGCTATTTAAGTTTACAGTTTTTTTACTTTTAACTTTGATCCCCTATACTTTTCATCTTTTGAAAATTTTCGTTTTACGGTTCGTTCTAAATTTTACAAGTTAACACGGTGTAACATGCATGTGTGGTTCAATGTTTTTACGTTTCACCTTACGTTTTGCTCAAAATTTTGTGAGCTAACACTGCGCAACGTGTGTGTGCGGTTTTACGTTTTTACATCTATTTTTTGTCGTTTCATATGTCCGTCACGACACGCAATTCCTAGATCGAATTAGTTGTACATTTATACGCTTTACGTTTCGGTCTAATTTCTTCTCATGAATACACCACAAATTCAATGTTAGTCGTCGCTGACAGTGATATGACATTGATACTATTTGGCGTGGTTTTGCGTCCCTGCCGCAACACGAAGAGCTTAGTTCTAATTCTCTTCTAACTACTAGCCCGTCAAAATTTGAATTTTAAGCTACATTTAAAAGAAGTAATAAGTCTAATAATCCTCTTATCAATTAAAATGCATTTTTAGTACAAATAAAAGGCCCAAACTCTTTTAACCAAGTTAAAGCCAAGTTTATTAAATTAGAAGGCCCAACTTTCATAATTTGTTGCTCATTTGTGATTTGTCATATAGAATTATTTGCAACTTTAAAACAGAACTTGCTTTTTGATTCAATGGTTTATTCTCTCATCGAATAGTAGGAGGAGCTACAAGGTTCCCCCTCTTTTTTCATTATTTCTTATTTTTTGTCAAATAAAATTATTTGTAAATTTAAAACATTACTTGGTTTTTAACACAAAGTGAAAACCGAAGAGAGAGAAAGGAGATCTAGCGATAAGGAAACAAAACAACCACGTGTTTAAAGGCAGGAGACGGTGGCAAGAGTGCAACCACAGTCGTCGATCACGAAACCAACATCATTAATATGTGCTATAACAGAAAAACATTGTTCATTTCGTTTTCCAATTTAATGTACAGGGCAATTATTATAAGTTGTACCGTTTTTAACATATAACTTAAAGTTAAATAAACAATAGACCGACAATAAAAACAAACCATAAAAGCAGGGACCCTAAAAGCGGTTAGGACACTACCAGACCCACCAAGCGGGGACCATAAAACAGTCAGGACACGTGAGTGACAAATATATCATCCTCACCAATAAGCATCCAGACTTCATACTTACATGGACATCTAGTGGAGATCACAATCCTTGCTTAATCATGAAGAGAAAACCCTAATTGAAATACTATAAATAAGAAAGAAGAAAGGAGATCTAGTTAAGAAGTGAAGATTAACGTTCTGAGTTTGATAATCAGTAAAATCAGTTAAATCATAAGATATCATAGACATCACCAACCGGGTTAGATCAACCGTTGTGGAATTTACGTCAACGTTGATAATCATTAAGATCGGTTAAATCATAAGAGATCATAGACATCACCAACCGGGTTAGATCAACCCAACTGGAATTTACGTCAACGTTGATGATACACGGTCAACTTTTTATATACTCGGACTTTTTCAACTAGTATTATACATTAACACTCTTCCGTGCATCTTATAAAGTTGCACCTAACATATATGCACGTATAAGTATGCCTAGATATCCATTCACACACAGATTATACATATTACACAATGGATAGATACATAGTTACACACATATAATTAGTGTACATACGCACATTATAATGTTACACAGATATGTAAGCTGGGTACACGTATATACAATCACGAAATGTACTTGATGCAATAATGCGTTCACATAAAGATTGTCTAGAATGATAATAGTAAAAATAATAATAATCAGAAAGAAAGAAAGAATTTCGATTATTGTAATCCAAATCTACAAAATTAAGCAAAGAATATGGAGAGAAAAAAATTAAGAGAGTGGAAAACAGAAGGGGTTGTTTTAGAGTATGTGATTGGCTTTTCTGGCCTTTTCTAGTTCTGATACCACATCTCTAAGCTGTCCTTGTAGCCTTGAAACTCTGAGTTCTAGCTCTTCTACGGTCCCTTGAGCAATCGTATGTTCGTATGGTTTTCGAAAATGCTTTGAAAATGCTTTTAACGCTTCAACTCCACAAACCTGTCAGATTAGATCATGTTTTATAATCAAACAAACAGAACATAAGCCTGCAAATTATAATGTGATTGATGAGGGCTCAAATGCTCAATGATGGTTTATTTTCAAGAGGAGGTTAGTCATTTTGCCAAAAAATCATCAACATATTGATGAATGGGTAGTTTAATCGAGCAGCCAACACTTGATGAAGAATGTTTTTCAAGGGTACATTTGTCAATTTGCTTGTAAACTCGGTAACATGTCCGATGCCTTGGCATATTTTGGAAACACGAAATGTATCAGAACAATAAGTTGAAAAAGTTAGAGAAAACATGTTTGAATGCATGATCGCCTTAAAGCGTCATCAATAAATTCTTTGCAAGGGTAGATTAATCATTTGGGGCAAAAAGTTCCTAACTGGAAAACATATCACATCCCTAGAGGAAATAGGAGAATCCAAGCAAGAAAAGAGTAGCAGCTGAGACTTCCAGAAAGGTCAATGTGAGATTTTGTTGGGATGGAATCAATAACGAAAACCTTCCAAGGGTAAATAGGTCATTTTGATCAAAATATGTCCATCCTAGTAGAAACACAATTTACCTATATGATAGCATGATACCCTAGTGGGATCAACGATGATTATTCCAAGGGTAAATTAGTCATTTAGTTTACAGTAAAGCTTTCAACTTGGAAAACATATAACTTACTTTGGGATGTCCCAGAAAGAAAAGAGTAGCATTGATTTTGGAACAACAGGAGCTTGAGGCAAAGCCTCTTTTTCTTTCCTTTTTAACCACTGATATTAACCAAGGACAACTTTATAAAAAAACAGAACCATACCTCTTCTGGCAGCAAGGGCAACTTTGTAATATTGAAGTCGTCATATAGCATGTAGAATTGATCTAGGTATTTTTGTTGCATTTTCATTCTAGCTTTGAGCAACTTGGATTCAACACCTAAAAATAAAGTTAGAAATGGGTTTGATTGGGACAAACATAAAGATGGCAAAATGGCGGAAAAATTCTAACAGGTCAAAACACGTACACCTTAAGTCCTAGTTTGATGGGTTGGACTGACCCATAAACATCTTTGTTTCTTTCTTTTTACGTAGATGATGTTTTAAATATGATAAACAGCTTTATCGTTACAATGATAATCTAAATTTTGAAATAAATGATTTAGAGGGTTATATATTTTGTAAACACTTTGGATAACTTTTGACTCATTTGACTTGTTACCAAATGATTAATTCTACCCATATGACCCATTAGAGTGAAGTATAACCCAAATTGACCCACTTACTATAAATGGTCAAAATCACCACCTCTAGGCAAACATTAAAAAGTGTTGAGCACAATATTTGTTTTAACATTTACTAGAAGAATTGTTAATTTGCAATGAAGATCCAAATTACAATATTTTCACAAAGGCAATACTCAAAATAATATCAGATTTGTTTTCATATGTACCTTCCTCATCAAAGAGCACTTGATTGATGATAATATTATGTGTATCTATCTCAAATTTAGTGAGTTCTTGCACCAATCTCTCTGTCTCATATAACGATAGGAATTCTGGGATGCATACGCATACAAAAGTTGTCAAGTCCTATTAGAGAGAAAAAAAAAAGGTCAATCCTTTTGATTTTGAATGTACAGAAAAAGACTCAAATGGTTACCGGATTTTTGAACTGTCTGTTGACTTGTTCAATCACATCTTTCATACCCTCAAGCCTTCCAAGGATTGCATCCTCACCCAACTCCTCTCCAACTCCAAACAAACGACTCATCTGCAGTTAACATGACAAGCACAACGAAACTCATACAATCACTAATGATCATGAATATTCAGTTTGATGTGAGCTGCAATAAAAGTATTATCAAATGGTAAGATGGTTACACAAAATTTCTTATTACTTCCTTAAATAATCAGAATTTCCTGAAACTCAACAGGATAAGTAGTGATTGTTAAGGGCATCCAATAAACCAAATTCTAGGTGAACAATGTAAGGAGAGTGAGAGCACTGGCCTTATTCAATGTTAGGCAGGAATAGATAGTTGAAACTGAAAGAATGGATTACAGCTCCACGGGTCAACCCAGCAACCCATGGGCACTTCAGTGGGTTATTGAACAGTGGGTTATTGAACCCAAGTGGGGACTAGTTTGACCCATTCAGCCTTAGTCAAGAGTAGTAATTAATTAGTGGCTGAGTGGGGAAGTGGAAGAGGTTACACAATTGATAGTAGTATTAATGCAGCGTTTTATTAGGGCTGAGTAGGGAAGTGGAAGTGATTACTTAACTGATAGTAGTAGTATTAATAGTTGTTTTTGTTCAGTAATTAGGTATTGAGTACTTTGATTTTTCTCTGGTCTTGTAATTTGGAGACTGGTCCATCTCGAAGAGGACCGCAGTGTGTTCTTGTTTTCTTGTTTAAGTTCAATCAAGTCGACTAGGTTTCTATCATTTGGTTCCATTGCCGGGAAACACGATGGCACCGAACACCCGGAGCAATCCTGATGGCAGCAGCGGTCAATCAGACCCCATTGCTGCTCAGTTGGCAGCTATAGCCGCCCGGTTGGAGTCATTTGAGTCTCTTAAGGCAGATGTTGCCGCTCTCAAGTCACGGGAGACTTCACGAGGAAAATCCAATAATTTCTCAGGTCGGTATGAGGAAGGAGAGTCCTCTGGTCGACAAAATCACCACCGTCCATCGACTAAGATCACGCTGCCTGCTTTCAGCGGTGGGACCCAAGAGGGTGGATTTTGAAGGCGGAGAAATTCTTCAGATATTATAGTGTTGCTGATGAGGATAAAGTTGATGTGGCAGCCATGCATCTCGAGGGAGACGCCTTAGATTTGTACTCTTGGTTGTCGGTTGATCAAACCGTGACCTATTGGGAGGAGCTTGTGCACGCCCTTCACAAGAATTTGGGCCGGCGGAATTCCAAAACCCGGACGAGCACCTCTGTAGCATCAAACAAACAGGAACCATTCAAGAATATCGTCAAGAATTTGCTAAAAGATCTGCGAGAGTATCCAATTGGCCGGATCACTGTTTATTAGGGGTGTTTTTGAATGGGTTAAAAGATGAACTAAAGGCAGACGTAAGGATTCACAAACCCCGTACAGTTTATAATGCAATGAGTCTAGCTGTGGAGTTTGAGTCGAAGCTGAGTAACATTCGATCGGGGCCTGTTTCAGTTACTGCTGTTGATACCAAAACCACTACTCCTACTGCTGTTGCTACCAACCCAACTAGAACATCTTCCCAAAACCCTCCGCTGCGATTTTCTGATGCTGAAAAACAGTCCCGCTTCGCTAAAGGGGAATGCTTTCGATGCGGGACAAATATGCGCCTGGTCATCGTTGCAAAACAGGAAATTTTCAACTCCTAGAGGCTGCTACTGAAACAGGAGGTCAAGCTGCTACAGATGGCGAGGGAACTCTGCTCAATCATGAGGATATGGCTGAAATCAGCCTTAATGCCATCTCGTTGAAGTCGCAACACCCCACCCTCACTCTTCATGGCACGATTAATTCATCTGATGTGCTGATCTTGATTGACTGCGGATCCACCCATAACTTCATCGCTCACTCCTTGGTTCAGCAAGTGCAGATACCAACAACAACAGTACCCCCTTTTGGTGTAAGAATTGGCAATGGTGACATAATCAGCTGTAATCAGGTTTGTAGAGATGTTGCGTTAAAAATATCGGGCCTTCAAATTACCCAAGATTTTTATCCATTCTCATTAGAGGGGGTTGGTGTAGTACTTGGCATTCAATGGCTTGCTACCCTAAATACGGTTCAAGCCAATTGGAGCAAGATGTTTTTGATTTTCACCATCAATGGGCAGGAATACAAGCTGCAAGGAGTCCCTCTGCCCACCCAAAATTCTGCCACCTTTCATCACTTAGCTATTGAGCCTTACAAGGAACAAGTGATCAGATGCACAGCTGGCTTTCCCCCTCACCGACTTGAGGACAAGTCGGTTTTCTGGGCGGGAAGTATTGATACAGCTCCACGGGTCAACCCAGCAACCCATGGGCACTTCAGTGGGTTATTGAACAGTGGGTTATTGAACCCAAGTGGGGACTAGTTTGACCCATTCAGCCTTAGTCAAGAGTAGTAATTAATTAGTGGCTGAGTGGGGAAGTGGAAGAGGTTACACAATTGATAGTAGTATTAATGCAGCGTTTTATTACGGCTGAGTAGGGAAGTGGAAGTGATTACTTAACTGATAGTAGTAGTATTAATAGTTGTTTTTGTTCAGTAATTAGGTATTGAGTACTTTGATTTTTCTCTGGTCTTGTAATTTGGAGACTGGTCCATCTCGAAGAGGACCGCAGTGTGTTCTGTGTTTCTTGTTTAAGTTCAATCAAGTCGACTAGGTTTCTATCAGAGCTGCAATAAAAGTATTATCAAATGGTAAGATGGTTACACAAAATTTCTTATTACTTCCTTAAATAATCAGAATTTCCTGAAACTCAACAGGATAAGTAGTGATTGTTAAGGGCATCCAATAAACCAAATTCTAGGTGAACAATGTAAGGAGAGTGAGAGCACTGGCCTTATTCAATGTTAGGCAGGAATAGATAGTTGAAACTGAAAGAATGGATCAATTTGGGTTTTCTATCTTCCTATTTGGATCTCAAACAGGTAAAAAAATTGCTAAGGGGGAATGGGTCAAATAGCTTGCAAGACGCCAAAATTCCACTTATTGCATACGGCCTCTTAAATGATTTATTTAAAGATTTGGATTATAATTCTAATAATCTTGTTTTTCTAGTCATAACTAATGCATTACTTTATGTAAGTGTATGAGCTATCAACTCCACATCTCCATGGGGGTGTTTGGATGTGCCTTGTCAAAGTAGTTATTTTGAAATTAAAAATCATGATTAATTTATTGAAGTTAGGGATAGTTAGGCACTTTTACATTTATCTCAATAACCATTTTTCTTATGACTCCTTACTTGCTCTTACAAATCTAACTACTTTGACCCCAAATGATCAAATAATTAGAATGAGACGTACATCCGAATGCTCCCTACATTTTATATTTGACAACATTTTCATTCTTGTTTCATTTTTGGAAATCTACTATCACATGTTTAAATAATAATTTATAGGAGCAAAGAGAATATACCTGACCCAACAAGCCACCAAATTTACTCTTTAAGCTCATCATTTTGGCAAGACCTTTCTCTAACGTTGATGGAAATTGTAATAGCCGAAGTGTGTGTCCAGTGGGAGCAGTATCAAAAACTATCACCGAGTAATCCATAGTATGCACCAACCTTATGCCAGATTTTAATAAAAAGTAAAAGTTATATCCTGGAATACCCTTCTACATTATCATTATTATTTGCCTACATTTCACTTTGGTGTCTTCCTTTGACGTTTTAATGTTTCTTAAAAATTCAATATCCAATATTAATACTAGTTCTTTTATATTCTTTCCCAAAGTTACCCTACTATTTTATGTAAAGTCTAATTTAGCAACAAACTTATACAATAAAAAACAAATACTTCCGTACAAGCAATGAGGTTGGAAAAAAGTCCATAGTCAAAAGTCAAAAGCAGACCAAAGTGGACAGAAGGAATTAGATTTCATTACATTGGTTGACATTAATACCAAAATTTGAAGGGTATATTTGAGTGACAAACTTATACATAAGGAAACAAAAAGCACATACTCGGTGGATAATTCCATGATCAGAAATCACTAACTCCTTAACAGTCACACAAATCATAAGAAAAACGCATCCTAAAAAATTCAAAAATAACCCACGGCATAGATAGGTATATGTGAGTCCTAATATATGATCAATCCCTTGTGGGATGCTTTGCAAGGAATATGTTGACTAATGGGACCAAAGATGTCAAATACCATGGTACAATATTTGTCTATATTACCATCGATCATTATAACAAAGAACTGGTGATATAATTTGACTCCACAAGAATCATCATGATATGAATATTGAGAGAAAACTAGATATTTAATAAATATTTTTCTTAAACTATCTTCATAAAACCTACAATTTTCATGGGCCTCTGTGGAAGTACCGTGTCACCAGAATATTAATTATAAGAAATTCATTATGTTGTCAAAAATTATTTTTTCCTATGTCAGGGATACAATATAATGGAATCCTTGAGATACACTTTTTCGGGTTATCATGTTGCTCAAATAAACATGCACACTACCTCAGATTTTGGTAGTTTAGTGTTTCTCATGTGTTTATTGAATTATAAAAGGGCCTCTTACTTTAGCATCTCAGCAAAACTCATAGCCTCATCAATTCCAGGAATTGAATTTGCTAAATCTGACAAGAAACCATCCATTCCTTCTGCCCCTTGTTCTCCTTCCTCCACATTGGGGTCAACCTCCTAAAAAAGAAAATATTATCTGTTAGGTCAGAACATAATATGAAAACAAGATGTATGAAAGAAAAGCAACATCAGTTATTGATGTTCTTAGATATTAAGTACTACAAGTTGGCATCATGAAAAGCAAACTCTCTGGTTTGAATTTAGATATCTGAAAAAGGCCCAAGTACGATATATTATTTCATCAAACAAAAACAAGATAATCAATTTAAAAAGAAGAACAAGAACTTGGCACAAGCTATAGTAAGCGAAAAAGTTATTCCACCACCCATTAATGTTTGGTTCTTTCCATGAACCAAACCCCACCAAATCATGCAAATCCTTGAAATCCCTTGGTTAACCAACATTCATTCAATTATAGCAATCATTTAAACAAGTTAGTTATGTTGGACCTATACAATTAGAAAATCATCATCCTAATAAGTCCGCCAAACACTGCAAAACTTATTTGTGCAGCTTCGCAGCCCATCCAAACACTCCATAAATAAACCATGAGAACAAAGGACCAACATACGAAGGGGGTGCTTGGATGTGCAGGTTATCAAGGTATATCTATACTATTCACGTTTATCTCAATAATCAGTTCACCGCAGCTTCTATAAACTTGATTAATTTTACCCAAATACAGTTATAATAAAATGATCATAATCAAGTAACCAGTTTTTTCACAGAAGAGGCAACACTAACCATAGCATACAAATTGGTGAACCCATTAACCAACGTAGGAGCCTTGGTGAACCTTTGCTGAAACGCATCGCTGAGATTGTGAGCAGGGTCAGTTGAAATGATGAGAACAGAGGATCTAGCGGACGCCAAAAGGATCGAAAGGATAGAACTGCACGTAGTTTTCCCAACACCCCCCTTTCCACCGACGAAAACCCACTTCAAACTCTCTTGTTCCAGTACGTTTCGCACCGTCCCCTCCGGCATATCTTCTGTTGCAGCCATTTCACCCCTCCCTCTCTCTCTCTCTCTCTCTTTCTGTTGAATTGTTTTCAGAAACCCTAGAAATGGGGAACGGAAGAGAGAGTTTGGTGATGGGTTTTGAGGGATTTGATGTTTGATAGATTTTTGAAATGATTCATATGAACATCTACTGTTGTTTTTGCGATGGATGATGTGTTTGTTTGGGTCAATCACATTGGGGATTTTGAATTTCGTTGGGAAAGAATGAAATTTGTAGGGGTTTCGGTTCGAAGACGAAAGAATTTGATGAAATTCGGTCGAGAAACAAAGGAATTGGGTTCTGTTTGATCTAACCACCGTTGATGCATCAGGATTCATGCAATCGTATCATGGCACTTTATACAATGATAAAATAAAATATGGAGAACATCGGAAATCTTGAAATAATAAAGATTTAAATTAAAGAAGTTATTAAATTTACCAACCACAAGACCGGATATCTAGATATCCTAATTATAAATCAACATTCCAAAATTTTATATGGGTAGTATAATGTTGTATGTGTCGTATAAAAGGGTCGTATAGCTTCTATATAAGGCGTATAACCCCTCCGACAACCCCTGATTTTTTTCCTCGTATTCAGTGACGAGTTTTGCTATAGACGTCGTATACGGGATCTTATAGGGTTATATGGTATGTATAGACCTCTTACAAACCCCCCCCCCCCAAACGGAATTCTCCTCTTCAATGTCATTGGCCCTATACGTTGGTGTATAGGAGGGTATCGCTTTAGAGCATTCGCAGTAGGTTCCTCATTTTCGATGTGAGTGTGTGCCCTATATTATGGGGGATGGTTGTTAGTGGTTGTGAGTGAAGGAGAGAGAAAATTTATGAAGATTGTATCATGATTCCCCATATTTGAGGAAACACGATACAACCCCCATAAAAAAAATTAAAAGTGGTTGTGAGTGGAGGAGAAAGAAAATATAATAATAAAAATATTAAAAAAATATTATTTAATTTAAAGATGAAGTAAAAAATAATGTTTTTAGTGTAAATATGATGATAAAGATGGAGAAGCTAGTGTGAATACTCTATAATAATGGGTGTCTTAATGTTCTAGTGATGGCACGTAGCTGTTGGCATGGATATATTTATGATTTCACATGTGAACATTGTCTATCTTTATGTTCTAGTGATGGCTCTCGGCAAGCGAAAGCATGTGTGTAAACTATGGTCATTAGGTGGATTTTGAACACACAAACCTTTTTAAGATATTTTAAGTATTTTATACTATATACGACTAGGGATCGTTTTATGTTATTTATAGTATAAAATACTTAAAATATCTTAAAAAGGTTTGTGTGTTCAAAATCCACCTAATGACCATAGTTATATCGGCAAGCGAAAGCATGTGTGTAAACTATGGTTATTAGGTGGATTTTGAACACACAAACCTTTTTAAGATATTTTAAGTATTTTATACTATATACGACTAGGGATCGTTTTATGTTATTTATAGGTTATAACTAAACTGATGGCTGATAATTTGGTTTTTAGATTATCAAAGCTGGCCGTTTTCAATCACAAATGGTCTAGTTGTTGGAAAAAAGTAGTTCGGTTAATTTGGTTAACCATTAGTTTTTTTTTAACAGAAATTTATCCTAACTCAGACTCCTCAACTATACTCAAAATATATATTACAATTGCTAAAATTTGAAGTTTGAACATCCTTATAATGGTGCTCTTAAAGACATAGCTTCTACCACTGGACAACCAACCCCAGTGGTGGTTACCTAGTTGTTATCATCTAGCTTTAGATGTAGGCCAATTTAAACTAATTTTAATTAATAAATCTAGTTGTATTAAAGCATTCATAGCCCATTCTCTATATATCTGTGAGTGTGTTCTCTATATTATAAAAATGGTTATAAGTGGTTGTGAGTGAAGGATAGAGAACATGTTACTGTTCATCTCTATATTGGTAAAACACCGTTCATCTCTATTAATTTTTTAATATTTGTTGAAAGTGGTTATGAGTGTAATAGGGAGAAAATGTAATGATAAAAATATAAAAAATATATTTAATTGAAAATAAGAGAGAAAAGTAATGATTTTTAATGTAATTATAAAGATGAAGATGAAGAGTGGGTTGTGAATGCTCTTACAGGTCAAACAAAATACTAGTAATCGTCTTGATTTAATTATAAACAAGAATAAATGACAATTAATCTTTTATTTATTAAAGGTTATAAAAATTTTTCCAACAAACAAGATATTATTTATAGAAAACAAAAGTATAAAGGTTGATTTAACTGTCTACTAGCTTAATACATATATAAGGATAAGCAAAGAATAAAAATTAATCACTAAAAAAACATGACCAAAATAAATTATCAAAAATTCATAACCAACCCATCCGTACCTTTACGACTTAATACTTTATAGGTTCAACAAATCTGGTTTTATTTTTCTGTTATGATTCAGCCAACCGGTTTTCTACTCATCCTACTTTGAACTAAACTAGTCAACTTCAATTTGAGTTGGTTTACTTTCTGATGGCGTAAATGAAGATTCAAAATGAGCATCCATGGTTCTAAGAGAAAGACTAATGCCATATGTATTTTGGCTGAAGAATATATACGTATTGAATCTGCCTCTGATTTGGGTCTCATGACTTTCAACAACCCCCCCCCCCCCCCCCCCCCCCCCGAAATTCTCAAGCTCCACCACTGTCGTTACATAATTTAAACATCCATCATACAACGGTTGTATTACAACCCGCGTCAACCTTGACCAGACGAGCAGTCTACAAGTGATGACGAAACTAAACGAGCCAAGGTTCCCTAGTAGCTATATACACATGTCGTTAACAATTTACAACAGCCATAAGATACCAAAAATAATAGTTAACCAGTAAAGGCAGTAAGTTGACATTCAAGAGTTACTCATACCCCAGTATCCTGTTAGTGTAGTCATTCCATCTGCAACCACTCGAGCTAGTGTTTCATCTTCAATGTAACGTTATTAGATTCATGATCAATCGTTGAAACTGACAATTACGCTTTAAACGTGTTCTCATGAACCCTTATATTACATTCGGCGAACAGTTAAAGTACATATACATTAAACAAAGAGAACGAACTCCTAACGTTATATCCACGACACCATAAAAAATCTTCAGTTGCCGAGTTTTTGCTTATACTGCAGCCAAGCCAGCCTGCCAACATCATCCGGCAGACTCATAAACAACTCTCTTTTCACATCATCTTCAAACAAATTCACTGCAAAACACCACAACTCACTACATGATACCATTAACCCTTCATCAACCATTCCATTAATCACCCTTACACACGCGTTAATACTTGAATCACCAACTTGATTAACATTAGAAGAGTTTGCATTTATCATCTCCAAAGCACGCTGTTGAGTAGCATTTTGTCGAGACACAAACTCCTTAAACATTGACTCTCTCATTTTACTCTTCATCAGAACAGGTTTAGGTTTAGTGCTCGTTTTCACCAACTTTTGAGACCTTTTACACCCGCCACCTTGGTTTGGGGCCAACACATCTTGTCTCGCCTTGTTTAGAAGAATTGAAAAGGAATTCACCTCCACAGCTTCCAGATTTCCAAGTTGAAAAGAGCCTATCGTGTGCTCTGAAGACAAGCCTACTTCTACACTATCATCATCATCATCATCATCATCACAGACACCATCCTCTGCATCCTTATTCTCAAGTTTCACATGATTCGACGTATTTGGGTCTACAGATGGTGCCACAAAGTCTACCCCATCAGCAACTACATTTGCGAATAGCTGATCCCATGCTTCCTGCAACTCTCTACACGGTTGTTTCTTCCTAATCACCTTAAACTCCGGATTATCCTGCATAACAAACGGTTAAGTTTCAAAATAACAAAACTTTCAACTGATCTAAACAATGTTACCTTAATCTTTCTCTCCCACCAATCATCCGAACAATCCAGCTTCCCCGTGCCCTCATTCCATCGAATATCACTCTCACCGTCCTTCAACAACTTCCAAAGATTATACCTTGCTCTCATTGCCTCATACTTGCTTCTGAAAGCTGTTACAGTCTTAAACTTATGGTGACACACGCGCTCGAACTCCAACCGATGATCAGCCCATTTAAACGGAGTATTTCTCCCATTGTTGTTAAGGTGTTTGTTCAAGATGTCACACATAACCACAAGAGACTCATCAGTCCACTTGAAATACCCCCTCTTACCACCATTGTCATTACTCAAGCATATCTACCAACAGCCACAGGATCATATCATTGATACAATTATTCATACAAACAGTTAATCACAAGCACATAAATTAGTTAACAGAGTAGTTAATCGTTACCGGCGGTAACTGACGGGGAGGAGAGATCGAACGATCAGAACCACGTGCAGAAGGAGGTGATATATGCCTACATCGACGATAACGTCAATTTAGGGTTAGGGTAAACGGAAGTTAACGATTGAAACATACCGTGAACCCTTATGTTTATCTTCCGTAGGGTTTACCACCGCCACCGTGTTACCATCATCCTCCGTTCTTCTCCGGCCGCCGTGGACGGCGGCGCTAGTGTCGGTTTTCACTGCAGCGTTTGATTCCACCGGTGAAATGCTGAAATCGAGAGGGAAATTGAGCTTCGCTTTGCACCCACGGATTCCGAAAGCTGCTTTGTCGTAAGCTTTTGCAGCTTCAATGGCGGAAACGAAGGTGCCTAACCAAACGTTGGCTTTTTTATTGGGGTCTTTGATCTCTGCGACGAACACTCCCCATTTCCTCTGTCGTACGCCTTTGTATTTCACCTTCACCACATCATCGCACTGTGGTTTGTTCATATCGACCTCTGATTTCGGTTCTATGGGTGTACAGTCCATTGATTCCGGTGAAGTGAGGTGAAGTAAGAAATGGGATTGTGGGTTCTTGTATAGAGTTGATAAAGGGCGAATTTGATGCTGAAATTGATGTTTAGGATGTCAATTTAGGGTTTCGAATTCGTTGATGATGTGAATTATGATCGGTGAGGGTTGATAATTGATCGGAGATCACCGGCGGTGCAAAATTTCGATTTTTTGAGACAATAGTCAAAATATTATTTGTAGCTCGGTAGGTGGTGGCCGTAAAAAGCTATGGGATAATTCCTTTGATTACTTTATCACACTCTTAGGCGATTTTTTCTAAATGACAAAGAAATATATATACTATAATAAACTTATTACATCATTATTTGAATTCACAAACTTTTCTTATAAATACATGGATTACTATCGGTTTGTTTTTTTTAAACTTAGGCCATGCGTATACGCCTTCCCATGAGGGAGAGGGGCTGATGTAGAAGCACGACAACACTAGGAAACACCATATCACGTTTACTAGCAACGCATGTAGTGAAACCGTGTGAGAGTTCATCGTAGTAACGGCTTAGCATGTAGTTATATTTTAATAATAATTTGTGCTTCTTAACTTCATAAAATACTAAATATACACTCATGTTTTATTATTGTTTATTCTTTTTTGTTTACATTCCGGTATAAATTTTAATGAAAACCAAGTTGTATTAAAATATAGTATTTTTTTGGTCTTGAAATGATTTTAGCAAGTGCTTGGATTGATATTTCAAATGATAATAAAATCATTTCATATCTAGGAACTACATATATAACAGATAGAAACCTTTAAGCCTCCACTTGAATTATATGGAGCGTGTTTGCACAACTCAACTACCCACAAAAGATTAGATATTTGAATTTGAAGCGGCTGTATTTTATGTTCTTGTTATTTTAGCTTGAACTAGACGTACAGATAGGAGCGACAAGTTCACACCTTTCAATATAACAATATTAGATTCACGATGGCTCTGAGTGTTTTGCTAGGTATATTTGTTTGTTTGATACCAAATCAAACAAACAAACTAGCCATGTGTGTTTTATTAGGTATATTTGTTTGTTCAATACCAGATCAAACAACCAAACCGGCCAACTTTGGTCAAAGTTAGTTCATTTTCATGGTCTAAATAAATATTCAAAATGAGTTTCCATGGGTTTAAGAGACGAACAACCACGTAGCATTACGTAATTTAAACAATATCCGTTACAACCCATGTCATACTTCCTACCTTCATCCGATGAGCGGTCTTCAAGCGAGGATGAAACTAAACGGGTCAAGATTCCTAGCAGTTATATACGCATGTTGTTTACTATTTACAAAAGTCATACGATATGAGACCACAGCGATTTCAAGACGCTAGCGGTGGATGATTAGTAAAGAGAGTTGTAAGTGAAGAAGGTGGCTACAATGGTGGAGATGCAAATCACCAGTGAAGGAAGTAAGGTGATATTCAAGAGTTCACTCATACCCCAGTATCCTGCAAGTGTAATTGTTCCATCTGCAACCACTCGAGCTAGCGTCCCTGCTTCAGTTGACAGTAAGCCGCCATTGTAGGTCCCACGCGATAGGCGAGATGACATCACCCGCGATAGGAGCGACAAGTTCACACCTTTCAATGTAGCAATGTTAGATTCATGATGGTATTATAGTCCAAATACTCAATACACAACAGCATTATTTTGGGATTTAGATATGTATGTACCTTCGAGAACTTCAGCAGACACGAAGGTTAGAAGAGCCGAGAGGATGTACTGAGGTGCTGAATAGGGGACGATCATCTGAAAGCTTAAGACGATACCCAAGCATACCATTATCTCTGATGCCAACAAAACTTGCCTGCACTGACAAAATCTTGTTTGAGAAAACATAACAGATTTTCGAATAACTTGTAAAAATTAAACTTCCAATTCTTGTTACTACCGGAGTTTCCAGAGGTTTTACCTTTCTTCAAACACATTGCTGATATAGCTTCCAACAAAAATGCTGACCGGAAGAACAGTCAGCCCAAGAAAAGCAAGAAACATGGCGACGTTGCTTGTTGACCATACAAAGTAGTACGATGTGATGACACTCGATTCAGCAAGTAAAATCTCCATAGCGTATTTAAGCATGAAGTAAATAATCAACTGAACCTGTTCACAAGCCACAAAGTGCAAGCATGTAGTTATATAAATTAGTGGGTTAGGTAACGGGTCAAAATGTAATAGGCAACCTGTGGATTGTGGAAACATTATTTCTTTCATGATAACAATTCACAAATTTTATATAACATATAAATAAATATATTATTATGATGATAGTCTAGTTTTTATAATAAACCTTGACAGATGGAGTAAGCAGCCGGTAAGCAGACATAATAGAAGTCACAGGCTCACGGCTCTCTTCAGATAACTCATCACTAGGATCATCATCTTCTTGTTGCTCATCTTCTTCTTGTTGATTTTTCCCCAAATCCGAAAGTAAAGGCTCAGAGAAACCAATTTCTACAGTGGTACCTGCTACCAACAACATGCATAACAACTAAATTGTTTGTGTTTGTTCGAAAACAGAGAAGTATAGGTGCCAAGCAAAATCTCTTTGTGCATTTTATAAAAAAAATTGTTCAATATGTCTGGCCCATTTCACTTTTAGCTATTTTATTATTTGATCCGTTTGAGATAAAATCAAACCCAAATCAATCTACTCAGAAGTAAATGAGTTGAGTTATAAGATGTGAGAATATGAAAATCACCAGAAGTTTCGTGTTGCACAATAATTTCTTCTTTCTCAAGTGGTGGCTCTCTGAAAGACAAACATAGCCACAGTAGATAGATGAACCATGCAAATGCCATGAACCACCCAGGTAAAGTATCTTCGTTGAAGGTGAACCAAAAGATCTTAAACTGTGTCTGAAATAGGCAGGCAAGAGCTGGACCACAAGCCATTCCAAGGGCACTGGCGCTCACGAACCCAGCAGATGCTTTCATTCTTAGTTTTAGAGGCACACAGTCGCTGATATAACGCCTGTTAACAGCCCGAGCTGATCCCAGCCTAACAAACAATCAGGTCAAAGACTTCAAAAATCTGGCTGTTTTAGGTCAAACATATTCATTTTTCTTTTAAGGTTAATCTGATTACTATGCAACTGCCAGAATCAAAATTGGTATCAGTTTAACAGGGCAATTCCTGCAAGAAATAGATAACTTACCCACAGAACAAACGTCCAACCAGAAGAACATATATTGAGTTAAGATCATACGCCAGGGCGTACAAAGTGTTGCCCATAAGAAGAACAATGCTGCTGAATATAAGAGGTTTGATGTATGATTTATTTGACCATGCACTAAAATAAACTGATGAGAAAACCTGTGCAACTGCCATTGACCCAATCACAACACCACAAACTGTGGCTGCAGCTCCAAGGCTCAAAGAGTAGTCATCTGCTGTCGGGACAATGATGTATGTATTCACCATATACAAAAACGTATTCGCCAGGTTCAAAAGAAGTGACATAAAATGATATCGTTCATTTACAACATGCTCTTCAGATGAAGGCGATGGCAACTCTTCTTGCATAATAAATGCATGTTTTCCCAGATAGTGTAGGAAATCAGTTGAGTTCAGTAGTCGTTTTTCAGCTGCTTTTATTGATTCAATGATAGGGTCCTATGATGCGTAGCAGGAAATGAGTTCATAAATGATTTAGATGAATCTTACAAAATGAAGAAATTTAAAAAAATACCGAGATGTGAATATTTGGCTGGTCATAAATGGATACATAATGTCTATCATCGTCTTGCAGATCAGCAAGATTCCTAGTTATGGATCCAACAACTGCGGATATACCCTGCATGTATAGGTGTGGTTATAATGCGTATTTGCAAGCACAGACAGCAAAAAAAAATGTTTATGTTTTTAATGGTTAGTGTTGTACCACATGCTTAAACACTTGTCGGAGCTGAGAATAAGGATGGTTTGCTCGAGTTTTGACATAGTAGTTAGTGAACTTATATCCAAACCGCTTATCAAACTTTTTAAGAATCTTTCTTAGACCAATAGCATTCATTTCAACAAAGAACAACAGCCTCAGAAGATCTCTTCCCACTTCTCTATACGCTTCTCTTAGTTCCATTATCGAGTCATGATCTGGTCCATGTGAAAGGTACTCATCATCATGGTTAGCAAGACCTGATAGCCTGGTCGCGAGATGACCTTGATGTTTTAATAAAAACAACACTATCTTCTCAATCTGAAACAAAACAAGATCCTCAGTAGATGACATATGTAATTGAATTCAAAAGTTACTGTTTTTTGGTTTAAAATTTGAATCACGAATGAGATCGTCATCTCATAGAAACTACAAGTACCTGTTCATCAAGCATTTGAGAGAAATCACGTAGAACATAATCGCGATTCTGGGCAGCAACCTCGTCTTGTTGGGCATAATGTTTCACTTTCTTCTTTAGTGACTTGTAGTCGATATAATATCTGAAAACAATAACATAATACTATCACCTACATTTTAATACTTGATGGTTGGTACAATTCAACTTGAACATATGGAAACTCAAGAACATTACCCTTTCCATTCTTGGATCTGCAATTCCTTCAACTTTTTCCCAAATGCAACCATAGTTGACCACACAAATTATAGTCTTTTGTATTAAAATAGTCCTTGTATTGTGTCTAATGCCTGGAAACAGACCAATGTTATCATTGAACACCAATATGTGAGTAAGTGGTTTGAACTTCGAACCAAAATAGTTGGAGAAATTCATGAAAACTAAACCATTGTTGCTGAAAAAATCAAAAAGCCACTCGCAAAATTATGTTTTCATAACCGGACTAGTCATCGAATCGGTTGGCTTACTGACACTAGTCAAATTTTCAAACCAGTTTGGAAAACCGAATGATTTTATAAATAATCTAGAGTTAAGAATGTATATATAGCTAACTTAAAACAAAAATGATTTCAAAAACCTGATAACATCGTGAATAATTTAAAAGTTAACTTTGTGTACAATTAATTTATAACAAAATATGGAACTAGTTTATCTTTTGGCGTGGATCTACTATGTTGATAAAATATCATGACTGGAATAAACAAATTCCAGTGTACAGTACTCAATGAATCGGTAAATGAGGTTTTGGATTTAAACTTCATTTTGAAAATCCTATGGTTAAATGGTCCATTTGCTGGTTCAACCGGTCCGAATTATAACCGACCTGGTTGAATAGAGATGGTTCAAAGCTACTCAACCGGACCAGTTACGTAGCCGGACCGCAGTACGTTCTGTTCTGAGAGCAGTGCGGTCACAATTTGCCCAGTATGGTTCAGAAGTTCAAATAATGTTCAATCAACTGTTTATCAACAAAGCTCAAACGATTACTTTGTGTTCGTTTAACAGTAAATTAAACAATCAAATCACCCCACATAAACAACAATCTTCTGTAGAAACACAAACAAACTCATCATCTGTACGGTACAATTCGCTAATGCATGAACTCCCAATTTGTGATTCGATTTTCAAAATCGTCTTCAACCTATTAACTCGTTTCCGATTTATCATTTACGCACACCAAACAACAAAATCACTTGACCACAAGAGCTACAATCTAACTACAACTACGAACAAACTGATCCATACACTAAATCGATGCATGAAACAAACACGAGCTACGATTCAATGAAATCAGTTGAAATCAAACAATGAAATCAGTTTACTAATGAGTTAGAAAACGCAAAATGCAATGAAATGAACGAACGATGAACAAAAGCTTACATCCGATTAAGAGTCAGTGTGAGTAAGAGCCAAATTGTTTCACCAAATTTGAGAAAGTTTTCATCGAGATTCGAAGTAGAAATGTGAGCACACTGGATTTTGTATGGTAGTTCAGCACCGTTGCTACAGTTATCGTCGGAATTCGATCAGAAAAATATACGTGTAGCCGGTGGAATCAATTCACGCATGAAAAAAACAAAAACTTTTAGGCACACGTTGCGTTGGGATAGACCGATACTTTATACAAAATTGCGCGTTTTATTTGTTTGTGATGAAATAATGATATCTATTATTATTATTATTTAATATTTAATAATGATAGAGTAGGGTGGAGGGTGTGGTTATGGGAAGGGTTGGGGACATGACGTGGCTATGCGCGTATGCAGCATCGCCAGGGAACACCGTCCCACCTTTTGCAGCATCGACAATGCTTGGGGATGGCATGATGAGTGTCGATCATACCATATGACAAATGCTTATACATTATATCTTCTGGACATGTAATCAAGTAACTATTTAAATATAAATATCTAAAATTATAAATGATTAAAGATTATCACTAATATAATCGTTGAAATCATATTCAAAGTCATCCAAACATACTAAAACCTGCCGGAAAGAAAATTATATAGTCTAGTGTCACATCTAGACACCGAATATCAGCGGCCCAATTGAAAAAAATTTCTAGTTTCCGCATATGTATGTGGTTTCAAATTAAAGAGGACTCGTGTGAATATGCGTGATTTTTCCCTCCATGATAACAACATTCATTTTTTTCATGTATAAAGCATAGAGTTGGATATCATAGATTCTCCACTTGGAATCTTATGTGGTGTTTAGGCATAGTTTAATTTCATCCACTTTATCTGCGAAAATTTAAGAAGAAAAAACTTTATGTAATAACAATTAAGTTTTTCAAGAGTTTTATTAAGTTTACAACTTTTATTACGTGTTTCAATCTTATATAATCTCTTATAAGTTGTAAATTAAATGACACAAATAAACGTATCTTAAGTCGTGCTACTATTTAGTGATTTTTGTTCAAAATAATTACTTAAAAGGATAAGTAATAGTAGTGATAATTTTCAAAAAGTATAACCAAGTTTTAAAATAAGTTAGAACGAACAAAAAAGTAAACAATGATCAAAAAGCAACCAAGCAATATTCATATATCTTGTCTCAACTAAGTTTAATTGAATCCGTCATTTATATAAAAAAAACTTATACAATACTGTAAAATCTTACTAGAGTTTAATGACTTTAAAACAACAAAAAACTTTTAAATAGCTTTAATAAAAACAAATTGGAAAACATACTTACTACTACAAAAATTGGATAGGGTCAAAACGTTGTCAGACTAATATGGGAAAAAATGGATGTGGAAGAGCACCACATTAATTCACTTCATATAGGCGTCACTTTACTTTTTCCTTGCTCAATAACTCCCATTCAAAATAAAGAAGTATCACAAATATGTATATGAAAGAAGTATCAAAGAACAAAAATAAAGTATAGGCAGAAACACGAAGAACAAAAAGTTTGACTTACGGTTGAAGGGTATATGATGAAATTTGAGAACGTGTAAGTGTGTAAGCCTTCTGAATTTTCACCGCCACTAGCTCACAAATATGCAAATGAGCACAAGATAAATACATGCATATATAGAGGGACAGAGATGGAGGTGGAAGTGTCCTTTAGGATATGCTAAAGTCACTAAAAATAGAAAGATTGTTAAAGAGAGTTTGTATATAATTAAAATATAAATAACTTTTTCAAAAACTATGATATTGAATAATCAAACATTATAACTATATATATTTTTTATTTTAATAAATATTGAAATGTGATATAAATGTTAACTATGATTATTTATATTTTTATATGTATACTCTTTGGGTGTCGAATCGAGCAGAAACAAAGTAATAATTGAACCTACTTGACACACAAAGACCAGCATGAATGGAAATATAGTTGGTGTTCTTTGTATGATAAAAAAACGTTTACATTCATAAATGAATCCCGGGTTGGAAGGTTAGGGGGAATTTAAATGTAAGTCTAAAGAAAACAAAGTAAAAGTAAATGACAAGAAAGTTGAAACAACCATTCAAAAATTCCAAAGGACTCTTACGCGACCGTTTCAAGCTTCTTGTTTGAAACTAAGGCTGGACATAGTCGTGCTCTCAAAGTTGTTGATTTGGACACTAATGGAACGTTAAAAACACTACATCCTAGTTAAAAGGGGTTTCAAACTTTATTTCGCCAAACCTTTAATGGATAGTATTAAAGGAATGAGTGAAATTATTTTTTTTTTCCATTTTTTACAATCTTTAACTAAAAAAGTTTTAAAAGCATTACACTTGCTTTGAAAGAGGTTTTAATAAATTTATATATGCCTATTTGACATTCTAACTTAATAAACCAATACGGCAATACACATAGTCTAAAAGTTTGATTCTTTTTAATTATGAAAAATTACTAATAAAAATGTTAAATTTAATCAGAAAGATAAAGTTAAAATATTAAAAGCTAATTCAAACATTAAGCTAATTTCTTCATTTGATTCGGCTACAATCATTAATAATTATGATGTAATGATTATTTTTAATTGATAATTTGTATTAGTACTAGACATCAAGTCATTTTGATGTCCAACTCTTTTGACTACCTAAACAAACGTAGTTTGTTATTTAGAGACAATTTGTTACTTTTATGCATTGTATGCATGCCTTTATAATTATACTGTCCTCTCCGAATTAATTATAATAACTGTATTTAAATTTTATAAAGTTAACTATCAAACAGCGTCAAGTTAATTGATCTTTGTCCTTTTATAATGTAATTACAAGTAGTTTTAATTATCTATTAATTAACTTGTAGTTTAAAAAAATCCTAGAAAGTCTTTTGTTGTAACATGTTTGTTTTTTTGTACATCTGTCCAATAAAAAAGGAAACTACATCATTACAAAAGAAATAAATTTTATGATCTATATTTTAAATATTAAAATCTCAACACCATATATATGTTTTATTTAAAACTACTTTATAGTTATTTATATCTATAGCATATAATTAAAAAGTAATTATGGTGCCATATAACACTCTTCGGTTACCCTTCCAAAAAATGTTTCGTCTAAATTAATATATTATTTTAGTCAAATATTTTATTTTAAAAACTAAATTAATCATAATAATTCATTTTGTTTTGAATTTAGTTATTGTATATTATCATTTAAATTGTGTAATCATATTGTTTTGAATTATACATACTTTTATAGTCAAATAAGATTCAATTAAAAAAATATAAAAAAAATTATTGATATATTATATATATATATATTAGGTTGGTATGATATTAGGACAACGGATTTTTAATTTTACACGGGTCAATTGTGTGTTATATTATCCAAATAAATATTCGAGTATTTATAACTTATAAAGTAACTTTTCATTTTTTATTGTTATAGTAATACATAACTTAATCATATGAAATATTTATACATTTAGAAAATATATTATTTTATATTTTCAACCCGTGTATTACATGGGTTTTCAGCATAATACTCTGATATAAGAGTAATAGTAAAGACATGTGATAACATTATATTCCTTATCATTAGAATTTCACCCTTCTTTCTTTTATTAATAGTTACTAAAGTTACTAATAATATTATTTAATTTTTTTATAAAGCAAAAATACTTTTAATAGATTAAAAAGAGCTCTTTTTATTAATGTTATTTATAAAGAAATAAATTTTTATAAAATAATATTTTTTTCTATAACATTAGATTTTTTAAAATACAAATATTTTAAAACTAATATTTTTAAAAAGTAAAATATTTATAAATAAAAATAAGTAAAATTGGAAGTTATAATAATGAAATTGTTTTAAAATGATTTGTTCTGAAAAAAAAATACTTAGTTTTTTTTAAACACAAAAGTTTTAAAAGTTGATATCGTTGTTTTATTACTTATAGTCATTACTCATGCGTAATTTTAATCATATTTTATCTTAGAATATCATTTTATAATTACTAAATTTTTATTTTATTTAATATTTTACTTATATAACTCGGGTAATATATGGTTTAGTAATGCTAGTACACTTATATAGTCTTGCTTCTAACCAAATGTTATATTTGTTAATAAAAAAGATCGCATCATCTAACAAAAAGGTTAGATCTAATGCAACTTTACCTGATATATTTTTTAGCAAAAACGTTGCTTTAGGCTATGTAACATTTATAAGGTTTAATGTAACCTTTTTGAAGCGTAATACAACATATTACAATAGTTGCATTAGCTTTATTTTGTTGTAGTGATTAGTAAGTGTTTTTTTAACATAGTTATATGTAATGACTTGTATCCCTGAAGTTATGGTAGATCTTATTGCTTTGTATCCGATAAAAACCAATTGGTTTAAATCACACATGTTCATGAACATGCGCCATGTATGATCTACTTAGCAAACTGATTAAACAAGTTGTAAGTAAATTAGGATCAAGTTACAAACAAATTAAATTAGCCGTAACCAAAATTTCAGGTTATAGTAAAATTGTAAACGAGTTTGACATGTTAGACTTATAATTACTAAAAATAACTTTTTGAGCAGGTTACACAAATCTACCTGAAACACAATTATTATTTTCATGTATAATATCATTTTCATAACTTTTCATATCGTATCATATCTTAAATCTCAAAGTAACTACTCTTTGGATGGTGACATACAATAACATTTTTAATGAACTTGGATAAATATAACAGAACCTCAGTGACTAGATCACAAATTTTGATTGGGAAATTAATAGAGCCAAAATTTAGTGATGTGGCATGTGCATTTTCTTTGGTTAAAGATACCTTTCAAAGGTAAAGTTAAATATTTGGTAAAAAGCATGAACATTGTTTACATATTTATTGCCAATTATACGATTTCTTACATCCACAAAATCAAATTTAATTGTCATTGCCGGTATCAACTAATTTATACTAGGGCTGTAAACGAGCCGAACCGAGCCGAGCCAAGATGGGTTCGGGCTCGAGCTCGAAGGCCTAAAGAGCCAGCTCGGCTCGGCTCGAAAATGTAAGCGAGCTGAAAACACGAGCTTGAGTTCGGCTCGTGAAAAGCTCTAGCCAGCTCGGTTTTTTTTAAAATGTGTTTTTTCACATTTTAATATAAATGAAAAAAAAAAACTGATATCAAAGGTAATCAAACAACGTTATAGGTTGTTAACAATAAGAAGACTAAACTAGGGTTTCTTACAATTTTGGGGTTTGGATTGTTTTGAGTTTGGATTACAGGACTAAGAATTTGAGTGTTTTTTTTAGGCTGCCACAGTAATATTATAAATAATAATAATAATATATATATATATATATATATATATATATATATATATATATATATATATATATATATATATATATATATATATATATATATGAGCCACGAGCCGAGCCACCCTAGCTCGGGTTCGGCTCGCTTAGAAATCGAGCCGGCTCGGCTCGGGTCGTTTAGACACGAGCTTTTTCGGACCGAGCTTTTTTCGAGCGAACTTCGAGCCGCGAACATTTTGAACAACCGTAAATTTTATGCATAAGTGATGGAAGTAAAGCATCTTGAAACACAGTTTTAAAAATCATAAGCTTAAACCATACTAGAAGTAAAAATAAATTTATCGTTAAAAAAATGTCATTCTAAGTGGATGGTAGACCCACTTGTAATTGACATAAAATAGATGTTAATTGTTTTATAAATTAATTGACTTATTTGTTTGGTGATTAACAATTTAAAATTTTGAGGTAACAGCAAATAAAAAATCACTAAATAAGAACTAAATCTTATAATTTTTAAGGCTACATTAAAGTGATAATCATCGTTTATGTTCCCTTTATGTACTCACTCAGACTTTATTTTTATATGAGTGGTTCTATTGAATGAATAGAAAAAATTAACTGCACTGAAGCCTGAAGGATCATGAAACTTGAATTGTTCCTGTGACAAAAGAAAATTTAGAGCCAGTCTATTTTTATCAAGGGCTTAAGCAAATCTAGTGCTATGCCATAGATCGAGAGGGCGTCGGGCCGACTTAAACTAATTAAATAGTTAAATATTAATTTGTATCTTTTATTAATTTTAGTGTTATTTTAACTATTACAAAAAATAATTACATATTTTAAACCATCTATCTAATAATCATTAAAGCGCTCTAGCCTAATGGTAGGAAGACACGTGTAGAAACACATGCCTTTTAGACTAAAGGTCGTGAATTTAATGCCAGGCAAAAATGCAATTAAAAAACATAAAAGTGAATGTTATAAGTTTAAGTCTCACTTAATGTAATACGTTTTAAATGGATCAGGAGCTTTGCTACCGTTAACTTTTATGTGGTTGGTTTTCTCCTGAAATGATAAACGGGTCGGGTCATCAGCGAAATCTGTATTAGCAGCCTAACACGGGCTTAGGTGGCCGTTTGCAATAAATCTACCGGACTTAAAGTATCTATAAACCATTAGTAAAAGTAAAGGAGTATTTAAAGTCTCGAAAAAAATCATTACAACATGAGATAAACACCTCAAAACCACCAAATTCATGGTCTAGTAATTACTAGGGGTTATCTTGTAATTTATCTTAATTTTGTCGGATCAAAACAATACAAATGCTTTTTGAACATTAAAAGACAAATGATTCTTGCTTTCTACCCCACCTATCAAAATTTGACACCATTTTGTGCCCATCACGTCCACAATCCACACAGTTGCATGCATATTTTAGTCATTTCTTTAATATAGATATTTAGCAAACATTAAGTTAATCTTCAAGACCAGCCACATCCCTAAGCACCCACCCAATTGCATAAGCTGCAAAACCAGCAAGTGCACCATTGAACAGGGTCCCCGCGACAGATAACCCGTAGTTTTGACCCGCGATCTTCGCCTTGGCGATCCCTAAGCCCGCGAGGGAAAGGGCGGACAAAACACACGCGCCGATGAACTTATGTGTGTCATTGTGCGTGAACGGGATAAGAATAATGAACGCAAGTATTGGAGCACTACCAAACACTAAAAATGCTCCAAATGTTATTAGACCTTTCTTCCACGGCTCCTCGCCTTCATCGGGCGATAGGTTTCCATCTTGAACCATCTTTTCATCCACCATTATGTCCTCATACTTTGCAAAGATGTTTACAATCTTGGCATCAATGGCAGTTTCATGTTAATCAATTAAATAGTAAAAAAATGAAATTAATCGTAGATGATATTAGCATGTAGTTATGTATACCGTTGTTGCATCGTCTATGTTCATGCCCAGTGCTAGATACCGGTCAAGTAACGCTTGTTCTTGGTGTCTCCGGCGGTTCGTGACCTCCCATTCGGTCACTAGCCGCTCCTTCACCGCCACATCCCGCTCGGTGTTGCTAGAAACATAGTCACCGAACCCCATTGATATACCATCGGCCACCAAGTTTGCAAACCCCAGAACCAACACATCAACTACAATAGCCAAGTGTGATGTCCAAATTTCAAGCTAATGTCTCAAAGAAATAAATAATGGCACAAACAGTCGAAATCAAATTATTTTTCCTATAACACAAATGAACTTTTTTACGGTTAATACAATAAAAATCTTAATATCAATATAAACTTAGTATTTTTGATATACTTACCCAACCTATTTTACTATATACTTGAAAATAGCAGGTTCAGTAAACCACTACATATTTTTAGTTTTGTAAACTATCAAGTTTACCAATGTGATAAATATAATATCATTAGAATTTCATTTTTCTTCACTTAACTTTTTTAAGTTAATTAACATTCTTCTAAAAAAAACTAAATTGAGCTATTTTAATTTTTTATCTTGACGCCCGGTAATACAATAGAAATATTAACATCAATATAAACTTGTATTTTTGATATACTTATACTTAAAATAGCAAGGTCAGTAAACCACTACAAAATTTTAATTTGCTAAACTATAAAGTTTAGCAATGTGATAAATATAATATCATTAGAATTCCTTTTTTCTTCACTTTAACTTTTTTAAGTTAACTTTCTTCTAATAAAAACTAATTTGGGCTATTTTACTGTTATTATCTTGACGCCCCGGTACTAATTTTGTTAAAAACAAAGTCGTCGTATTATAGGTTATATATTTATTGACGGTAATGTGTTACTTCCGTAAATAAGGAAACCGACACCGACCGAAAAATATCGGTCCATTATATACATGTTTTATATCTATGTTTCGATCTGCAGAACCATGTCGATGCAACTTCATACGTTTTTCATATATCCAACCACGTTAATGTTGTTATCGGAACGCATGTAACACAATGCGAAAAAACATATCGACCGATCTTAACTAATAGTTGTATTCAACTAGCAACTTATATAAATAATTTTAAAAAAATAATTAAATTAGGTCATCCTCATGGGTTCGTGTATCTAACCCTAAGCCAAACACAACATAACACGAACACGACATGAGTATTTTCTAATTGATAATGAAAATAACATGTGTAATCGGATTATGATTAATTATTTTATTTTCTTTGCATCTAAATAATTTAAAATTATAAATGTAGACTCATAATTAACAATACAAGAATTCGCAAAAGCATTAAACTTAACTATTGAACTTAACGTCAATTTCTCTTATAAGATTATAAATTCTAGCATAAAAGTATATAAGCATGGCATAAAATACAATTAAAAAACATAAAACGAAATTTATGTAAAAGTTAAAGCTTTGTTTTGCTCATCCTTTAAAAAATTATAAACATCAATTTATCTCATAGATTATTTTCAATTTTAACTCAAAACTTTTCGGTAGTTTCAACTTGAATTCAAAGCAATAAAATTTCATCGCTTGTTTCAACTTAAATTCAAAATAATAAAATTTTTAAAGTGAAATCGAAACAACTTCTGAAACTTTTAAAAGATAATTAACGTTTTTAATTATTTGAAGAAAAATAATTACTAATTTAGTAAAAAGTTATAAAACAAAATTGAAATTTACTCCAATAATAAGAACAAATGCCTTAAATTGGTCAACATGCTATAGGAGCACCAACCTTAACTAAACTAAACTCGTTTATGATAAATTGAAATTTACAAGTCGAGTTAAGACTAGATACATACCACCAGTAAATTTCATGTCATGTTAGAATGTCACACGCCTACTAAAACATATGTACGTTTGTCTCCAAAACTAATGCATGTACATATTAACCAAATTTTGTTACTTTTAGCACGAATACACATTCTAAACACCACAAACAGATTCAAAAGACTCACCAGAAGACAATCGGCCGGCGGAGATGGACGATATAAGCGAAAACGAAGTGATAATGGCATCAAGTCCGGCGTACACTATGCTCTTCACAAGTTCTCCTTTCCACGGTTCCTTCGGCCTTTCTCCGCCGCTGTTCGCCTCCGTCGCCGCCGCGTCACGGAGGAGACGTACGGTGGTTTCACTGCTCTTTCCGTCCATTATTTTAACTGTGAACCACCGTGTTTCACCGGAGATTTATAAAAAATGACCGGAGTAACGGAGAGGTGAAAAGGTGGTGAAGTGAAGTCGTGGCAGCTTGCATGTGTAGTTGTGTTACACGTGGAGGCATGAGGGTCAATTGTTTGACTTATAGTTTGTGTTGATTCGTGGAAGTACACGTGGCGGGTTGATATTAGTTTGAGATATAGGCAAGTGGGTGCACATGTCGATAAGAACGTGTGTTGTGCACAAGTCTTCTTTCTACAATAAAAAAATGATGGTGAATGACGGTGTGCATGTTAGAAAGGGGTCAGGAGCTTATTTTGACTTATTATTTAGCCGCTTTGATTGTTATAGCACATAAGAGCCATTTCTAGTCCTCCTCAAGTTGTTAGAGTCCGGATTTATCGACTTGTGTATATAGATTCATGTACATCTCTGATATAATCTAAACTATTGTTTATATGTTGTAAACTGTCGTTTACAACCTTTATAACTTATAATTTACCGCTTATAAACAGTTGTTTACATTGCGGCTTGTGTATAATATATTGAACTTAAAAACCAAAACAGAAATTTCGACATGCGATTGGAACTTTTCGTATTTACGTCTTGAAGAATATATATTGTTTTGGTTTTTATAAACCATCCAGAAGATGCCCTTGGTTTATATTCACATTATTCCTAAGGTGATACATGATAGAAAGATAAAGAGATTATTGGTATCTTTAAATTCGATGTTCACATAATATTTGTTGACATGTATCTATAAGGCATGTTAAAAAACCAAATATTATTTTTTCCTTCATTTATTTAATTATATGTACTTTACCTTATAAAAGAAATATTATAAAACAATAGATAAAATAGTTTCGCTAATGAAAAAGTGGAAACTATGATAAATGACCCTTTTCGGCCCAATATGTCAAGCAATTATCCACAAGCCCAATAGATGTAGTACTGCTAATATGCAAATCTGCAGTAACTAGGCTTGTTGGATTAACCCATAAATACATCACGGCATCACGCTGTTAGATGTTGTATACAAGAGCAAATGAGCAATCCAACTAATTAAAATAATTAAAAGTATTGATAATAATAATTTTTTTAGTAAATTATCATTTGCATCCCTGATTTTTTTTCATTTTAACCGTTTGCATTCCTATAGTTTCAAAATCGTCATCTGCCCCCTGACATTTTATGTTATCTTCATTTGAATGTCTGTCGTTTTATTTTTATTTCAATTTAAGTCAACATAACTAACACTATTAGTTTTTCTGTTAAAATTATTATTGAAAAGACTAAACTACCCCTAAAAATAAATAAATAAAAAAAACTTGTGGGACCCATTCATCGTCATCTTCTTCTTCATTACCAACACACCCATCACCACCACCACAACCTCATCACCATATCCTCGGCCTTCAACACCACCTCCACAAACCTCATCACCATCACGACAGCCACTCGTCACCACCTTCACATCCCTCATCACTACCACCACAGTCCCTCCCCCACACACGCTCTCTTTTCTCTTTATTAGAGCCACCCATTACCACCGCCGTGACTCCCTTCACCACCACCACGACCCCCATCACCATCCCCATCACCACCACCACCGCAACCCCCTATCACCACCACCGCAGCCACCCCATCACTACCACCGCAGCCCCCATCACCACCACTGCAGCCCCCATCACCACCATCGCAACCCCCATCACCACCAGCGTAGCTCCCCATCACCACCAACGCAGCTCCCCTATCACCACCACTGCAACCTCCATCTTATCTAGATCTGCGATTTCACATCGATGGTGGTTGTGGACTACCGATCACACACACACACACGCACATGGAAAAAGAGAAAAAGAGAGATGGAGAGAGAGAGAGAGAGAGAAAGAGAGAGAGAGAGAGAAGAGATAGGGGTGGCGGTGGTTGTGGTCGTGGAGGTGGTGGTTGCGGCGGTGGCGACGGTTACAGCGGTGGCAATAGTGGTTGCGGTGGTAGACTAAAAAACATAGAGAGAGAGAGAGAGAGAGAGAAAGAGAGAAGAGATAAGGGGTGGGGGTGGGGTGGGGATGAGGATGAGGGGTATGTGATTTAATAAATAAAGGTAATTTTGTTATTTTACAAAAGTTAACAGAAAAATCTAAGTGTTTTGAACTCAAATGGAGATAAAAGGAAACGTCAGGGGTCAGATGACAATTTTAAAACTATAGGGATGCAAACGGTTAAAATAAAAAAATGTTAGGGATACAAATGGTAATTTAATCTAATTTTTTAAAGGCTAATTGGATCACTGATGGGTCACTGGTCCACCTGATCATCTCCATTACTCGAGTATGGAACCTTGGGACACTAGACTGACACGTCGACAAAGGGAAGCTCGTACGTCAGCCCATCTTCATCAGTACGAACTTGAGATCACCCTCTGGAGGAAACCTATCATAGATGATAAAACCCCATGTCCCAACTTGAAACCATTTTTTTTTTTTCTGTCATATGTGAGACTTCAACCCAAAACCTATTACAATAAAGTTTTGAGGTAGCTAATATATATGTGTATGAGTCGAACATGGGATTCAAGGTCATCACTTGGCTATATGACGGGTAACATTTTCTCTTATCGAGATCTTTTACCCCCGCGCTGTGCGGCGGGGCCTAACGATGACTTTAATGTGGTAAGGGAAACATTTGCAAGCTTCAACAACGTCGAAAATTGTTGCGAACCCACTCGCTTACAACAGTGAAATCGATGCGGTTAAGTACTAAAAAAGAGAACTACAAAATCGATGTTGTAAAAAAATTGTTACCAAACACGGATTCGAGATATTTGACATCCGTGCGTTATGGCTTAATAATTAAAAAAAGCAAGTTAAACATAAAAATACAATAATAGTAAAAGAAAACAGACAAAAAAAGAAGGAAAAGAAGAGAAAAATAGATGTAACTCGTGAAAATCAGACTCAGGCCAACCAAGTTGCAGTTTCACAATGTACCCATAGGATGACATTTACGCTGTTAGATGCACATTTGTGAACCTCATTATGCGCGTTGTTACGATGATATTATCTTGTTTAAGTACACAAAAAGGTATAAAGGTGTGGTATAGTTAAACGAAACGTATTAAGTTGTGATAGATCGATTACCCACATCGAATTTATTTCTACTCGTAGATAAAAATAGTTTTGAATATTAGAATAGTGAAAAAAATATAAAAGAAATTAAATAACTAAAAGACAAAATTAAGCAAAAAACAAATTAAAAGGTTAAAAGTAAAAAACCTTAAAACTGAGAGGAAATATGTCAATTTAAAAGAAAAAGGAACTGTGCAATAAAAAAGTCGTAAACTCAAAAATGATAAAAATTACAGAGAGACTCGAACTTGGTCCTTCGATCACTACAGGTTGACACTTAACTACTGGGCAGAAAATTAATAAATGTAGAATTTCAAAGAGGAATTTAAAACATAATTCTGAGAAAAAGAAAGAACCCACTTCACCAACCTTTGTTTTTAATAAAGAATTCGTAAACTCAAAAATGATAAAAATTGCAGAGGACTCGAAGTTGGTCCTTGGATCACTACAGATAGGACTGCAAACGAACTGAACGTTCAGTGAACGTTCGGCGGGAAGTTCGTTTATGTTAAACGAACGAACATGAACACGAGCCACGTTCGTTCATTTTTGTTCGTGAACGTTCGATAATGTGTTCGTTTATGTTCGTTAATGTCCGTTCTTGAACGTTCGACAATGTGTTCGTTTATGTTCATTAATGTGTTCGTTATATTCTTAATTTTTGTGTCAGTTATTTTTATAACTATTATATCAAGTATTTTTTTATATTTATGTTAAGTACTTGTTTATTTTTGATTGATTTTGTGTAATGTTAGTAGTATAAATGTAACTTTTATTCTAAAATAAATCTATAATCATTTGTATTCGTTTATGTTTATGAGTTTCTTTGTGTTCGTCATGTTCACGAACAGTTGTTTGTGTTCGTTTGCTTATGATTGTGTTTATTTGCGTTCGGTAAGTGTTCGTGAACAGTTCATGAACATGTTCATTTTCTTAATGAACGAACACGAACAACAATCTCGTTCGGTAAGCGTTCGTGAACAGTTCATGAACAAGTGTATTTCTTAACGAACGAACACGAACAAGGCCTTGTTCGTGTTCGTTCGGTTCGTTTGCAGCCATAATTACAGGTTGAGACTTAACCACCGGGCCAGAAAATTAATCAATGTAGAATTTCAAAGAGGATCTTAAAACATAATTTCCATAAATTGAGAAAAAAAAAAAAAAAACCACTTGACTGACCTTTGTTTTTAAGAGTATATATAATATGAAGATTATTGTAATCGTTTTTTTTGACTTAAAAACAATCATACTTTAATGCCATCTTCATTGTCGTTAGCGCATGCGCCCATCATCTATTTTGTAAAAATCACACCTAGGCGCGAGGAGCAATTAAAAGGTTTAATTACGTGAAACTACATGTGACTTGTGTGAGCGTATGCATTTTTAGTGGATCCATGATGTCTTGACTCTTGTGAATGTCTTTGTGGTTGGTGTTTAAGACTCAATTTTATTAATGCGAAGACTAAAATCATATTAAACTTAACATACATGTTTTTATATTTGCTAACATTTATAAACGATGCTATTACGCTTAAAAAAATAAATTCGCTACTTGAATTCAATACTCTATCTATTTCAATTCTGAGCTAAACGGTACAAATTATTCAACTTTTGTTACATTAAATTCACCACAGTACCACAAACAATATGAATTTTATTTCTTCAATAGTAAAAACGTATAAAATATCACATGAACAACAAGATGTTACATGAGAGACTCTAAAGCTGTTGAATTATATATTACTTACATGTTTTAAAATACTAATTTATGAGTTAATCACGTGTAAAAGAAGCACGTAAGTCAAATAATTAATCTTACTTTTCAAGATTTTACAAGTTACGTGGCGTGTTTTCCATGTGATTTATCTCGTATACTTATAGTAAAGAACCTAACTTAATAAGAAGTAGTTTTATTTATATGCTCTTTTTTTATCAAAGATGTGATGTGGTATTATATATATGGGGAAAGTTTACGATACAAAGACTATAATTCGTGCGAAGGGTACGAAGTAACGAGAACCATTGATATAAGAGATGAACAGTTCAGATTTAAGATAGAATAACCACGCAAAGGAATGTGTCTGGAGAGGTAGAATTGTAAATAGCTTATAATTGTTAACTTTTTTTAAATTCCCTCTGTTTTTTTAAACATGTATAACTTTTTCATATGATATTACTTTTTAAAAAAAATACATCATTAAAACGAGCATTTTGTCCTCTTTAATATGAGTATAACATTGCTATACTATTTAAAAAAAATTAAAAAAAACATATATGGTTGTGCGTATAACTTGCGTGATTATTCACTACGTAATTATCAAATAACTTGCGTAATTATCATATAACTTGCGTAATTATAAATATAACTTGCGTAATTATTTTGTATAACATGAGTAATTTTACTTTGCGTAATATCAAATGTATCTTGCGTAATAATACATATAACTTGTGTAATTATGAATAATTTCCGTAATTATGTACATTATATGCGTAATTGTGACGAGGACGAAACTACCCCTCCGTCAGAAACACGTGTCGTGTCCTTGTGACTTCGTACGCTTCGCACGAGATATATGTGATTCATGATATGTTTGTAACTTTATATAACCTGCTAAAATAGTTCAAGTTGTATGGATGCAATACATATTTTTTTCAATCTTATTTACGTTTTATATATAATAACAATAATCACTTTAACGGTATTGCTTTTTTGAAGCTTTTTTGAGCATGAAAATTTTAGAAGTAAGAAGGAAAATTTAGTTGAAAAAACAGACGTGAGAAATTAAATTTTTTTTATAAAAGCAAGTTTTAAGTAAAAGAGCTAATTGAAATAGTTATTTAGATAAGCTTGAGAAAAAAAAGCATTTGGCCAGCCACATCCATCTATTTAAAATGATGTTCAGTTTAAGTCCTAAAGTATACATTAACATAGTATTAATAATTGATTAGGTTGCTACTAATATAAATTAAATAAGCCAAAGTCTTTTATAAAATTAAATTATCTAAATGCTTTGTAAGTAACTGTATTTTGTAATTTCAGGTTTATTATGTATTCTTTATGACATTTTATAGTTCTTAGCTATTTTTGTTTTATCAACAGACAACATTTAGATATAAATATATTTTACTTTTAAATCTAAAACTTTCTAGTACAATGTCTAATTATTTTTTATCATAGAAAAAGTTCCAAAGGTATATAAGGGCATTCATATTACATTTATTATTTTCAACCTTATAATTTAACTAAAAATATATATTATTTCATAAAATTTGTTCATCTTTTCAAAACATCTCACATCTCATTTTTTATAATTAACTCTAATAGATTAAATAATACTTATTTATTTATTTATTGTTGTTTCAATTTTTGCATTCACCAAAAATATATGAAATAGATATAAAAAATGAGTGTTTCTTAAATGTAGGAACTGAGAAGTTAGTCCATGTATTTAGTTCATATTTTAAAAAATGAGATGAAGAGTTAAATTACATGAAAATCATATATTTTTTATTATATTATATGAATATGATTAATATAAAAAATAAAATACGAATGCTTAACTTGCTACACAAACTTTTAGGTAAGATACTTTTACTTTTTCTCTGTGTAAACTTAAAATATGATTTGACTAAGAGCTAATTTTAATGAATTGCAGTTATTTGGCAGGTGAATGACTTTCAGAACTTAAAATATATACATTAACTTATGTAATTCATAACTATTCTTTGTAGCTAATTTAGTTATAACATACTTTATTTTAGATTATAGTCCTTTTTTTGTTTATGAAACTCAAGCATTAAAAAAACCTTAAATTTTCTTCTTACAAAATAGTTAATAAGATTTATTATGATTACAAATAGTCAAACACACCAAACACTCCTACGTAGTTAAGAACACATACAAAAATATTCAATGTTAAACACATACAAACATACACATATAGTTAAACACAGAATTTTTTTTTTAAAAGAACATGAAGAGAGGTGCGGGTGAGAGAAAGATAAGGTTTAGAATTAAGGTTTAATGGAATGGAAAAGTCAAAACATGCTTAAGAGGGAGGGGTCATATGAATTTGTATAAGATAAAATAAAAAATTTAATTATTTCCATAAAACTTTTATGTCTCATGCAAACACCACATATTTACTATACATAAAACACTTCGTTTAACAACAACCTATGTTAAAATCACTATTTCATGTTCGCTTTCACGTTGTATACCTATTTTCACACGATCCACATAAGTATACAATTTCTTTTCAAATTTATGGCATTCATCTTTTAAATTCATTTTCTTGTTAACTTATATTCAATCGGTCATGTACTTATACTTGCCTATCATATTAATTTCCAAACTCCATTCCATAAATTTGTTATACCAAACTAAAATTGAGTTGTTTGTCATCAAATTTAGTAAAATGAGCTTGATAACCTTCCAAACTATTTTTTTGTTCAAAACATAATTCGAAACGATTGTTACCTAGTTTGCCAAATTGATTCATAAAAACCATAATTTGGATTAGTTGACTAAGATTGGTAAATTCAAACCCTAGGCTTAACATTTAAAACACTATTAATGATAATCTTAAATGACATTAACAACTTATTAATGTTCTAGACACAATTCTTATCTCCAAAGCCAGTTCTATTTCAATTTTGATAAAAAAAATTAGATTTTAATAATTCAAACTATTAACTATTGGCTAATATTAATCCGACTAACAGTTTGACCAGCATTAATCCTAAACTTTTGATTTGTTATTAATAACAGTCACAATCTAACTTTTTGTTAACTCCGTTAGTTTTTTATGACGTATTATGTGGTGTGGCTTGTGACGTGATGTATAATATAGAAATTATTAAAAATATAAATATATTACTCATTTTTTTATACAAGATCATCTTTTGAAGTTGTTCAACGCTTTTGTCGCTGATGGATTAGTTTGGAGACAAAGAGACGTAAAAATTTAGTGATATATTTATATTTTTTATTTTAGCTATGTAATACGTCATGTCACATACCACATCGAGCAACGTCACGTGTCATGTCATAGTAAACTAACGGAGTAAACGAACAGTTAGCCTGGGGCTATTATTGGTAACAAAATCGAAAGTTGAGATTAGTACTAGTCAAACTATTAGTTGGGATTATAGTCAATAGTTTGGATTATTAAAGTTCAATTTTTCTTTTCATTTTTTTATTTTCAAGTGACTTTAGAAGTTTAATTGCATTATCTAAAGTATTAGAAGGTTTAATGCACTTGTATCCTTTCAAACGATACTTATAACCTTTTTCTGGCTTAAATCTTCTAATGTTTTATTTGTTTAGGGTCTCTCACGTGACTAAATATAACACACAACACAACTTTAAAACGTTTTTTTTATCTCTAATTCTAAACTCACATACATAAATTTTATTGAAAGGCTAATTGGATCACTGACGAAACATTAGTCCACCCGATCATTTTCATTACTAAAATACGAAACATCAGTCCTTTTTTTTGTCCAGGCAAGACTTGAACCCAAAACCTCTATTTATTTTATTAAAGTCTTACGATATCTTACTTCAACCGTTTGAACTAATGATCATTAATACATACACGGTTTAACACAATATTTTTTTTCTGCCGCCGTTTAAAAAAAGCCACAAGTTTTGGATATGATTTGGTTGGGTTAGCAAAGTTGAACCCTAGTCTCTCACCTCTACCTCCTATTTTCAGGTGAGAAAAAAAATACAGGAATTTATTTCATTTTCATCTCCTTTTCAAAATAGCATAAAAAGTCAATTTAGTATTAATTAAAACAAATCAAACTTAATTTTGCTTGCATGCACACCACTTATTGAAGTGTGTGATTTACGAATACGAGCCACCGTATAGTGGTTGGTATAAGCCCATGTAGGACAACCAACCCGTTGATATAGATCATATACAGGAATATGATTGTATAAAAGTGTCTTATATGTATCGTTGTAAAAGTTGTTAGACGTTGTCAGGTAGGTCGAATTGAGACATGATATATATGGGGAGTGATCAAACACGGTAAATTATAAAGACAATAAATTTTGAGAAACTTTAGATACGTCAAATATTATAAGTTTACCAATGTTTATTACAAAATATATGATTAAGAACATAAATCAAAATAATACATGTTTGAATATTAAAGTATTTTAAAGAGTAATATTCATCATTTAATATTGTGGACATAGTAATTATTTAATTATCATCTTCTAAGGTATTTATTTGAAAACAAGGAAATCCAACAACCGGTGAAAAATAGTAAAGATCGATGAAAAACAAGGAATATCTGACTTGACCAATTTGCTTCGAGTTTGATCAATTCCGAGTAGGGTTGATCGGGTTGAAAAAAAATCACCTTTGGCACCTAACTGAGTACTATGCCTCTTAAACTGACTTTTACAACAGTGGTTGGTTATATGTAGGAGATTCATGCTTTAATAATCAAAATTAGAACTATCTGGGAGTCGCGTAGCCCTTTTAAAGTGAAACAATTTGAGAATTTAATTCAAATATGCAATTAGATAAAACTCAATCCCAAGAACAAAGTATGTGTGTGTATGAAAATCAAACCAGAAGAAGTGACCAAATGAGGAATACATATCTAGCAGGAATAGGGTTGAAACTGTTTCCAAATTGCCCTCAGACGGTTTCATTTTTAACTCAAAAAATAATTAAATTGGAATTAAAATTTCGAGCGACAACCCCAACCAGAGGCTCTGCGCTTAAAACTTGTCAGGGGCTGCCACCGATTAGATCCCGCTCTTTAGTCCCCCCTAGATCCCGCACCGCCCCCCCCCCCCCCCCCCCCTAAAAAAATAAATAAATAAATAAATAAATTTACCTAGGGACTTCACCCCCGAAACACAAAAAGAGTTATAATAAAGAAAATTATAATAACCTAAAACCAATGTACACTTCATACCTCTAGATTTGTTTGATGAATATTATGATTACATTGGTCACCTAATTAATACAATTACACAAAGATATCTAACATCATACATCCATATATTGTATAATTTGGTGCATCATTGAGATGGCGAGAAAGTACGCATAACACACACTAGAGGAAAAAGAGGATGTTTATATATGACCAGATGTAATGGTTCCTTTCACGTCGCACCCGCCATAGATGGGATATGGTTTTTCGCACCCCCGCACTCGCCACATCATCCATGCCCCCACACTTGTTCCATCACATCCATCTTTTTTTTTGTCTTCATAATCTTGTGGTGCTGATCACCCTAATTATGTTGTTTTTGCAACAAGGGGCGAAGCTTTTAACCACCACCCCTCCCCCCCTTTGTTTTCTCACGTAAAAGTGAAAATTAATACGTATTTCATCTGAAATTTTATACGTACGTAGTCCGCGCTTCCTGATATGACGATAAGAAAAAAATTATGAAGTCCACATATCCGTTTTCTAGCCAGGACTGCACCCTCCAACCCTCACCTGACGAAACTCACAACTAAAAAAACACACTGATTCAATCATAAATATTTTTACTTAAAGTAATACTTGAACCTAGTATTTTTTATGTTTACATGTATTCGATACATCACCTTAATTACTTGGGTCATAGGTCACTGATCCCCGATCTTAAATAACCTTTTGTTCTAGAAAATATAATAATAAAAGAGTATTACTTTTCTTCTAAAAGAAAAATCCCTAATGAAAGTCACCTAAATATAATATGCACACCTCCTCTTCTCCATCGTGAGTTGGCGGCCTCTCAAGAAGCCATAGACACACACATACACTCTCTCTATCATATTTCTTCAGAGTTTTCTCTCTCTAAAATAAATGTAAAACCCTTTAATTGTCATGTGCTCTCGATACATGTTTAGCGTGATTGAACCGATACGCTCCCTTTAATCTATTCTTTCTCTGTCTAAACTCTACATGCACAAATCCCACTTTCTTTATATCATAAATTGCTTCATTAATCATTCATCATCATAAAAGCTATCGACTTTTTCAGCAAGTTTTGTGAGAAAAATGAAGAACAACGAAGAAAAATCTCGATCTCTGTTTGGTATCTCTCTTTCTGATCGACCAAAATGGCAGCAATTTCTCCTCTGCTCTTCGGGGTTTTTCTTTGGGTATCTTGTTAATGGTGTTTGTGAGGTAATTTTATTAAGACATTCGTATTTTGTTTAAAGATTTAGGGCTTTTGACATGTAAATCTTGTTGTGGTTAACTGATGCTTTTGTGATGTCATAATCTCATAAACCCATGTTTGATTTCTTATGAATTCTTCAAGGGTTTGGTGTTCTTCATAAACCCAATTCAAGAATTTGGTGTTCAAAAAACCCTTGTTTGATTTGCTGAGGTTTTTCAAGATTGGGTTCATCAAAAACCCATATATGATTTGATGATATTTTTCATGAATTGGGTGTTTTTTTAGAAATCCAACTTTTATCTGCAAATATTGTTTAAGAATCTTGGATTCTTAATCCATGATTGATTTGTTAAGGTTTTATGTGAATTGGTGTTTCCTCTTGGAGAAATTACGATGTTTTGGGTGAATAAGTTAATTAATTTAGTATGGGATTAGATTGATCTTGATGACGTTTATGGTTTGCAATTTTGCATGCAATACTTTGTGCAAATTGCCTGCATATTTTTGGACAATTTTAGGCTTTATTGACTCTTTTTTAATTTTAATCTTTTACTTTTGTTTGCATATCCATGCTTTCAATCTTAATCTTTTTTTATTAAAGATGCTAAGTACTTGATTACTGCCTTGAAGTTTTGGTGAATTCTTAATGGGTCCTACTCAACTTATAAAACTAATTCTTTTCTCAGTTTGGTATCAAGGAATAATCCGTGCAAAGGTTTGTTTGTTTGAAGTTTTGGATGATATCATCGTCTTTGTTGAGTTTGAAATATTAAATTAATAGATTTTCTATCATAAAAGTTATTTCTTTTGAATTTCGGCCGACTAAGTTTGTCTGTTACTCTGTTTGACAACATTATTACTTACACTCAAACCACACACAGCTAGCTCTCCATTTTAGGGTGTTCCTGATTCGGTTTGGCCTGTTTTAAAGAAAATTGAGTCGAACAGGAGATGACAAACCAAACCGGTTGGTGTGGGTTGGTCTAGCAGTTTGGCTGTTTGAACCTAGCTGTTTTATTTATTTTTTCAAAGTTTTAGTTTGTAGTTAAAAATTTAAAGCGATAAAAGATGGTTCATGAATATAACACATAAACATACCTTCATATTGCAAAATATAAAATGATAAAGGTTAAATGGCTGGTTTCCGGTTCCGAACCATCGCCCGGACCTTTAGACCACCAAATCGAAGCAAACAGAGCCGTCTAAACTTCAAACTGGACGAGTTGCCTCTGTTCAGTCGATTTGACGGTTTATGAAATATGAATACCCTACCCTTCATTAGGGATTTATAGGTTCATAATATATCTGTGTGGCAATACAATTTGGTGTTAAATAGCCAACTCTGATGAGAAATGCAACTTCTACTGCTTGAAGTACACGTCTTTATAATATTCTTGTGTCATGGAGGAACAGAATGGAAACTGATTTGTAAACTAGAGTTGTTTTATATACACTGCAGTTCTTGTGGGTTGTTGTACTATGATCTTGTTTATTAGTGATGGACAAATCAATTTAGTGTTATTGTACAAATCACCTTTCCAGAAGAAGTTACTTTATTTGGGAGTGATTGTTATATCAGCAAAAGAAACAGGACAGGGAGTTGAATTTGTAATTTGTTGCTTTCTTTTTTTAATATATGTAAATGTGTTTCTTGTTTATAATGGCTAAAGAGAACTTTTTCGGGTGAATGCTAGTATTTTTGAGCTCAATATGCTTATAAAATTTTTGAATGATCACTTTGTTTGATATGTTAGCATTTCAGAGATCTTTATTTTCATGGATAAACACACCTCATTTTGTTGGAAGTCTACTTAAAATATGTTTTTTTGATTATTTATTACCTTAATGTTGTTGGTTGTTTTAATTTTGCATATAAGATGATGTGCTGTTATATTTGACATTATACATATATCCTTTGACTATCAGAAGTCAGATAGTTTCTTTTTATGTTGATTAATGCTAATGAGTTACTTTCATGCTGTTCTTTTTCAGGAATATGTATATAATCGTCTTCAATTCAGGTCTGTTATCTGCATTAAATTTTCAATTTAAGCTTTCTTTGTAGGGCTAAATTCCAGTTATGTCAACCATTTTAAAATGTATTGACTTTTTCTTATTTAAAAATTTTCTTTTGTATAGTTATGGCTGGTATTTTACATTCATTCAAGGATGGGTTTACATTGCTTTGATTTATTTACAAGGGTTCACCACCAAGCAAATGGTGAACCCATGGAAGACATATGTCAAGCTCTCGGCTGTACTCATGGGTTCTCATGGTCTCACCAAAGGGTCTTTGGCTTTCTTAAATTACCCTGCTCAACTCATGTTTAAATCCACCAAGGTGAATCTTGATTTCATCCATGCATTGATTGATTGTACACTTGTGCAATCTACTGTTCATTGTTTTGTTGTAAAATTGCATCTTGGACTATCGAAGTCCTAATTTTATATTTCCATTATGCATTGTGCTGTTGTACGTACAGCCTCAATGACGCTCGTATGTGTAGGTTGTATCGTGTCATGAAGTCTAGATCATGATTCGTTCCATGCAATGTTTGCTTCAGCATTACCACTCCTAGAAGTGTATCTCATATTAAAGAAACCCATATCTTGATGATATTTATTCATTCTTTAGTCATTTGACACCTGTGATAAGCGTAGGATTTTGTTCTAACCAGTGTCTAGTGTCATTGTTTCTTTTTTATGGCATATTATTTGTGATTACAGTATATCATGTTGGTTGAATTTTTTGAACCTACAATTGCCAGGTTCTTCCTGTGATGATCATGGGAGCGTTTATTCCTGGGTTAAGACGGAAATACCCTCCACATGAATATGTTTCTGCATTACTTTTGGTTGTGGGTTTGATACTATTCACTCTTGCGGACGCAAATACTTCACCAAATTTTAGCATTCTCGGTGTTGTGATGGTTTCTGGTGCTTTGATCATGGATTCATTTCTTGGGAATTTTCAAGAAGCTATATTTACCATGAATCCCGATACGACTCAGGTGATTTGCATGCGACTTGATCTGTTTTGTGTTAATGGGCGTGTGAATAAAGCAACGAGTAAAAAAAGTTAACTTCTTTCTATGGGATCATGGCTTTTTTGTGCAGATGGAGATGCTGTTTTGCTCAACCGTTGTGGGTTTGCCCTTTTTGATTCCTCCAATGCTTTTGACGGGGGAATTATTCAAAGCTTGGAGTTCTTGCTCTCAGGTGAAGTTTTCATTTGTTTAATCAGTCAATCCTAGTGCTTTGCAATTTAGAAATTGATATGATTTGTTATAAAATGTTATATTTTTCAATGTCATATTTTACACATCTTGCATCCTCAAGATTTTTGTATTTTACTATTGAATTTGGTTTCCAATACTTGCTAGTTTGACACAAAAGGTTTAACATCTTAATTTGACCTAAAAGGCCAAATCCTATTAGCTTTCAAGTTCACTATTATATAAAACCTTTTACAATGTTTTCTTGTTAGTGGTCGCTCCTTAATGACTGATATAGTTAACAAACGTCTCCTGAAAATTTCAAGATTCAATTAATCGAAAAACTAACAAGTTTGACCCAAGTTGGTCTAACTTGTTGATTTCTTTCTGATTTCAAGATTGATACAAATGGACACATATTTGATCGGTTTGGTTACATGTTGTCGCAAGCGGTACTTGTTTACCATGACTGTCAAACAAATCTTGGAAATTTCAAGATATTTGTGTCAAATTATAACTTGTAATCTTGTAGGTTGTCCCAAACGTCAAAGCTGATTTTTTTGATCATTTTTGTTTTGTGATACAGCATCCTTATGTCTATGGCGTTTTAGTCTTTGAAGCATTGGCAACATTTATTGGTCAAGTCTCGGTTCTTTCATTAATCGCCATATTTGGGGCCGCCACCACAGCAATGGTACATTTTCCTTCTATGCCAATTTCCTCGCTAAACCTTGATCTTTTTACCATTCTATTTCTGAACTTGTACTTAACGACATAGATAACAACGGCTAGAAAGGCTGTTACTTTGCTGCTGTCTTATTTGATCTTCACAAAGCCATTAACAGAGCAGCACGGGACGGGGTTGATTCTGATATCCATGGGAATCGTGCTCAAGATGATACCCGAGAACAAACCGGCTCCAAGAATGGCCCAAAAGGCGAAAGAGTTGGCTTCGGTTAAAGTCGAAAACCGAAGAAATGAAGAGGATGAAGAAAAGAGACCTTTAGTTTGATTATATTATATGGTTATGCCTAGGTAATTTCATTCTGTTTGCTGCCTTTATTCTTTGGAAGTGGCTTGTGGGCATGAAAAATAATTAAAGGGTTTCTTTGGTAAATTAATTTAAAAGCCTACAGCAATAGATTTTAAAAATGATGAGATGAAACAAGCTGCATAACAAGTAGAGGCAGAAAATAGGTGGTTTGATGTTTCTAATTATAGAAAGACTTCACAGAAGGGTTCAATTATGCAAGGTATAAGAGGTTTGTGAATGTATCATTATAATAAGAATATCTATAAAAACAAGGTAATTTATAATCATCAATTTTTAAGTTATCATTAAGTATTTATTACCAAGGTTACCATCTTTTTGTTGTGAATGTGTTGGAAAAGCTTCTCTTGGTTGAGTTCATGGTGTGTAAAACTTGAGTTTCTGACCTTAAGAGGTGATCTATGATTAGAGATGATATAAGTTATAATCATCAATTTTTAAGTCATCTTTAGGTATTTATTAGCAAGGTAACCATCTTCTTTCTTGTGAATGTGTTGGAAAAGTGTCTCTTGGTCGAGTTCATAGTGTGTAAAACTTGAGTTTCTGACCTTAAGAGGTGATATATGATTAGAGATGATATAAGTGGTGTTTAAAACTTGCTGGACAGTGATTAGTGAGGACATGGTGTAAGTGGCTAAAACTTGTCGAGAATGCCAAAACTGTGAAGGTAGCAGAGAGGCTTCTGTGCCTTTTGTTGTAACACAAAGGCTAGTGCATGAAGATTTCCACAAAAAGAGTGCACATTAAAATGGATTTTCATACCTGTCATTTCTTACATTTTAGTGTTCTAAATATCATATGAAGCAATGAGGTTACTGTATAATCAACTATGTTATTAAATTATGTATTGCACGGACTGAATAAATAAAATATTAAATAGTTAGTAATAAAAATGTATAACTTATAAGATATTTTGAGATAAGATATGATTGAATTATGTATAACTAAAGGCCATAAGTAATAAAACAATGATATCTTTAAACTTATGTCATAAACCTTTTTTTTTGTTTTTATTAAAATAAAATAAACTTTTTGTTCCAAAACAAATCGTTTTTTTAAATTATAATTTTAAAAATTTCTTTATTATAACTACAATTTATAATAGTTATGGTTTATAACAAGTTTATATTTAAAACATTGATTTTAAAATATATTGTATTTTTCAAAAAATTTGATGTTTTAGAAAAACATCTTATTTTATCTTGTTTTGTTTCTTTATAAATTACATTTATAAAAAAAACTTTTTTATAATTTATTAACAAACTATATGTTAAAAGGATTTAGATAATATCATTAGTAGTTATTGTAATTATATAATAAAAAAAGAAACGAGAAAATTAAATCAGGTAGTCTAGAATTATATCAAGTGTCCATCTAAAATCTTCTTTTACTATAATAGATACTATTTTGATATGCATGATAAATAAAATGTCATAACTTAATCAAGTATATTCTAACTTTTGAATTCGAATTGGTTTTAAACTATTTGATTTCAAAATTTGTTTCAAAAATGTTAAAACTGAATAACCTGGAAACCGAATTAATAAACACTTGAACATGCCTAAAAGAAGGCAAGGTACCATCGAAATGTACAGTTGGTGTTATCGCTTGAGTAAAATTCGTTTAGTACTATTGGGGCGTATGGTTGGTATATGATTTTATAGATAAAGTTGATTGGATACCGCACTAAGCTTATGATAGGTGAAATGCATCAAGTTAAAGCTTAGACATACTATAGCATACATTTTAAGTAATACCTTGATTCATATTGCGTGTTTGGTTTGTTATATGTTTAAGAGCATTCACAGTTCGTTCCTTAAATTTATGTGAGTGTATTCTTTATATAATTTGGTATGGTTAAAAGTGGTTGTTAGTGAAGGATATGAAAAATTTATTGTTCAATCTGTATTTTTGAGAAACACTGTTCAAAACTCTATAATATTTTTAATATATTTTAAGTGATTGTGAATGGAGTAGAGAGAAAAAATAATGATAAAAATATAAAAAGTATTATTTAATTGAAAAAAAAAATAATTTTTAGTATAATTATATAAATAAAAATAAATAACAGGTTGTAAATACTTTAACATGGAAAAGTGATCTCAATCGCGAGATTTAGTACAAGTGTACAAACAAGACTATGTACTTGAACTCAGATCAATAGCTAAAATAATCAACAACACTTGTCACATTTGCCCTCAATAACATGAAATATAAAGATTCATGCCCATGAGTTAAATGTGGCATAATCTCAATATGATATGTTGAACTCGAATGCCTTCAATCTCTATATCACAATATGACATGTTCGCATGCCTTATATTATTTTCAATTTATGTGTTTAAATGCTTAAACATCTAAATGACACATATTAAGACATAAGAATATCTAAAGTAAAATGACCGTTTTTACAACCTGTATCTTGTAAACATATTATTACATAACAGATCTCGGTAATTTTAATTTATTATAAAACTACAATAACTTATTTTCACTAACAAAATCTAAACGTCGATCTATCATCTTTATTTGTACGTTCTAAACGTTAACAATATCAACTAACAACTCGTCTAACAAATGATTAAGCATTATTTTCTCGATCCCGGCCACGATTTCTTTCTTATCATCTTCAAAATCTTTCGAGTTCCATCTTTTATCCATTTCTCGAATGCACACTTCTCTTGTACCTTCAATCTCCCACTCCAATGATCCATCATCTTCTCCATTCACCCAACATTTTGCAGCACTCAAAACCCTAGATTCTAATCTACCATTGTTATTCATATCCTTAATTGTGATCAATTCATCCCTAAAGTAATCAAACAACAAACAATCGAAGCTTAAGTCCCACTCTTCAATGGAGCTTGTTGTTTTGACATGATCCATTAGCCGGATCGTGTGTTCTTCGATTTCAAATGATTCAGTATCTTTCAATTCAACGTGTTTGTTCAGATCATCGACTTCAATTAGACTTTCGAAGTTTTGGATTCGTTGCTTGAGCTTCATTTTTCGTCCTGTTTGTTACGAATTTGATCATCAGTCAATTTAATTTTAACAGAAATTAATAACATGACTTAAACAATTGATGAAGATGTGAAGAACACATACTCTCGATATCCGCAAGTATTTGATGAAAGGGCGAGAATGTTTCTTCATGTTCGTGTGTGAAATCAAGTACTGAAATCGGACTCAATTGTTGTTGTTCATCTTCTTCTACAAGTACGATTCGATCCTGTATCACAATTTGCATTCAATCATAAGCCCTAAGTTTTCTCAATGGAAATTCATCGTCAATCGTAGGTTTTCAGAACATTTACCTTCATATCTCCGGTGTTCCTTTCGCCACCGGCTGTATTGATGTGAAAACTCTTCTCACCGGAGAATCGCCGGAAACCTACCGGAGAATCACCGACTGTAAAATCACTATCGCACCAGCTACTCCTCGGTGAACCACCGGAACTTGTGGTGGAGGTGGTAGCGGTACACCGAGGAGACTCAGACTCCACCGGAGATTCCGATTCCGGCAGCGGCGGAGCATTACTCTCCACCGGATCCACCAGATCACGAAACGATCTCCACCGTAGTATATCCTTCACCGTCACCGACGTCGTTCTCTCCATTGTAACCTCCGGCGTGCGTGACGTCGATCTGCTTCTGCCGGAGAACCGGCGGGAGATGCTCCGGCGTAACATGGCGGAGGATTTGACGGAGGAGACGGCGGCGTGGAGGATGACGGAGATGGTGGATCTGCGAGTGCGCGGGAACGGGAGGTTTTGGTCTTGGAGGAAGTCTTTGAGCCTTCGAGGTTGAATTGCACATTGTGGTTCGATGAATGGAGCAGAGGTTGAAGAAGATGTAGTAGCCATTGAAGAAGTAGTTGCAGAAGTGTGTGTGTTTGTTGGAGAAGAAGGGTGGAGGTGAATGGGTGTTGCCATTGATGGAGGTTGGTGTGTATATATATACCTATGTTCATGGAGACGAAGGTGTATATATTGAAGACGATGATATGAGAGGAAGTTTCTAATAAAACGACAATATTAACCACACAACAAACCGGTGACTGTTTATTTTAGTTTATTAATAGAATTAAGCGCCCACCGTTACGACGGAGCGTAAAATCATGCAAAATAACACCAATATCACACCACCGCCAGCGACGATCAAAACGTTGATGTGTGTTAATGCGAAGAAATTAGATCGAAACCTAAAACATAAAAAAGTTTAAACTAAATCGATCTAGGTACCACATGTTGCGACGAAACTGTCAAACGGGAAAAATAAAAGTAAAAGCGTTGAACCACACATGCACGTTGTTCCGTGTTATCTCACAAAATTTAGAATGAAACGTAAAGCAAAACGTAAAAATATTAAACCACACATGCATGTTGCGCCATGTTAACTTGCAAAACTTAGATTGAAATGTAAAACTATTATTTACAAAATATAAAAAGTATAGGAGATTAAAATCGGAAGTAAAAAAGTTATAAAGTTAAATTGACAAAGATAAAAAGTTTTTTGTTAAAAGTAAAATATTAAATTGTGTGAGGTTACATTACGAAGATAAAAAGTTTTGATTAAAAGTAAAAAATCAATTTCTTTTTGTAAAACAACCTAAGCATAGGATGCAACATTTTATGCATGAAAAAGTTAAAAATTAGTATAATATAAATTCTAGTCAAAAGTTAGTTCCTTTGATAAACAAGGCCTCAAGGAGTCGAGATAGGGAGATGCAGAAGAATACTTTGGGAAAAACTGGGGCCGACCAAGAACACCGCACTTCCAGTTCCGAGACACTCCGACTGGTGAGTTTTTACTAGGATTCACTACGAACAGGAAAAATAGAAACTAGGAAAAACTGAGACTACATCATGTAAAATAGAGAAAAAACTGAGAAAATGAGGAAAATAGAAAATATTGTTGTGACGTTGATGTGTCACACAGGTAAAAATGAAACGATTGTCAATGGCCTAATAAAATTACAACACAACAATCATACTCAGTAAAATCGTACTTATAACAAAACTATTGATAGAGTCTTAACAAACAATACTAAAGATATATGTAACTGAAACTAAGAAACTACCAATAACTAATTTGATAAAGTATTATTCAACATTATATACTCAAATATACATTTTAAGTTGTGATGGATTTGATCTTTTAAGATGTAAAATTACAATCAATGTGATTATTATAGATACATCCGACCCTAAAACCCTAGTTTAACAAGAAGCAACTTAGTAAACGATAGAAAATCGAGATCATTAAATCTTGAGCGCACTACAATCCATTGAGCAGAGTAGGTGACTTGCCACGACTTCATGTTATCCCACACAACACTCTTGAAATAAAAACTTTTCCGGCCAAGTTATTCACAAACTTGGTCCTCTCCAATAGATCTTGTCCAATCTTCATTACGCAACCATCAATCAAAAATATATGGGATAGTGAATTTATCACATCAAACTGCCTAAAGGTTAAAGCCGCTTTAAAAACATGATGAACTTGTTTTGTGCGTGTCGTGTTGCATCGATCCTTGGTTTCATCTTGCCTTATATCAGGGAAGTAATCTTAACTTCTTACGAGTAGGACATCTAAAAGTCCAACTAATTTTAGGCATGCAATTTTCTTCTATTATTGAGACACTCATAAAAACACGCATAAGTTAGTAGATACACACAATTAAACCTATTGTTAAGTAAATCCAACCCCCGAACATCTAACCTGTCATAATATAATGGAATTTGTCATGTTATTCAATAAGCTCACTAGGTGAACATATACAATTCTTTATCAATTGATATCAAGTTACTAGCGGTGTATAAAACGACAAACAAAATAAAACCAAAATCAAAGTAAACTAATTTCACATATCTTGATACCATACAAAATGTAAGTTTTGTATTATTAAATTTAGATGGTGTTGATATAAAAGGGGACAAGGGTAGAAGGAGAAGATGTAAGGTAACTTCGTTCCATAACTTCCAACTCATTTTCACGTGTTAACAATGCCAACTGTATATTTTATATCTAAATGAGATAGGGTTGAAGATTTTGACGACTGAGTATATAGATACGGGTTAAAACGTGTATTCGATTTTTATATCTGAATTTAATTAATTTCTAGGTATATATGTCTGTAAATACTAATAAATAAACCCACAATTAAAAGTTCTAACTCCAAGGTGTTGACTAGAGGTTGACAGAAAAGAAATTATTTCTAATACTTTTAAAATATTAACATACCATGAAGCATGCTTTAATCACTTGTGTATAATAAACTATTAGACATTTCATGAGTTAAAGGTGGAAGTTGAATTTTAAAATCAAGAAATAAGTAACAGCAAAATGAATTTTAAAGTTGTGCAACCATAAATATATATATTTTCAAGATGCAAAATTATGTTTTTTCAAATACGAGCTTCAAGAAACGTAAAGTTAGATTTAGAAATTTAAGAAGTAAAATATATTATATTTCACTCGACTTTGAAAAATAATAAAGTAAAAAGATATAATAGTTGACTCGGCTTAGTTTTGAATAAAATGTATATTGAACGTAGATAAAAATAAAAATATTGTAATGGTATATTTAGAATATATAAGAATATAAGAAAACATTATATATTACAAATCATAATAAACATGTAAAAAAACTAATTTAAAACATCAAAATGATAAAACCGGTGAACCAAACTCTCCTAGGTTTCATCTTATTATGTTAAATAATAAACAATTCGTTATTATTGCACATTATACTTTTTTCATGGTTCTTAATCCTACTTGGTTTACTTCTTAATATATCATAATATGGAATTGGCTTAATTCTTAATATATCATAAGGAATACAACTAATTCACACATTCAACATTGTCAAAAAAATAAATAAATAAACGAGTAAACAATACAATCAGATAAAAAAAGGCTAAAGTGTAAAAACAGAAAAGTCTCTTTGATTCTTTTATTAACTTCTTTGGATTGAATATAATTTCATTATTCTTTTAAACATGGATAATTTTTATATAATTAATTTTTGAAAAATATAATAAAATTGAGTATGCCATTGTATTTAGTTTTCTTTAACGACGTTTGAAACTACCTCTAATACCCAATTGAGTCTTTTCGAGACATATGAACCGTCCATATTGATTTTCACGTTACAGGCCTAACTAACATAAGAACACTACCAAAGACGAACCTCATCAGTGTGAGATAATTCTTATGAGTCAGATTTAAACATGAGAACTAAAAGATCTCAAGTTTAAACTATCACCCAATGTCATTAGATCAGAAGATCAACCGCTATTATATTTGGTTTGATTTTATCATTGTCATTTTTAAAAAATGAGTTCTAGAAAACCATTGACAACTAATAATATAATTTATGTAATATAGTAAGCAGGTTGCGTGTTTATAATACGTGATTATATACAGTAAACTATAACTTGCGCATAGTATATATATACACTAGCGTTAGTTACCCGTGTATTACACGGAAGTGCGAAGAGTTAAATATTAAATAACATAAAAATAAAAATAAAATCAAGTGTATTATATATTCAATAATACATAATAATTTTTTATTATAAGGTCATAAACGAGCAACAACATCCTTGTAAACTACATTTGTAGTAACATTAGTAGGTTTACACTCATTATTTAAAGCTAAAAGTTTTTATCCATCTTTACTCTTAACTTGTGACAAGATATCATAAAGCTGATCATACGTAAAAATAGGCTCTTTCAAGTATAAACCGACACTTGACAGAAATTGATCTTAACTTTTGTTTATTGTTATAGCGAAATATACAGTCAAAGAAAACTATTTTTTTAGACTTAAAAGGAATACTCTTGACGGGTCAAATCGTGAGCTAGATATTGAGTGGGTGTGAGGATATTAGTATGAAGAAATTATGATTTAAATAATATACACTGAAAAGTTATGTGCAATAATTAGATCAATTTGAATTATTTTGACTCAGTAATCAAATATAGAGATATAGTATTGAATCGGGTTGGATCGCGCTATAAATATTCATAATATCTCTGATTACTTATTGATTATTATTTATTTAATACTAACTTTAGTAAACCAAAAAATAAAATATTAAATATATAAAATTTTGTAAAGTATAAAATGATAATCTAAAATAAGATATGATTAAAATTACATATGAGTAATAACTATAAGTAATAAAATAACGATATCAATTTTTAAACTTTTATTTTTAAACTTTCTTTTCAAAAAGTTAAATATCTTTTTCAAAACAAAACGTATTAAAAATTTTATTTTTTAAATTTTTTTATTATAACTCCAAATTTTAATTATTTTTAGTTTATAAAAAAATTTACTTTTTAAAAATACCAATTTTAAATTATTTTATATTTTAAAAAAAGTTAGATGTTTTAAAAAAAATTTAATTGTATAAAAAATTGTTTTCTAAAAATATCATTATTAAAGACATCTTTCTTAATTTATTAAAAATTTAATCTAAAAAAGAATTAAAATTATTTAATATCTCTTAATTTAGGTAATTATTTAAGAGGAGAGAGAGACGAAAAAAATAAACTTAGGGGCCCTAGAAATATACCAAGTGTCCCCCTAAGTTACTCTTTTATTATTATATATAGAATATAGATTGCGTAATAGTAATGCATCGTTACACACATAAATTCATCGCCTCACTAATGACACATGTATCATATCACATTATAATTACTTTGTAAGCTTCTCATGAACAAAAGCACTTTTCAAGGATCACCCTATGCGTATATATGTAATTAAAGAAATGACATATAATAAGACGAATATGTGTTATGACTTACGAGAAACGATAGAAACAGATCAAACATAGGATTCTTTTTCATATAATTGAAGAATGTCTTACAAAACACGATTCAAATACATTGTTTTTAGTCAAAGAATACATATGGTGCAACCGAATTAATATAAAAATGGAAAACATAAATGAATAAGAAAACTATATTAACAACATGAGGATGTCCCCTAAAACGAACACAAATAAATAAAATTGTGATACGTGTGTAGTATAACGTGGCCTCTTAGTCCCTAATAATATTAAATACTTATTTATTTTATTTCCAAAAGTTAACCACGGTTTGTTGTTCGGGTGTGATTTCGGATTCCACACAAAAAATCGAATAACTTGTATTGCTACTGACCATAAATTATTCCATCAAGTGCTTGATGGTACGATATGACCACGTCTTATCTAGCATTCATTGTTTTTGTTTTAAATAAGATTTTGAATATCATATTACGAGAAATGAGAAGATCATAGTTATGCTAAGACTACAAACCCGACATTTAGATATATGATGCAATGGACACAGAGAAACTTATACCCGAAAACCAAATCCCGATCATTACTCACTCCATTAATGATTCATAAGAAAAGTTGAGTGACCCGGATCTAATACGAGATGCTTGCTCAAATGAATCAAATAGAAAAATGATTTCCGAAGTAATATGAAATTTTGTCAAAATTTTAAGGTCATCAAGTAACATATAGATTTTTTAAACTTAAAGACACAAAGTTTGCAATGCCTATAATCTTATTGGGGTAAGGACAAACGTTGTTTTGTTCATTAAAAGGACAAACATAACTAGTTGGTGAGAAAGCTATATCATCCCTTCCTTGGATACCATATGTACCAATTTTATTTCATATATATAATTGACAAACGTATAGTAAACATGTAATATTTTGACAGGATTTACCATTTATTTTTGTTGAATTAATGTTTGATTTCAAATCATTCAAGGATATCTGGTGTTATCTTTGTCGTGGTCCTACAATCTTGTTGGTGTATTCTTATATCCGGTAAGTAGTGTGTAGCATAATACTATCTATTGTGTACATAGTAATGCCTTTCTTATATGATTTAAGGTTTAAATATTACGGTAGACAACGATGTAAATTTAAATATATGATTACAAGAGTTTATGTGTTTGTCGTTTTATAAAATGATATTCATTAATTTGATATATTTAAAACAAAATAAAAAGTAGATAGTTATTTTGGTAAAAATTAAAACTCTTTAGGACCAAAGAAATCCAGGTGTCAAAGGGGAGTTCTTGAGGGCGTTTTAGTTAGTTTTTCTTTAATAAAATAACTAGCCACCCGTCATGTGTTGTGGCGGTATCATATACGGCGTGATAGAGTATAGATTATAATTGTTTCAAAATTAAATTTACGTCAAATTGTAGAGTAACTCGAACTTATACCATTGAATGAAAACGTATTATATTTGAGCCGACTATTTTCCAAACAAATTTATGTTAAAACGTAGACCAACTCAAAACCACATGAAAAAAGCACATGCAGCGGCACCGTATGTGACGTGATAAAGTATATATTACAATCGCACTCGACTGGTTTCTTAACTAACTTTACGTCGAAATGTATTTATACCGTCAAATGACACGTATTATATTTGACCCAACTCGTTTCCAAACTAAATTTAAATAGAAACGTATATATCGTCGAATGAAACATATTTTATTTTACTCGGCGCATAAATTTACGCCGAGACATATTTATAGCGTCAAATGAACATATTATATTTGACCCGACCCGTTTTACCAAACAATAAACAAATACAATAAAAGAAAAAAATAAAAACAAAAATAATTGTTTATTTAGTTTTTAAATTAACATATATATAAAACAAAATTTACGTCGAAAAGTATTTAGACCTTGAATTTCGAACTAAATTTACATCAGATAGTATATACTGTCGAATGAAACATATTATATATGACCCTGCGCGTAAATTTACGTCGAGACATATTTATACCATCCTATGAACATATTATATTTGACCCAACCCTGTTTTCCAAACAATAAACAAATACAATAAAATGCAAAAATAACTATTCTAAATAAAAATTAAAAAGTCTGCTTGTCATCAAAGTTAAAAAAACCATAGAATAGGGTTAAAAACAAAAATAATGAAAAGTCTTGTTACCAAAATTGAAGAAACTAAACTCTCCTATTCATTTCAATTGGTTTTTAAATACAACTAGGGTATTCTCTTTCGTGCGTTGCGTGATGTTTAACATTGGTCGTGTAACACATTGATTTGATAGCTAGTCTCACCATGGTTAGAAATACAGCTATATTGTTAACACAAACAAACACAAATACATCATTAACACATTATGTTATAGCTATGAGGCTCAAAATAGGTAACCCGTTGTTGCTGCAAGCCAGAAATGGTGACTCGTTGTGGCTCCAAACCAGAAATGATGTCACGCCAAACAACAGACGCTTTTTGTGGTATTATCGCAGCCTCTACAATCTACGTGAAAAAAATGTGTTAAATGACTATTGCTTAACGTCCGTTGCCCAATCGAAGCTGTAACTTCTCAAATGAATGTAAGCTCATCATCACTAAAAAGACACGTCTCAGACGAACAAACATTCATCATCCACTCGATAGCGTGGGAGAAGGCCGGAGACCACAAATGCATGCAACATCTTAGTCTCTCTCTCTCTAACTGTTGTTTGTACAAGTTACTCTAGGATTGATGATCTTGCCTCTAATAGAGAACGTCGTACCTACATTCTGAGGGTGATAGAGATCTATTATAGTTACATAAATTTGAACAATTATATAATATGTTTTTTTTTATGTTCAATAGATTTGTGTGAAGTTAAAAAAATTAATTGGCCTGTTTTAACATGATAAACAATATAAGAGAGTAGGCACATATCAATATACTTACAGGGCTTAAAGAATCTCTCCACTTTGAGGTACATGAGTGATGGAATGAGTAGTTGCAGAAAAATTCCACTCATATCTTGGTTCAATCTCATAAAAAGTGAAACAATTTGTAAAAGTTCCTGCACAAAAAGTCGGTGGTTTTTTAAGACTTAATAGTTTTTCTTTTAGGTTATCTACTCCAGATTATGAAGCTTGCCAAAGTCAATTGAAATATGAATAAATCGCTATCTAAGGACTTTGGACTCAAACGTACACCACTTCTTGTATTGAACATTAGAGCACGTACATATGTAACAGTTAACCTCATACAATAACTGAGTGAAGGATTTATATATATATATCAAGACAAAAGCAAGACCACCAAAAATGCAATAAAAGGTTTGCAAGTTTTTCTATAGTGTGTCTTGCATTCTGGTTTCTATCGGTAGACTATGAACTATGATATCATATACAAAATCTTACAAGAGTCGGTCACTTACACAAAAATCCGCAAACACATCGATTTAAGTGTTTCTCAAGTTGACCTAGATAGATTTTTCACTTGAATGTTTAATGTGAGACCAGAGAAATACAAATTTTAACCGGACCGGATTGGAATAATGGAATTATGGAATTGTGTCTGATTTTCGAACATAAAATCCAAGTTAGCATTAGAACAGAGTTTGAATAAAATTACAAATCAAATTCAATTTTGGTTTATTTTGTAATTTGGTTTACTCAAATCATCTCAAACTTGATGTGACTCGAATTTCAAATTATATATTATATTACCAGCGGTGAGTGTAACCGCTGGTAAAATGAATTTCAGCCGTGTAAATTAGATGGTTACAGCAGTTTCAAACAAGTTACAAACGGTTACCTTTCTCTCTACGGTTACTTCTTCTTCGATTCTTCTTCCATTTTTCTTCTCCACACGTCTTCGATAACCTCCACGGGTATGCATATAAATAGAACATATACACACAAATCATTCTTCACTAATCTCTTAGTGAACAACACCATTAGCGTATTCAAGGTTCGCCTTTGAAGCTCCAACGAGTAGGATGTCAGCAACTACAAACAATGGTGATTATTCTCCAACTTGTTTCATATAGATCTACGCACATGTTTATATATCTATAGAACTCTGTAATTGCATCTCTCTCTGTTTTAACTGATTTCCTGAGAGGGTTGAAGGTTATAAATTGTTAATTTGACTAGGCTTGGTTTATTGATGATCTGAATCTACGTTTTTGTATTGCCCGTTGCAGGTTTCGTAACTAGATGTTGTTTGGTATCATCAGAAAATGGCTTCGGATAATGAATTACCGATGAAGAATCTAGGGTTTCGGAGTTACCCACCTGATGAAGAAGCCAATGTCATAGGTCCCCTAATTTTTCATACGGTTAGGGTTCTTTAAGATGATTTATGATGGTTTGACATTTTTTATGATCAATGATCAATTGATGTTTGAAACAATTTTTGTTGATGTTTGTCATTTGTTATTGATTGGATCTTTAATTGTGTGCAGAGGAAATGAGGATTTAAACAACTTATTCATCATCATCTTCTTCCTTTGCATACACTACACCGTCGACAGCTTATTTTAGTACTTTGCAAGGACATCATTCCCACATGGTATGTTAATTTCAAGTCATCTATCTAGGAAGTTAATATATATGATGTTTTCTGTTGTATATAGTCACCAGCTGATCAAAGGGTCAAAGCAAAGATGAAACTTTAGTATTTGCAACCGATAAGTTAATGTTATTATAATAATAAAATGTACTTAAATATGCTAATTGCTATCAACCTTATAAAACTTAATCTGCTTCAAGTGTATATTGTGAATTATTTAATAGAATAATCTATTTGCATAAACTTATATCTATGAATAATCCTTTAATGATATTTTCATTATTAAATACTGCACCTTTCATTATAATTGTTATATTATGAAATTGTGGGTTGGGTAAACTTTAGAAGAGGTGGTTTTGAGTTGAAAAAGATAAAAGATAATATTCTTACTTCCATCTAGGTGACAATGATCATAATAATTTTAAAGATAATAAGTTTAAATAATAAAATTCATTCATTAGAAGAGTTTACGACAAAAGATTTCTTAATCTTCATTGATTGGTTTTTTCCCATCTGCTTATGAATATGCATGTTTCGCTACTCGGATAACTCAAATAATGTATTTGCTGAACACATATTAATTAAGAAACACAGATGATGCCGAGTTTGTTAATTGTTATGTCTTATGAACACATGACACAATCTTCATTGATTTGTTTTTCTTGTAGGTGCCCATAGAAGTGCACAAACAATTAGAAGGGCTTTGAATATGGTAGAAAGCATTAAGATAATTAAAGGTGTGGGTTCTCTTATTATCTAATATGTAACAAGTGTTATAGAAACTTATTATGTATTATATTAGTAACTGTATTCAATAATCACTTTATTATGCCTTTTATTTTAAATATTATTTATGTGTTAGTTTCTGAGTTTTTGCTTCATATGCTTGACCTTAATGATCATAGGAGATCAGCTAGCAATAGGAAAAGAAACATGACATTTTGGAATAGGGACCACATGTACTCTTCATTTGCATTACTGTGACGGAACATAGATGAATCGATTGTTGCCTTCTCCTACGAGTTGATTGAAAAGGGTGATGGATTTGTTGGCGTCTTCCCTTGCATTCAAATAACACCATTTTAAGGTTTTTATAGCTTCTGTTTTAGTTCACTCGCTTTCAATCAATTTATGTAAATTCAGGGAGCATCAGGAGACTTGGATGATAATGAATTCACTCTGATAGATGTGAATTTCAACATTATCAAGAGTTTTCTTGGTTTGTTTTCTTCTCAAAAGGGACTAGCAAGACCTACTTCCAAGATGCTTGGTCTCATAAGGATTCAATTCCCACACAACGACAAAAAAAAAACAAATAACCATGATCATCGTCTGTTTGGAATACTTGATCTTGTGAGAGGTTAGCCTTATGATTGACGCGATCGATCGTAAAGATTGCATCTATCAGGCCTGAGTGCAATTGTTAGTAAAAATAAAAAAAAAATTAGTTATTTCATTATGACATTAACATACCCGACCACCGGACGGGTATAAAACTAGTTGGTAGTGGCTTTAGAATTCTGATTCCCTCACTTTCATTAAAACTTAAATAAAAAATTCCTGAATTAGGATTCAAGGAACACCACAAATTTTCATCTCTTGGTTGGTACCTTTATGTGCAATACTGTATAACTAAACATAACAATCTAGAAGCAAACCCACATTTGACAATATGCAGCCTCAATCTTGCTCACGGGTTGCATAATTTTTTATCTAAAATAGACGGCCGACAGTTTACATCATTTGGCATGTGAAAGAAAAAGAAAGAATTATAAATGGTTCCAGCTTATTTCGTAAATCATGTTCTTCAGTTTATATTTATAATAGGGTTAAGCATCTCACATTCACATAACAAAGAAACATAAGTATCTCAAAGTGCTAAGAAATGAAGAAGTAAGTAGATTGCACCTTAGAGAACAAACGGAAATTAACCCCTAATTTAAAAAGAAAGGTAGAGCAATCTTCACTGCTGAAACCGTCATCGCTCGACCAATCCTTGTAGAGGGTTACAGTGTACACCGATCCAGCCTCCCTGACCGTCAAATTAAGTGGTTAAAACCGTCACCGAAGTGGTCTACGACAACGGAAGAGGTGACGCTTGTTGCACGACGGTAGCTTCTCTTCGAGTGTCATGCGAACCTATGGTGGCATTGGCATCAGCTCTTCCTCTTCGATGAGAGAGAGAGTGTGCTTTGAAAAGTGATGAGATCGAACACCTAGCATCCCTCGTTATTTGTCAGAACAACACATAGCATGCATCAAGTACATGCACCAAGAGCTTAAGTACATGTAAATCAAACCAAGTACATAGAAAACCCAATAAAGTTCAGTGTCATATCGAAAGCCTGACAAAGTACGCTATTTCTTTTAGTTCATTTAAATTGTTTACAACGTTACAACTAATACTTCTTACAAACAGTCCTAATCAGTATGTCACATCAGCTTTCCACTCACTTCCACCAATTCTTCCCACAAACATTTTTTACCCCCAACACTAGCCTTCCCATAAACACTTTTATTTTTCATCTCACATTTTTTTTATTTACTTTAAATAAAGATATTTAAATTATTGTAAATATATTTAATTAAAATAAATAATGGAATTAAATATCAAATGATCAAGTTAAATACTTAAATTAAATAACTCTAAATAAGAAAATAATAAAATTAAACCACAACTACATTAAAATAAAATAAAAATAACAGTAAAACAATAAAATAAAAACGACTATACGAAATTAATAGATAGAAACAATAATAAAACTACTCTATAATCCTCCTATTCGCCCAGAAATGTTCTATTAGATCGTTCCGCAATGTATGGTGCGCGTCCTGATTACGTAAGCTTCTAAATCTCTGTAGGTGTGTTTGAAATGATAGTGGTGCCCTGTTATTGTAACTTTCTGGCTCTGGTTCTTGTTCTTCACGCGACCAGTTAGTTATGAAACGTCCTTCATCTTCTACAATCATGTTATGTAATATAATACATGCATGCATTATATCACCTAATACCGGTAAGTTCGAGGATCTTGCTGGGGATCATATCATTGCCCACCTAGCTTGAAGAACACCAAAGGCTGATGTAGAGCACGGAAAGAAATTGAAGCTCAAACACGTTGATTCTGCGAATACCCGTGATGATCTTCCCCAACCCCAAATTCGACCCAAAAGTCACGAATTTGAAAGGACAAACTGTTAATTCCAGAAATGATCAAATGCCCATCCAAATTACATCAAGAGAGTTTAAATAACAAGCCAAAATTCGAACGGGCCTAAAACAAACAACCATGGGCCAAACAAAAGCCCAAAACAAAACCAAAAAACTAGAAAAGAAACATAAAAGTGACCCAAAAACCCATTTAGAGACCTTATTTCAGAAAAATAACGGGATAACCGGCCTACGGTCGTTTATGCCCATTTTCGTGCAGCGCGGTCTTGGGCCTCCACGGTCGTTTTGACTGGTAGCACGTCAGAAACGGAGGCTCGTAGCTCGGGTTATGCCCATTTTCGTGCAGCGCGGTCTTGGGCCTCCAAAAACATTAAGGCCCGGTCTTCAACACTTGGGCCCACATCAAAGACTCTTGACGTCTTTTGTACCACTTCATTTTTAGATTATTCTCCGGTGGATATGTAAAACTCTTTACAAGTGTTGCCCATTTTGGATAAATACCATCTGCAAGATAATACCCTATGGTGTAGTTATGCCCATTCACTGTAAAATTACATTGCAGTGCATTCCCCTCTAAGATTTGATTGAAAACATACACACAACAGACACATATATTAAACACACGCACACATTAAACACACAACAATATGCACAGGAACATATCCACCACAAAGCATATACTTACTGCCAAACACACACGACTACGCCCACGGCTAACCCCACCAAACAACCACACCCAATCGCGCACCCCGAACACACCAAAACAGAAAAACGTAGACGACATCAAATGCAGGAACAAAACGATTAACAGAATCATATATATATACAACCAATCATGACCAAAACACACATACATGGATACAAATCTGGTCGTCGCAACCCATGAACTCGAACCCAATTATACGCGGAAACTGTAACCCGGACACTAGGAAACCGTACCTCAACAAACACGAATAAAGAATGAGAAAGGTCGTACCCACTACAAGAAAGTGGGTTTATAGCAACGAAAATATGCCACCTTATAGCAACGACATGTCGTCGCTATAGCTGATTTTGACCTATAGCGACGACATGTCGTCGCTATAGAGTAAGTTCGCAAAAGTTAGTTGTAATAGGCTGATATGTCGTCGGGATAGAGGTCGTCGGCTTAAGTTTTTCTATAGGAACGACAAATCGTTCCTGTAAGTGTCGTGATTTCCGATTTTATCGAATAAAACAAAATAGAAAAAATTAAAAAAATGAGATCAATAGCGACGACATGTCGTCGCTATAGGTTTTTTTATTTTTTTTAAAAAAAGGAAAATACCTATAGCGACGATATGTCGTCGCTATAGTTTTTTTTTAATTTTTTTTAAAAAAGAAAAATACTCTATAGCGACGACATGTCGTCGCTATTGATCTCATTTTTTTATTATTTTTATTTTTTTATTTTATGCAGAACCTTATTTTTTTAAAAAAATTTAACAAACATATAATCAAGAAAATTCCAATGCAAGTTTAACAAACTAATAATTCATACAACTTCAAATATAAGTTTAACAAACAGTAATTCATACAATTAGTTTAAAGTTCAACAAAATTTAACAAAAATACAAACGCTAATGACCACCAGGTGGTCGTTGCTGCTGCCAGTAGCGCATCATTTCCATCTGCTCTTGAAGTAATCGTTGCATTTCTTGTATTTGTTGTTGTTGTTGTTGTTGTTGTATAGTTTCTTGATTTTGTTGTTGCTGTTGTCTAAGTTCTGCAACTTCATCATGCAAATGTTGTGTTGGAGGAGGTTGCGAGCTACAAAAATCAGAGGTGGGATGTCTCACCACGCGACCAACACCTCGTATATGTCCTCGCCTTTGACCTAAGGCACGCTCAATGCATTGAATCTCATCAACAGCAGATGAGTCTCCACCGGTCTCGCTAGAGGATCTCGCATACTCCTCTTGAATTCTTTCCTGCATTAAACATATTGAATATTTGTTCAAACGGGTCATTTTGACCCAAACACACTTAAACATACTAGAATCACATAAAAGTTAGTTCAAATGGGTCATTTTGACCCAAACACACTTAAACATATTAGAATCAATCAAAAGTTAGTTCAAATGAGTCATTTTGGCGCACACACACTTAAACATACTAGAATCACACAAGAGTTAGTTCAAATGGGTCATTTTCACCCAAACACATTTAAGCATACTAGAATCAATCAAAAGCTAGTTCAAACGGGTCATTTTGACCCAAACACACTTAAACATTCTAGAATCACACAAAAGTTAGTTCAAATGGGTCATTTTGACCCAAACACACTTAAACATATTAGAATTAATCAAAAGTTAGTTCAAATGAGTCATTTTGGCGCACACACACTTAAACATACTAGAATCACACAAGAGTTAGTTAAAAATGGGTCATTTTCACCCAAACACATTTAAGCATACTAGAATCAATCAAAAGCTAGTTCAAACGGATCATTTTGACCCAAACACACTTAAACATACTAGAATCACACAAAAGTTAGTTCAAATGGGTCATTTTGACCCAAACACGCTTAAACATATTAGAATCAATCAAAAGTTAGTTCAAATGAGTCATTTTGGCGCACACACACTTAAACATACTAGAATCACACAAGAGTTAGTTCAAACGGGTCATTTTCACCCAAACACATTTAAGCATACTAGAATCAATCAAAAGTTTGTTCAAACGGGTCATTTTGACCCAAACACACTTAAACATACTAGAATCACACAAGAGTTAGTTCAAATGGGTCATTTTCACCCAAACACATTTAAGCATACTAAATCAATCAAAAGCTAGTTCAAACGGGTCATTCTGACCCAAACACACTATACTGACGACAAGTGGATTTTAATTTTTTTTTAAATCTGTAAGTCGAGATAGAAAAAAATAAAAAATTAAATAACTTCACATGTCGCGACGACATGTCGTCGGCATAGGTATTTTCATAAATCCCGCGTATTATTTAGCAGCCCGCCAACTCTATACCGACGACAAGTCGTCGGTATAGAGTTTGATCAGTCAAAAATCCCTATTACTATATAGCGACGACATGTCGTCGCTATAGACCAATCCATACCAGCGACATATGTCGTCGCTATAGATGTCGTCGGGACAGAGCTAAATTGTTGTAGTGACCGAACGGGGCTGTATCGGCTGCTTCTCACTGTTGTCGGGGAGGTTGTCGATGATCAAAAGCTTGCTGCCACAGCGAAGGAGGCTGCCAAAGAGACGTCTGCAGACAGGGGACCGATCTACGTCAGGAGGCTGCTTGAGATGGAACGTTGCAAACCAAAAATTGCAAGGAGTAGAAGGGTTATCGAGGGGAAGAAGCTTGCAGCGGCTGCACAGGGTTATGGGAAGGAAGAAGGGACGATGGGGAGTGGGGTCTTGTCGAGATTTATGGAACCGTGGGGAGGGGAAGAAGGCGGTTAGTGGAGGAGAGTTTGTTGGATGGAGATAATCACTCCAATAATTCCATTAATTATATGAGAAATATATATATATAATATATATATATATATATATATATATATATATATATATATATATATATTTTATTATCACTTGCAATTTAAATAAGCTAGAACGAAGAAAAGGATAATCAGGTGGGTGGCATAAGGAGGTTAGCTGTTGAGGAGTTAGGTTGGCAATATTAACCTGGAGACACGGGTTGTCACAGTTATGAATAAAACAAAAAAGTAACCGTTATTAATAGAACAAAAAACTAACGGTTATGAGAAAAACAAAAGGAAAAGCCGTTATAAATAAAACCAAAAAACTAGCTGTTATGAAGAAAACGAAAAAAGTAGTTGTTATAAATAAAACAAAAAAGATTTTAAAAAAATAAGAAAATAAACTTTAATTAATTAGTTTAGTATTATAAACATAAAAAAATTAAAAATATTTTTATTTAATTAAAATATTATACTTAAATTATTATTTTAATTAAAAGATTTTAAAACATTTTAATTAAAAACATTTAATTTAAAATCATTTAAAATTATTTTATAATAGTGGGGCCATCACTATATTTATATTTTAGAAATAATTTTATAGTGGTGGGGCCACCACCACCTCTTCTTCATCAGTCCTTGCCCACGGATCCGCCACCTTCATCTCCTCTCCCCCATCGCCGCTATTTCGGCGGGCGCGTTCCACGTCGACGACGGGCCGGTCACGAGCGTCGCGATGGGGATAGTCTTATAAACATATATTAATTATAACTAGTATTTATCCGCGTCGAAAAACCAGATTTTTTGTCGGGTGTGATTGAACACTAAAAGTGATAACTAAACCAATGCAACCGACGCCGTTTATGTATGATAAAGATTGGCTCAGAACCAAAGTCATAGCCATAAAATTACCAAAGTCAACAGTGCTTCCAACTCCTAACAAAAAAACAGTGCCTCAGATTTATTGAGTTGCTTACCACCACACACCAGATCCATCACATGCACCACACACCAGCGTCTGATTTCGAGCAAGCCAAAAAGGTCACCACCTCCATGGACGGAAACCCTAAAACCCCTTTCACAAATTATGTTGAAAACCACAACCCACAAAAGTAAAATTGTGTTATAAAGCTACAAGGATGGGGCAAAACGCCAAACACCAAACTTGTGTGGCCGGTATCTAAAGTGCATAAACATCTCTATTCCTTTCCACTCCTTTTTAAATATATAGGGTAATAAAAGAAAAAAATAAAAAACAAAAATAATTGTTTATTTAGTTTCTAAATTAACATATATATAAAACAAAATTTACGTCGAAACGTATTTAGACCTTGAATTTCGAACTAAATTTACATCAGACAGTATATACTGTCGAATGAAACATATTATATATGACCCTGCGCGTAAATTTACGTCGAGACATATTTATACCGTCCTATGAACACATTATATTTGACCCAACCCCGTTTTCCAAATAATAAACAAATACAGTAGAGGGCAAAAATAACTATTCTAAACAAAAATTAAGAATAGGGTTAAAAACAAAAATAATGAAAAGTCTTGTTACCAAAATTGAAGAAACTAAACTCTCGTATTCATTTCAATTGGTTTTTAAATATATAGAATAATATGTATTTTACAGGACACTTAAGTATAAATAAATAAAATTTAAGATACTTATATATACCTTCTAAACACAATTTTTGTTGAGAGTGCTACTCCTCCAGCCCTTCAATCTTGAAGCTTCCTAAGATTTAGATGTTAACGACTTCTCCGAAAAGATGATATTGTCTCCTTGCTTCCCATAATATTATTCTAATTACAAACACAAACACACACTATACATATGCAAGTGATTAAGTTATTGTAAGTATATCAAATGGACATGCCATAAATGCATAAACTAGTTATTGGAAGCTACATAAATCCTTAGTTATAATCAGGATCACCTTACAACCCCTTAAAATGTGATAAGTAGGTGAGACAATCATAGTTTGAGTCGAGTCCAAGAGAATTTCTTTGTCAGTGTTGGATTGTTGAGTGTCGATATAATAGACGACTTTCACACTCGTGACATATATAAATAAATCGTCACATGCTTTTCACATGCATTATCACGGGCGTATTAACCTACTATATATGTTTTGTTATAAATAAATATATAATGCTTCATGGCTTCAATATCTATGCATTTGGGTTTGCGGTTGTGATTTCTAGTTAGATTTTGAGTCCACACTGGATGTGGATTGTGTTCAAATTTCATGATAGCCGGTTCTACTATCCTATGTTAACTTGGCTATAATTTTTATATTAAATGCTAACACTATGTATAATGACCCCCAATGTAACAACCAACGTAAATTGTACCAAGAATTGACCGATTTGCTCTCGATGGGTTGCCCATCTAGGAACTCACGGTTTTGTTTTCACCCGATGAGTTGCTTGTCCAGGCAAAACGTGTCTTAATAGAGGAGGTTTCCACCCCCCTATAAGAATTTATAGGAACCTCTAAAGTTAAGAGGCTGATGCAACCAAAGGATACCAAAACAACCAAGTCTTCAAACATGCACTATGGAACAAAGAAGAACCACCTTCGGAAGTTTTACACACTTAAGAAAAATGCCAAGTGTAAAATCTTCCGAAGCCAAAGTTCAGAAGAAACTGCTGCGGAAGCTTTATACTTAACTTGGAAAATATTCTAAGTGTAAAGTCTTCTGAAGCCAAAGACTCAACTCTTCCGAAGGTAAAAGATGAAGTCTTCCGAAGCTCTCAAGACAAAGTCTTCCGAAGCTGTTTAAAGACAAGACTGATTTTCTTCTGAAGAGAGAGAAAAGATACATTTTCCATCAACTTTATCATAAAGCAACCTACTTTCCGCTGCATGCTCTGGTAGTTCACCTGCTATCACTAGTTGGTGAAACTTCCATACTTTATGATAAAGTAGATAAGGTTTACGCCTGCAAGTTTCTGTTTTTGTTTCTTCTTGGCTTTTTGTAATAGGAAAGTCAGTGAGCTATGGCATGTCATAGTCACTAGTCAAAAGGCAATCCGCCTTTTGACTTTAGGCTGATCTTGTTGTCTAGATTAGTCACTTCCAACTGTCTTTTTGCATATTGGCGGTTGTAGGATGTAGTATAAATAGTCTTCGTTCTTGTATTCAATATATACTTGTACAACACTTGTAATAGAACTAGAGAAGCAATATACAACTTTCTTGAAAACTTTATCTTATGTTCTTGTTCTTGTTTTACTTGTGTTTGTCTTGTATCTTCAGTAAAGGTTCACAGTTCCCTATTTGAATTGTTAAGTGATCTTAAGATCCTCCTAAGTGTGTTAACTAAGTGCAAGCTTAAGTACCCTTTAACGGTCCTGCATTTGGTATCAGAGCATTCCAGGCTCTTGATTGTAAGATCTCACCATCTTCAAATCCTCTTAGTTACACACATCACTTAACTCTTCAAATGGCAGCTATCTCCAAAGCTGATATGAAAACTGGAACTATGACAAAGTCCCCACTGATCACTCCTGAAAATTTTGACACTTGGTGTCAAATAAATGGAAGGCTTTATCAAGTCTCAAGATTCCAGGATGTGGGAGTCTGTTGTCAATGGACCTCATGTACCATGCACCTCTTCAGCTGCAGCTGGTGGTGGCATGATACCAAAGGAGAGGGCTGACTTTTCTGATGAAGACTGGAAAAGAATTGACATTGATCAGAAAGCCATGACAGCCCTCCAAACTGCTCTTCCAAACTCCATCTACAGAGGTTTCAAGAAGTGCGAGACCGCTAAACAGCTATGGGATGCACTGAAACTGATGTATGAGGGTTCAAATGAAGCCAAGGAGAACAAGAAGGATCTCCTGAAGCAGTAGTTTGAAAATTTCACCTTCAAGACAGGTGAAACCATGACTCAACAATACTTCAGGTATGTTGAGATTGTGGACACTCTGGCTGATGTTGGGGTAACTATTGAGAACAGGGATATTGTTAGGAAGTTCATGTCCTCTCTTCCCAAACAATGGACACACTACTGTGTGGTCATTAAGAGGACTGAAAACCTCAAGACCCTTACTCTCACCGAGTTGTATGGGATACTCAGTGGATACCAGATGGAGATGAACATACAAAATTCATCTGGTAACTCCAACACTTACCAGAGTTCAGCCCTTCATGTGGTTGAAAGGGATAGCAGAGAACCACAGCATCATCTTATCTGCTACCCTGAAACCTCACAAAAAGGTCCTTTCATCACCTTCCCAGAGACACCCAGAGAGAGCTACATCCAAAGAAGTCCCTTCCAAGAGACAAGTTCTTCTCAAGCTTTTGTCTCTACTGATGAAAGTTCAGGCAACTTTCTTTTCACTCTTGAAGACATGGACTGTATCCATCCAGATGATCTGGAGTACATGGAGATAGTCCAGCAAATGGCTCTTCTCACTCATAGAGCCCAGAAGTTCTACAAGAGGACTGGAAGAAAGTTTCTTAGCAATGCTGCCAGTGGCAAGTTTGGGCTGGACAAGAGAAAAGTCAAGTGTTACAACTGTAACCAGATGCGACACTTTGCTAGAGAATGCAAGGCACCCAAGTCAAATGGTGGCCAAGCTTCATCCAGGCCGAACTACACTGAAGGAGGGCACTAGAATGAGAAGCCAAGACAGCAAGCTGCAGTTGTTATTGAAGAAGGAGGCTTTGACTGGAGCTTTCAAGCTGAAGATGCATCTCCAAACCAAGCACTCATGGCTGATCATGATGAAGCCAAGGTACTTGAACATCTTTGCTCTCCTGAATGTATTGCTAAAGTAAATAGATACAGGTCCTACAACTTGGAAATGAGATCTGATATTGAGTCTTTAAATATTTTAAAAGCTGATTTTAAAAGAGCTGAAAATGACTATAAACTTACGATAGAAGATCTAGAGAAAACAATTTCAACTCTTAAACATGAGCAAACAAACTACATGACTCAAATTAAGGAACTCATTACCAAGTTGACTGAATGCCAGGCTGAGCTTGTGATCAGCAAAGCCAAGGCATAAAAATGTGTTCTTGAAGAAGAGACCTTCAAGAACATGATATCCTCATCTCTGCATGCAAAAGTGTGTTATCAGAATAAGCAGGGACTGGGATCTAGTGAGATAGCTCCTCCACACACTCTACTATCAGTTAGATCTCCAAGGTGTGAAACTGGTCAAGATGAGCTGCCATCCATAGACCCCAGTGATGAAGAGAATGAAGAGGAGAAGGTGAGGGATGACTCTGAGGTGAGTGAAGAGAGTCAATCCAAAAAGGGTCACCATGCTCCTGAGGAAGAAAATGAAGCTGGTTTGAGTAAAACCAAGAGAAAGAACTTGATTAGAAGAGCAAAAAAAAGATCTAGAAAATCTCAAGAGATCAAGACCACCTTTGATCCTAAACAAAAACAAGTATTTATCTCTGCAGGGTTCAAGGTGATGAAAGCTGAAGATCCTGTCAAGAATTCTAGTACCAAGAGTTCTACTTCAGCTTCAACTCACTCCAGCAACAACAAGAAGACTGATCAGCTGTGTGTCACTACTGCATAGCCTGAACCATCCATTTCAAAGAGCAAACTTCACCCTAAGAAGCCTGTTGCATCATCTGAAAAGGTGGAGAAAGAAAAGGAAAGTGTTCAAGCTCAGTCTTCTTTAGGAAAGAAGACTCTCAGAAGGAAAGATTTGGATTGTGTTATGTGTGGTAGTACTTCACATCTGGCTAAGGATTGTCAATACAATCCCAAGAGTACTATCCACATGATCAAAAAGAAAACTTCTGAGAAGAAGAAACAAACAGCTTTGGAAGGAAAATCTGTTTCCTTCGGAAGCTCCAAAATGAAGAAGAAGGCTAGTAGGAAATTGCCTTCCGAAGAAAAGTTGGTCTCGGAAGAAAGGAATGCTTCTGAAGTACTGAAGCTTGCTGCAGTGAAAGCAAGATCTTTCGAAGGATCCGTCTCCAAAGCTTCCGAAGCTACAAAAGCTTTCAAAGTATTGAAGGTCAAGCCCAATCTTCCAAAGGTGGTGTGGAAGATGAAGGAAGACCTTGAGACTGAAAACTCCCATGTCAAAAGGATTCTTAGATATCTCAAAGGTGCTCCAAATCTAGGCCTTTGGCATCCAAAGAATTTAAACTTTAATCTGTATGCTTATACAGATAGTGATTATGGTGGCTACAACATGACTACAAAGTCCACATCTAGGGGGTGTCAGTTCCTGGGTGGAAGGATAGTCTCTTGGCAATGCAAGAAGCAATCATGTGTGTCTGCATCAACTGCTGAAGCTGAATACATTGCTGCTGCCAGCTGCTGTGCTCAAGTGCTTTGGATTCAGAATAAGATGCTAGACTATGGGTTCAATTTCAAAGAGACTCCCATCCACATAGACAATAACAGTGCCATCTCTATTACAGAGAATCCTGTGCAGCACTCAAGGACTAAACACATCAATATCAAGTATCATCTGATTAGATATAATTTTGAAAAGAGATTGATAAAACAAATCAAAGTTAACAGAAATGAACAATATGCTGATCTGTTCACAAAAGCTTTTGATGAACAGAGATTTAAATATCTTGTATCAGCTATTAGGATGATTAACTTTGAATAGATTTTTTCTTAATAACTTAATCAACATTATTTCTTAAAACTGTGTGTCCTAGATTGTCTAATAGATCACTTCATAAGTCTAGTTTTCTTTGAAGAAAACAAACTTTTAAAATAATATCTCTTAGAATGATGAAAATTTACCTTCGTAAGAAGCAAAATTTGCCTCCGGAAGAAATTTATGTCTTTAAATCGTTTAAACAGCTTATCTGAGATTTATCTTCGGAAGAAATTCTTGAAGTATCTTCCGAAGCTTAAATTTTGGTATAAGTACTTAAATGCATTTTAGGAACAAATTTCTTTCGAAAGCAATTTAGTCTCGGAAGACTCATTTATTTCTTCCGAAGCCAAAATTTTCAAAACTCTTTGAAATACCTTTCGAAGCAAAATTGCCTTCGGAAGCTTTGATTGCAAAGCTTCCGAAACCAAAATTGCCTTCGGAAGCTTTTTTACTACTTTCAAGAAAACTAACTTTTTGGGCGCCTTTTTCCAAAGTAGGACCCACTTGCGGATTTCAAAGTTTATCTTTTGCATTAACTTTATCTCAAATTCAGACTATATCTTTCCAAACGGTTCTATTTCATCTCACTTCTCTCATTGTTCCTTAACCTAAAATTACCCCCAAATTTCATCTTTTTCTTCCTTTCTTCACTGCAAAGCTTCCTCAAATGGCCAATCTTGATCGTCGTAACGACCCTGATTTCACCATGCACCTACATAGGCAACACAATCAAGTTGCCCTGTTAAACTCTGAGAAGGATCCAAGCTTCTCAGACGTGTGTAAGTATCTTTCTTTGTCTCATTACTTCACCTCCCTTACAATCGATCCTCCTCTCTATGAGGATCAGTTGCTTGAGTTCTGGCTGACCTGTCAAGAGGTCACCATGGACGGAGAGAAGGCGCTGTCTGCCACAGTGCAGGGGAGGACGGTTTTCATCACTCCAGCCATTATAAACACCCATTTGCAGCTGGATGATGAAGCAGGTGAGCTGTCCTTTCCAAAAGCTGTTGTCAACCAATCCTTTGCGCAGATGGGCTACGAAGGTGACTTTTCGGTCAAGACCTTCAGGAAGGGGAAGGTTTCATTCCAATGGAAATACCTCCTCCATGTCGTCATCCACAGCTTATCCAACAAACATGGAGGATGGGACTAGATTCCAGAAGACCTCTTCTTCATTATCCATGGGATGGTTCAAGGGGTCAAATTCAGGTACTCTCAGTTTGTATTTACAAATTTACTAGCGAATTTGGATTCCTTAGAATATTACATGTTCCCCGGTATGTTCAGCACATTCTCAACTGTGAATTGGGATCACAGCTGAGGGGAACAGGTAATGTTCTTAAACTTGCACACATGAGGCCGGGATTTTCAAGATATTGAAAAAGCCAACTGTTGGGTTGTCAGGGGTAGAAACAACCCTTGTCCCGAAAATGTTTGAGCTCATTGCTCAAGGTGACATCCTAGCAGCCCCAGCTAGTGATGAACCAATACCCTCTACTTCTCACCCACCTCAAATACAACCTACTATCAAAATCACCTACCAAAGAAAATCCAAGCGAACCCCTGCACTTGCTACTGAGCATGTGCAGGCCCCCATATCACAACCCATACAGGAGGAAGTGGAATCTCGAGCTCCCACTTCTCCTGAGGAGCAGACCACTCTCATCTTTCAAACAATCAGTGCTGAGGTTCCTCATGCTCAACCTGATGAGCTCACAACTCCACTAACAGCCTTAAGCCATCACTCTGAGTCTCAACACTCTAGTGATCAACCTTCAGGGGAAAGCTACCATCCCCAACCTCTTGATCTCAACCGCCCCATACCCAGCCTTGACTTCTACTCTGATAAGATTTGGGATTCAGTGAGTACCATGAATCTCTCCTCTCTACCCACACTCAAGGAGAGATGAGTGCTCATGTTTCACCGATTTCTAGCCCACATCAGACACCCCAAACTGAGGTGGATCTTCTTGTGATTGTCCAGGAGACCCATATGGAAGAGGCTCTCACTGTTGTCAGTGATTACATCTTTAAGACCTCAACCACAGCAACCCAGCCTCTTGACATTGTCATGGGGCAGGGGAAATCCAGCAGCCAAGAACCCCATGCTGGTGGTGAAGGAGCAGACCTTGGTTCACCTTCTTCATCCCCCAATGATTCTTCAACTGAAGATGAGGGGAGTCTGAAACTCAGGGTGCATCAACTAGGAGACATCTGCACCCAATTGTTTTCACAGATAGCTCACCTTTAATCACAAGTGACTATCTTGCAAAGGAGGGTCTATGACCAGCAACTTGAGATCACCGATCTCAAGGGCCAGTTAGCTGAGAGACCCATAGGACAAACTCATCCAGGTCCACAAGAACCTGTGGATGTTATGGATCACTTCCCCAGCTCACCTATGCATGAGGGTGATGCTACCAAAAAGGGGGAGGAAGTTCTGACAGCCACAGAACCTGGGAGTTCTTCCTTAAGTATGGACATACAGGACTCATCATCCTATCTTGCAGTTGTCCATGCTCAGCAACCTCCTCTAGACAGTGATCTGGAACTGTTCATTCAACAACTGTTTGAGGTGGGAGTACCAAGAGTAATGTCTGCCCCATCTGAGAACCCAATCAAGTGTTGGGGGTATGACAGTGATAGGAAAGCTCTTGTACTCTTTAGAGCTCAGGGTCAGCTAGAAATCTTAAACATTTCAAACCTGAGTTTCTATGAGGGTAATCTGGTAGATCTGGCACTTGTCAACCCAAGCAATAACAGACAAGCTGTCAGACTAGCCAATTAAATTCAAGAATGGGTGCTGGCAGAATTCAAAAGGAGAACAACATCATATAGACAGAGGGTAGCAGTTGAAGCCTTTGGTCAACTGGATGTTGAGGTAGACCCCAAGATTAGCTTCGAAGGGAAAGCCTTGACTGAAAGCCCAGAGGCTGAGACTGTGAACCTTGAGACAAGATCTCCTCCAGCACCCCATACCCTCAGTGAGGCACCAGCTGGTGATGGTGCTTCACAACCTCTCTCTGGCCAGAGCTTGACTGCTGAATCAAGCAATGAAGGCCAAAGCTCTCCTCAGGCTGAGTCATCAAGATCTGCAATTGACAAAGGCAAAAGGAAGATGACTCCTGTAGAGATTGAAGAAGAAAAGAGAGAGAGGAAGAGGAAGCTGTGGGGAGAGAGTTCAAGTGGTTCCCCAGGATTCATGCAAGCTGCAATTCTGGCTGCCCCTGTACCAAACACTCAAGAAGATGAATTAAGGGCAGCCAGGCTCAACTATCTGGGGACCAGGAACCTCAACATAGATGAACTCATCTCTATCCCCTTAGAGGAGTTAAATGAACTGGCTGACATTGAATTGTCAAAGGAGAGGAAGGAAGCAGAGGATGCAACCTTGACCCTCAAACACAAGGAAGAAATGAGGAGAAAAAGGCTTTACAAGAACATTCATGTCCTCTCCCTAGTTCAAGAAAGTCCTGAGTCAGAGACTGTGGCTGTTGAACAACCTCAGGTTGTTGATGAAGAGAAAGATTAAAAATGATCAACTACCTGAGTGCCACAGGTCTCTATCAGGCACCTGCACTCCTTCCCTTGCCTTATGATTATATATTATTTGAATACAATAAGCAGCTGGAAGAGCAAGCAAAAAAAAGAAAGGCAAGCTGCAAAGAAGAGGCAAAGGGAAGAAGCTGCAAAATCAAGAGCAATCATCCAGAAAAGTCAGAAAAAGTCTGCAGATAGGCAGAGGATGATGAGCTTCTTGAAGCTGTATGGGTTCTTCGGAAGAAGGCTTGGTCCCATGTCTCTATCCACAATGGATGAGCACATAAGGGTGATCAAGCAGAAGATAAAAAGGGGAGAGCTTGTGGACCTTCATTCATCATCAAGTCAAGCTCAACCTAAAGTTGAGGTAAAGGTGGAACCTACAGAGACAACACCACCTGCACCTGAAGCTGCACAACAGCCAACTTCATCTTCTAACCCACAGCAGGGTTCTCATCCCTCTCCTTCTGAAACTGGGAGAGAGGAGATCCCAACTGAGAGGGAATCCACTGAAGAACCTGGTACTGAAGACCAACCCTCTCAGTTAAAATCATCAGGGAGGAAAAAAAGGATGGCCAAAAGAAGATCATCTTCAAAGAAAAAAAGAAGAAAGGCATCCTCCTCCCAACCTCAGGATGAGTCAGAACATCCTGAGGAAGTGCATGAAGAGGACCTTCAACCAACTCCTATCATAGTAGAGCCTCTCTCTGTTAGAAGACAAATTCTATCCTGGACATTCGCTGAAGATCCAGACAGATGGTATGTCACTAGAGATCAGGGAGAACAACATGTCTATTTCACAAGTGACATGCTTGAACTCCCTCTGCATGATCTCTATGACATGAGAAGGTACTTCATGAGTCTAAAGAATCTAGATCTGCTGATGAAGAAAGAATTCTGAAGATCCTCATATGGACTATCCCATTCTGAAGAACCTCTCTGTTTTGGTAGCATCAGCCTAGGGGGAGTTTGTGGGAACCTCTGAAGTTAAGAGGCTGATGCAACCAAAGGATACCAAAACAACCAAGTCTTCCAACATGTACTATGGAACAAAGAAGAACCAGCTTCGAAAGTTTTACACACTCAAGAAAAATGCTAAGTGTAAAATCTTCCGAAGCCAAAGTTCAGAAGAAATTACTGCAGAAGCTTTATACTCAACTTGGAAAATATTCTAAGTGTAAAGTCTTCCGAAGCCAAAGACTCAACTCTTCCGAAGGTAAAAGATGAAGTCTTCCGAAGTGTTTAAAGACAAGACTGATTTCTTCTGAAGAGAGAGAAAACTATACATTTTCCATCAACTTTATCATAAAGCAACCTACTTTCCGCTGCATGCTCTGGTAGTTCACCTGCTATCACTAGTTGGTGAAACTTCCATACTTTATGATAAAGTAGATAAGGTCTTCGCCTGCAAGTTTCTGTTTTTATTCCTTCTTGGCTTTTTGTAATAGGAAAGTCAGTGAGCTATGGCATGTCATAGTCACTAGTCAAAAGGCAATCTACCTTTTGACTTTAGGCTGATCTTGTTGTCTAGATTAGTCACTTCCAACTGTCTTTTGCATATTGACGGTTATAGGATGTAGTATAAAAATAGTCTTCGGTTCTTGTATTCAATATATACTTGTACAACACTTGTAATAGAACTAGAGAAGCAATATACTTCCTTGAAAACTTTATCTTGTGTTCTTGTTCTCGTTTTACTTGTGTTTGTCTTGTATCTTCAGTAAAGGTTCACAGTTCCTATTTGAATTGTTAAGTGATCTTAAGATCCTCCTAAGTGTGTTAACTAAGTGCAAGCTTAAGCACCCTTTAACGGTCCTGCAGAATTATTTCGTTCCCCACCCCCCTCAACCGAGCCCAACGTTCTCGTTGGCACATTGCTCCGGTCCCTGGCTCTGATATCATCTGTAACAACCCACGTAAATCGTACCAAGATATTGTCCGCTTTGCCTCAATGGGTTGTCCATCCAGGAACTCATGATTTTGTTTTCACCCCACAAGTTGCTCGCCAGGCAAAACACGTCTTATAAGAAAGGTTTCGTTTTCCCCTTCAACCGATGTGGGACTTACATCTATCCTAGTTAATCGGGAGGTGTGCGAGCGAGAACGCTAGGCTCTGTAAGGGGGTGGAGATGTAAGTCCCATATTGGTTGTAGGGAAGAACAAAACCATCATTATAAAAGGTGGAAACCTCCTCTACCAAAACGTGTTTTGCCTGGACGATCAACTCGTCGGGTGAAAACAACCCCGTGAGTCCCTGGATAGGCAACCCATCGTGGGGAAAACTGATAACATCTTAGTACGGTTTACGTGGACTGTTACACCTAAAGGAGAAATACTGTGGTAAGTGGTGTAATCTACAACCAAAAGGTTGTGGATTCTAGTCCTGGAATACACATGATATAATGATTTTATTGTAGAAAATTAAGTGTTGCTACTAAAAAACACAAAGTATAATGTTAATACCATACATGCGATTCATATCACTACAATGATTCACTCGCTAACATACTCTCTATTTCGTATAGACATCACATCACTTGTATACGTCATTTCATTAACTCAGCATTCTAACAATTGAAATACCACTTAATCACGAGTCCACTCTCTCCACATCCAATATGGTTTTAAAACATGAATAATGTATTTATTGTTTTACTATGGGTAATCCATAAAAGGTTTTTAAAAAGTTGAAAACAAGCTTTAATCCTTTCATATAAAACAATTTATTAAATACAAGGGATGAAAACGATAATTCATTTGGTAGACAAATCTAAATAGTGAAATAAATATCCACGGGCCAACCCGACCCGACAGTTGCAGGTAGTTGGGTACAGGGAAGATAACGGTTAACATTTTTCTTTCAATTGCTTCAATCCCACTGAGCTTTTGTTGTGAAGACGATGACTCTCTTTCTACACAATCTCCCGCCAAATCTTTCATCTGCTTCTTTCATTCACCACAGAACTCACAGCACAAGATCCGACCCAGTTGTGTGTGTTGTATCGAGTAGTAACACCGATAAACCTAAAATTAAACCCAAAATCACCAAAATCAAGATCAAAGAACCCGACGATTACCATGCTACTCTCAAAGCTCTCAACTCCAAAGGTCGTATGCCTCGAAAGTCCCTTGGCCAGGTGAGTTTTGGGTATTAAATTTATGGGTTTTTTTTGTGTTTGCTTCGTAGGGATTGTGAGATTGTTGACACCCATTAAAATAATGGTATTGTGTTGGAAAGATTGTTTTTTTTTGTGGGTGGTGGGAGTTGATTACATAGGGGTTTGCAATATTGGGGGCGAATGAATAACTGATGTGCGTTTTTTAGTGGGCATTTCGTCGAACAGGTGGTGGGTGTGTTGTTAATTGTTGCAGCAAAGCTGCATTTTGTATCTGTAAACTCAATTTGGCTTATTATTGGAGACTTGATTATAGTTCAATCGAAGTTGGTATAAGTAAATGAATATGAAGCAGGAAAATTCGAATTTGTATATTTTGGTCTTGATTGTTTGTGGTTTTCTTCTCTGGATACTGATTGCATTAGTTACACTGGCGACTTTTAGTGTAACTAAGTGTTTGGTGATCTGTAAATCTATAACTTGTTGGTTTCTTATCAATGATAAGGTTCCTTGTGTGACTTTACAGCAAGGTCATGGTGGATCAGTGTAGAAGAAAAGGTATGAACTTGCATAATGTGGAATGTTTTTATAGTGTTCTGTAGTGGAAAAAGAAAACATAAAAAAAAAAATTAGTTTGAAAAAACTTTGTGATGATGGTGATTGGTGCATATCCTGGCTTAAAAGTCTGGATGTGCCACTTAACAGGTTACAAGGTGAACATAGTTGAAAGTAGATTAGTATAGAAACCAATTGGAGAAGTGTTAGTGTAGATTCTTATCTTTTAATTAGAGGGAGTTGTAGTTAATTAGTTGTTACTACTTTTTGTTTATGCAGCATTACATGTTAAATGGTGAAGTAAATGAGCAACTTGTTGATGCTGCCAATGTGAGTGATGGTGACGTGGTGCTTGAAATAGGTCCCGGAACTGGGTCTCTCACCAATGTACTTGTTGAATCTGGTGCAAATGTTCTCGCCATTGAAAAGGTTTTTTATTTTCTTTCTTTAATGTTCTTGATTTCATGCTAAATCTTTGACTATATTTTCCACATGATAAATCATAAATATATCATCTTTCGTCTTTGTGATGTCTGTAGGATCCTTACATGGCTGCACTTGTAAATGAACGCTTTGCAGGTACTCATCGTGTGAAGGTAATACATCATTGTATTCGTTTTTGCTGAAATACGCTATGTTCATTGGATATTTGGCATATAAGTCCTTCTCGAGTATACTGATCTACCAACTCCAAGCAGTTTTTGTTATAAAAAGTATAAGGTTGACATGATCATGCAATATCTGATTGTGTAGGTAATACAGGAAGACTTTACGAGATGCCATCTCAGATCTCATTTGTCATCGTTTTTAGGAAGTGACTATTCAGAAGTAAATTCATATGCTAAGGTGAAAGAACTTTAAATTTCATGTGCCACATTGGATGCTTTCTGATGGTTTATTAACAAGACTTGTGTTATGTTCTCTTAATTTTTTGGCAGGTAGTTGCCAATATACCATTCAATATAAGTACAGATATAGTTAAACAACTTCTTCCAATGGGGGACATCTTCTCAGAAGTAGTCTTATTACTCCAGGTTTGAATTTTTCGTTTTTGTCATAAATGTTTTTTTTGGTCACTTGCAAATAGGGTGGTGAGTGTCTCACATTCTTGCCATATCCACAAGACATTTGCATTTGTCTTCATAAGAATACCCAAAATGAATATGTTGAATGAACCAAATGAACACATAGCCTTGTAATGAAGAAAATCTTTTTCTAGTATGATTCTATATCATGATCCATTTTTGTGATTGAAATTGTCCAGGAGGAAGCTGCTCTGCGCATGGTGGACTCATCCTTGAAGACATCCGAGTACAGACCCATCAATATATTCATAAATTTCTATTCAGGTGATTCTGCTTTATGGATTGTTATGAAGCAAGAGAAACATTAAACCTGTTGCTGGTAACTTTAGGGATGATTAAATTTTATCTTTGTTCTTGTTTATGGTTTGAACCTCATCCTGCAGATCCTGAATACAAATTTAAGGTCCCTAGGGCAAACTTTTTCCCTCAACCGAAAGTAAGATTAAAGACAAGAAATCACTCAACAATTTTTTCTAGCTACATATAGCATATTCGTTCATCTTTTTCATGACATTGTGCAATAGGTAGATGCGGCCGTTGTTGTGTTTAGACTAAAGCAAGCAGCAGACTATCCCCAAGTTTCGTCAACCAAGAGCTTCTTTTCAATGGTTTGTACTAGTTGAATATAATCCATATTATTTTAGTTTTTGGGATCTGCTGCGTATGATGGAAAAAGATTTTACTTATAACATGTTCATGTGAAAGTTTCTGGTACCAACTAGATCCGCATTCATGATACAGCCATTAACGTAACTCCAGCCCATCATGTGCCTGTTGTATGGCGACACGTAGGGATCTAATTAGTTACCAGCATGACCTGCAAACTAGACATGACACAGGTTTAAGATCCCTCATCATTTTTATCATCTATCATCTTTGTTTTCTATATATCTCTCTATATTTAGCCTTAATAACTAACTTTTTATATGCAGTCAAGGCCAGAGGAACTCACATTAGAAGATTTTGTAAAGTTGCATAATTTGATCGGAGATGCATAACAGAAGTTATATTTATAGACATCCTTTTGAGCATAGCACTAAAAATTGATCTCAAAGATCTTTCTCATCCTTCAAGTGTACAATCTTAGAGGGTATGGTACATGTGTTGTAAACTATCAATAAGCTAAAAGGTGATGTATAACATTTTATTTATTTATCTTCAAATGTATATTCTTTATTTATTTACTAACAATAATAAATACCATTCAAATGCATTACTTGACACAATATTGATTACAAGTTAATGTCACATAACCAAACACCTTTCTTGAAAAGTATATTGATATACATTTTGCCAATTTCAAAAAATTTTTAAGTAAATTATTTTATGTAAACAATATTTTTTGTACACGAAAAAGGTTTAATCCACAATCTTCTCCTCCACGTCCATTGAAACTTACATTTTGGCTAAGATAATTCAAAATGCATTTTCTAAAAGTTATGATTTAATTTGTGCAGATTAGTGTTATTCTGCAGATTCTAATTTCATAAGTTAATCAAGAAAATTGCAGCCAATGTTGCAAAATTATACTTCTATATCCACAATAATCATGCATAACATCATTAAAAGATACACTTCTGAGTTTTTTGGGTCAAATTTACATGCTATTTTCAGCTTTTAAGCTTTTAAAATCCGAATGTAATCCCTCGATTATAGACATAGCCGATGATCGATAACAGAACCGAAGAGATTGTAATGGTTCAAGTAATGATATAGCAGGTAAAGATCTCTCCTTTTCTCAAATCCTGGTTGTTTCGGCATCACCTAATAAACAATATATATTTAACTATGTATTAGATCACAAAATTACTTTCAAGCAATGAAACTAAAAATGTATGTACCTCAAAATAGGCATTATAGAAAGACCCTCCAAATCCAGCACACCATGACATTCCAAATTCGGCTTCATTATGTCCATCTGCATAACAATTAAGAAATATAAAAAGTTCAGTTAATGGGCAAAAAGTAACTTTTTTTTAATAAATTTTGCATCCTCGCTTTGTGGGTCCCGTTTCATTTATCGTATGTGTTATGGTTACAAGACCCACAAAGTAAAAAAGCAGACTCGCTGAACAGACCCTGTTACTTTCTCACATAGAGATTTGATGGTCATTTGAAAATTTAACAAATTGCACAAACCATTTATCATTTCCTTACTAACTCCACAAGGTGATTAGTTTGCATGGAGACGATAACTAAATGGGATTCTGAAAACTAAACTAGCACTTACAGTAACAAGCGGGATCAAGTAAACAGGATCCCCGTTCTTATCAGAACTGATATTCCGCTCCATAAATCTCCATGTAATAAACAACTCAATGGTCACATCTTCAAACAAAGCTGCAATATTCTTCACTAATATTGTCCTGCATTTAAGTCAAACAAGATTACCAAAACATTAGCAAGATGTACAGTTTTGTGAAGATTCCATTTTTCTTTGAAATTTAGTTGGTCGACGTTAGAAAACATAAATGACTTGAGGTTTTTCAGGATCACGAACTTTTTCATATTAGCTGAATCACCATATTGTTGTTGTGCTAACTTAAGTTGAAAATTTAACCTATGCTCAGAGTAAAACTCGATCCAATCAGCTGTCCATGTGTTTATCTGTGGCGTGCTACATGCAGGACTTGTGCTTATTAAACTATGAGTATTGTAAAAGATAAAGACATAAATGACCAAACAAAGATTCACAATAATATTGAAATAAAAAACACTATTGAACCACATGAGAACTATATGCTTGAGATAGATGTTTCTGCTTGGATTATTTTGTCCGTAATTTGTCGTTTAATTTCAGTTTATGTACCAAAGCAATGAACTTACAAGGCTTAGTTGCTCGAAAAACAATACAGTGTATACAGTATATTCTAACTTTAACCAAATATAAGAATACATTCATCTCCGATCTTCAGTTTAAAATTCAAGAAACTTTTTGGCTGTTTCATAAGCATAAACGTACCTGCCAATGGTATTGTCGACATGAAATCCGAAACCATTTTCAGATTTTGCAGCTTTATGCATCTCTGCAAGCTTCCTCCCTAGTACAGACTAAACTAAAAGAAAATCAAAATTAAATATTGAATCATGATTGAAATGCAAGACGGTGAGTTTTGGGGTTCACCTGATCACCTCTTGATGAACCAAATTCTATGAATCCATAATGATGTATGAACCTCCTGTTGGAAATGCACCTACCTTCAGGTACCAAAGAAGCATCGATGGTGAAATTTGGTATTCTGAAATAATACGAGACGGGACAAATTCGGACAAATTCTTATGGAAGATATTGACTCGTTTACTTATGAACGAGCCCAAAAAATTATTTTAGCTAAAAGGGACAGGTCAAAAGTTCATACAGGTTAAAAGTCCCCCCGGTAGTCTTTTCTTAACACATTCAAACCTCACTTCATATTCTTCAAAGATTTAAGAATATTAATGTGATAATAATAATTTTATATTCATGATTAATATACTAATTGTTTATATAAAATTAATAAAAGAAACGAGACATTGTACCTGACCTGTTTCGACCCGTTACCCAACTCACCCATCTTGCCACCAGTCATTATGTTTATCTGAACTCCACTTAGAAGATATTACCTTAAATGGTTTAGGAACACGAATGGATTTTGTCTCATACATTGCATTACCCTAAAGCCTCTCCCTCAAACATCTCTGGTCCAATACGCCTAGAACCAAGTATGAACAAATAGTGGTTAGAGAAAGTATACACAATGTATAATCTGCAAAAATTCTAGATAGGGAAATAATAAAATAAGAAATCTTGACATGGGTTGGTAAAAAAAACCTGTTGGTCTTAACAAAGAAAGAACCAACATCAGTATTGTATCGACTTGCAAGATTAATACAGCCTCCACCAACGGGACTAATTCCTGTTATTTGAGTTGCTTTTCCTTCTGTTAGAATCCACTCCCGTACTGGATCCATACTCAAATTTGCCACTAAAAAAAGGTGAGGACTTTAGACTATTATAATGCCACTCTTTTACAAATTTTAACAATAAATGTATACTGATTATAGTATGGACGACTTCGTGAATCATGTAATTCTTCTTAAATAATAACTAAATGAGTGATTTTCCAGTGGGATTGTTAAATGCAGAGAAAAACACATCATATATAGGGGGTGTTTGGGATTGCTTATTAAAACCGCTTCAGCTTTTTAGAATAATCAGAATTAGATACTGATACGAATTTACTTCTGCTATAACAAAATGCAGTAATCAGAAAATCAGTTGTATGAATGTTTGGCTATTCTGAATTATTCAACAATATATATTTCACCTATTCTGAATTATTCAACACTATATATTTCACCCTCGCATATTATATAATCATAATCAGTTTGCCCCCATCCAAACACAAAAAACCAATGATTATTTGCTGAACAAGAACACGATAAACATAATTAGATAAGAGTGTTAACAGTGGTTTAATCTTAGATTCATTATAAAGGCTGAATCTTTGTGTAAAATGTAGGAGTGAAGTATTGAGGTTTCTTCTTTGACATTACAGAATTCATAATTTGCTAGTTTTTTTACAATGCAATTATGAATTTAAACCCTACAACTACTGATAGATTTAAAGCACTTGTCAAGCTCACATGAAATCCAACAAAATTCACATATATTCGAAACTCACAGATTATTATCAGATTGCAATAGTAACAAGAACTTTAAGCAGAACTCAACGTATCTTGTTAAACCAAATTACCCGCAAAACACATGACACTCATGATGGGTTCATTGGAAAGACTCAAAATCGAATCTTTCTGCTACTATTAGCTAACAGATTGAATTTTATGCTACTGTAATGAATAAAACCCTAAAATATAACAGATTAATGTTGATTGATACGAAATGATACTTACTAGCCAGGGGTTTATGCAGAGGGAGAGAAAACTGGCGCGAAGAATGAAAGAGGTGACAAGACCGTACTGGATCCATACTCAAATTTGCCACTAAAAAAGGGTGAGGACTTTTAGACTATTATAATGCCACTTCTTTACAAATTTAACAATAAATGTATACTGATTATAGTATGGACGACTTCGTGAATCATGTAATTCTTCTTAAATAATAACTAAATGAGTGATTTTCCAGTGGGATTGTTAAATGCAGAGAAAAACACACCATATATAGGGGGTGTTTGGGATTGCTTATTAAAAACCGCTTCAGCTTTTTAGAATAATCAGAATTAGATACTGATACGAATTTACTTCTGCTATAACAACAGCAGTAGTAATCAGAAAATCAGTTGTATGAATGTTGGCTATTCTGAATTATTCAAACAATATATATTTCACCTATTCTGAATTATTCAACACTATATATTTCACCCTCGCATATTATATATCATAATCAGTTTGCCCCCATCCAAACACAAAAACCAATGATTATTTGCTGAACAAGAAACGATAAACATAATTAGATAAGAGTGTTAACAGTGTTTAATCTTAGATTCATTATAAAGCTGAATCTTTGTGTAAATGTAGGAGTGAAGTATTGAGGTTTTCTTCTTTGACATTACAGAATTCATAATTTGCTAGTTTTTTTACAATGCAATTATGAATTTAAACCCTACAAATACTGATAGATTTAAAGCACTTGTCAAGCTCACATGAAATCCAACAAAAATTCAACATTATTCGAAACTCACAGATTATATCAGATTGCAATAGTAAACAAGAACTTTAAGCAGAACTCAACGTATCTTGTAAACCAAATTACCCCAAAAACACATGACACTCATGATGGGTTCATTCGGAAAGACTCAAAAATGAATCTTTCTGCTACTATTAGCTAATAGATTGAATTTTTGCTACTGTAATGATAAAACCCTAAAAGTAAAAGATTAATGTTGATTGATACGAAATGATACTTACTAGCCATGGGTTTATGCAGAGGAGAGAAAACTGGCGCGAAGAATGAAAGAGGTGACAAGAAGAGAAGGAGATGACACCCAATTGTGCCACCATTCTTGAAGCTGCTTCAGCACAATTTGCCCTTTTGCTCACTCACTGTAGATTCTCATCAGCAAGTCAGCAACAACAATTGGTGGAGGTTTCTTCTTTTTTCTTTTAGTTTTTTTTTTCCTTGGATCTTTTTTGGTTTGGACTTTAGAGAATCTTGATAAAGTCATAAAACCCACAAAAGGGTATTTTAAAAAAGAAAAATAGGAAAGGTTTTTGCTTTTACAAGTCAAACCGAACCTAGCTAGAGTCAACTAAAATTTGACTTGTTTATTTCTTTAGTTGAGCCGAGTCTTATTCTCAGTCGAACTGAGCCTGCTCGTTTACAATCTAGTCTATTTTTTAGCGAATCATTTCTAAATATTTCAATCAAGCTTCTAGTTTTAAGTTTTCTCGAACAAGCTTTAAGTTTCGAGTTATTTAAATGGACCCTAAAAATATATATTGTCCATTCTTTTATTAAAACGTAGCTTAATTTAATCTAACTCTATTGTATACAACTTCCTTCTTTTTTACCAATATAAATTATATTTTTATAGGCAAAGGTTGTACTCTCATTTTACCCTCCCTAGATTCTACCAAACATAACGTCAACTTACATTATGCTCATAAAAATATTTACTTTCTATAAGATTTAATTGACCGAAGACAGATTGTTTATAACTATTTGCCAGTAACCATAGATGTTCATGATTTTAATGAGAGAATTTCATATATATCCTTACAAACTTAAAAAATATCATATTTATCTCTCTCAATTTTAAAATATCATATATATCTAATTTAAATGAATTTTTAATATATTACCATCTTGCCCCTGTTAAGTATTTGAAATTTAAACCTATTTTTAGTTTTTATTAACGTCTCATAAACTTCTCTGTGGAATAAATTTTTTCATAGAAATATTGATGATCTTCTTAATCGCAAATACCAAATCTTGAAATTCAAACACTAACTCCGCAAAAAAAAAAAAAAAACATTTGTATGACTTCACAAAGTGCTCGTTTTTTAAAATCTGATGATTTAATTCTTGTACATTTGATTAATTCTTGTACATTTGATCGCTGCAGTAAATTAGAAAATCTAATCATAACGGTTCTCATACCTTCTTGTTGCTTGAATTATTTTTTTGACACGTATAAATTTTTGAACATATATAAAGGGTAAAATAGACCTTTATTAATGTTTCATAAATGAAATAGATATATTTGATATTTCAAATAGTTTTCAAGAATATATATGATATTTTAAGTTTAGATTGGATATATGTGATATTTCTCAAATTTATTAGGATATATATGAAATTCTCCTTTTTAATAACTAATTACATGCTTCTATAAGTAGTAGTCATTGTGTTGAATTAAACAAAAAAAGACAACCATATACAGCAATCCCAAATCTTGTACAACCACCAAGCAATCAAGAATGATAAAAGCAATCCTAAATCTTTCAACTTCTTTTCATAATCTGTCATCTTTCTGCTTCTGTTCCTGCTCCTACACCTCCCATGGTTGAATCCATTTGGCTTTGACTTTGACTACTTTCTTGATCAGGGTGTGGTAGCAGCCACTGGCCGGACCGCTCCATTGAGATATCCCTTGACATATCGGGGCTGTTTGTTGCGATAACAGATAAACGACACATGGGGCAAGTTGTTTGCTTCGTTAGCCACATATCTATGCAAGAAAGATGATAACTATGCCCACAGTTCGGCATGATTCTTAGCACTTCTTTCTCTTGGAATTCGCTTAAACATATTGTGCACCTGCCATTTATAAAAAGAAAGTCAACTAGCCGTGAAATGTTGTTTTTGTGGGTTCTAATAGCTAAAGGATCAGCGCGACTGTGGGTTATGACCAAGTGACCAGGATATGCGCTACCATAATAGATTGTTATATGTTTACACAGCAAATTACTATAATCTTGGTAACTAACTATTTGCAACTGGACGATGCAAAACAAAAATTTTAGATAGTTCAATAGAAGAATTTAGGGAAAGGGTGGGTGACCAAACTTACTGCGCATCCTCCAAGGAACCAAAGGCTTCACGGTCAAACTTAAGTGTGGGAATGGCTTCAACCATAGCTGGTTCAAGGCCTATGACCCGATGCTCTTGCTGTCTTGTGTTTCAAATGTTTAGATTATTAGAATGAAAATCGTCATCGAAGATATTTAACAAAATCCAACTAAAAATATAGATGTGAAAGGCAGTATTAAATTGGAAATGTATTTTTGCTGTGGTGGGCATTATAATGGTAACTTAAAAGAACCATCTTTTGGTGCATAACTGATGAAATCATCTCCCAAACAAATCTGTCACAAAGTAAATCCTTCTCTTGATGAAAATTGTAGAAGTTTTCATTTTGGAATATCTTGTGAAAATTGCTAACATTTACCTATTTGTGTCTGGTACTTTTATCTACAAAGTTCAGGTATTTTTGTCACATTATTAAAGGGTTATTTAGATGATCATTTAATAATCAAACAATTAACGCACTATGTGTTTGGAACGCTGTAATATTCATATGATGGAAGATTATTGACTAAAAACGTTAAGGAGTACCAAATTCTATATTAAATTTTAAGGCATATAACTTGCATACTGTATCATAGACATTAATATGATGATAAGGTCCATTTAAGTTTTGTGTAACACTGTAACTATTCTAAATGCAATAAGGGTGTTTTTGGAAATTCCAATAGCAAGATCCTTCTTAGTAGAGGGTTATACCTTGATGACCATTATAATTAACAAACACAATTCAATGATCATTACAAACTACTGGAAATTGAAATCAATTCCAAAACCATAAATGAACTAACGGCAAGAGTTTAGTTAGTTCCTTATTCATGATGATCAAATATCAGATTCTAATTCAAGCATACAGTGAAAATTAAAGTGGCTTCAAATATCTTTCATTAGGAAATGTAAAGCACATATGTTTAAGGATGGGGATAACATACCCTCTCAATGTCAATCCTTGAGTCAATCTCAAATAATGGGCGCGATTCATATCGACGAACGCGTCCACAAATGAGTCTAGCACAGACGAATACAATGAAAGTTGCACTCATTGCAAAGCCTATAACTGTACTGATCAAATACATTATTTACCAAATATCTAATACCTCTAATCACTTCAAGTTCCCCAAAATATTAAGAAATTACCCAGAAAAAATATGAATTTTTTTTAAACCCCTTTGATTACAGAATTCGCTTCAAGGGTAGGAAATGATGGAAACAAATCATCATTAAGACCATTATCAACAATGAGAACAGAGAACTGGCAAAACCCTTATTACAAAATGAGATTCAAAATTGGGAGTTTAACAATGAGCACAAAGCACTAAAAGGACCTTAAATGTTCAATTAAATTCAATTGAAGATTTTCAAATACCCAACAGTAAACAAAACCCACAATCTTAATTACAGAGTAAGATTAGACATCAAAGGAAACAAATGGAATGACCATCAAGAAAAAAGACAAAATTAAGATCCATGAATAGCAATTAGTACCTAAGTGTTCATCAATCTCTAATCAAGGAAGTAAAAAAAAAAACTACAACCAAATATAACACAGCACAAATTAGAGTTTGAGCAAGGTTTCAAGAAAACCAACAACCAAAAGACTTCAATTTCTGACACATTCAACCAAGTATTTCCATAAAGATGGAAAATTGACCAAATCCCAGATCAAGATTCATTAAAAAATGATGAAAATTACAGAGGGTGGAGGAAAAATATTGCCCAAAAATGGAATCCACTTCTCTTGGGTGGACTCAAAGTGAAAGAGTGTGAGGGCCATTGATTAATAGAGGGGATATGAGAAAGAGGGGGGAGATTCGGACCATTCTTGATTCTTCTCAATTTCTTCTGGCTTGCACCTTGGACTTGCATATCATGTGGGTCCACTTCAATGGTTAAGAGCTTCAAAGAGGAATCCGACAGGTTATCTATAAATGTTATGGTTTTGAACGGTTGTGGATGAAGTAAAAAAAAATGTTATTATTGATTGATATATTTGAAAAATTACTGTTTAATTTTATAAGTTTTTAAAGTGATTGAAGTGAAGGAGAGATAAAAAGTAATGATAAAGGTATAAAAAATATTATTTAATTGAAAATGAGAGAGAAAAAATAATGTTTTTTAGTGTAGTTATATAAATAAAGATAAAAATTCACTATGAATGCTCTAAGAAACCCTCTCTTAGAGAAAGTAAGAAAACCTAATAGTAAAAATGTGTAGTAGAAAGATTGGAACGAATGACATGAAAAGCGATGAATTCATAACGGTATCGTAGGTCGAATTTAATGTTTTACTGGTTTGCTGGTTGGACTGATGTAAGAACCGGATGACGTTATAATTATATAATTTATATGTGTATTTTATAATTATATGTAAAACTTAACAATAATCTTATGTCTAACATACCAATTTATTGTTCAACACTCCGTTTTTACTCATTAAAATCCAAAAAATTAAAAAAAGACCAAAAGCCGGTCTGACCAACGAACCGGGACGAACCGGCCGGTCGAACCCCTCCAAAACAAACTGATGCAAACCGGTTCAGTCACCCATCCGATTTCCGGTCGGACCGGCTGGTCCGATGCGGTCTTCAAAACAGTGCTGAAAAGGGTATATATGGTAGTTTTCTTGTTTCTAAGATTTTATATCTTATTTTTTTTAAATATAAGAGATTTATCGTAAATTTGAGTATGAGTATGCTATGCCAAAAAAAATTACACTTCGCATACCGTCATACCACGTAGGTTGAACCATGTTAGAAACATAAAATTAGTGAAAGCTGAATTTATATCTAATTATGTGATCGTTCATATGGGAATGATGATTGTTGTTGATTTATCAAAATCCAAAATCCGTGGAAAAATTAAGAATGATGAAGCATCAAGTGATAACATACAAGATCAACTAATGAAATTTTGTTTAACAGTGTGAAGATTGCTTGTCAAAAATTATGAAAGTTTTAAACAAATTTTTTTATAAAAATATATTATATAACAAAACTTTACAAGCTTAAATGAAATTTTATGAAACTATTGTTCACAAAATTTATTTAAGATTTAGAATGCTTTTATAAAATCAAAATGTTTATAAAACCTATTTAAGATTTTGAATCTTTTTTAGAACTATCAAGTTATAGACATTATAAGCCTTTTGGTCAAGGATTATCGAAGGAATCTTTTTTAAGAAGAGACAATTCAAATAGGATGAAAGATACATATTTTTTGTTCACTATTAGAGGCATTTCATTTTCATCTAAAAAACCCCTTTATGCTTACTCTTATCCCCCTATAGGGAATAAATAATTCAAACGAGATTATTAAGTCTAATGGAAGACGGTTTTAACAAATAGGAAAGTGACGAAGGGAGGAAAGGGATAAAAGCAATATCACCTTGTAAGCAAAGATGCTTAATAAAACAAGCTTTAATTTCTTCCTTATTTTTTAAGCTCAATCAAGAAGATTTTTCCTAATGCTTATAAGGTAGTGATGAGCTTAATATCACTTTTGGATCTATTGCAACATAATTTTTTTAGGAACAAAAATGAGTATAAAAGTAGCATAATCGATACAAGGTTCGAAAATGTATCGACGATATAATGTTTGGATAATTTTTTGTTCTCTCTCTTCTCTCGGCTATTTTCACTTTCACACTTTGATTTGACCCCTTCAAAGCTACAAAATGATAATACACATTTTGTTAAAGTGATCTTTTAAACAAATGATTTAGAGGAGAAAAAAATGAAGATCAAGAACAAGCGGTTCAATAAAATGAGTTGGTGTGATTATTTACTATAAACTTATATTACCAACGTCATGTACCTAACTTGAAAGAGGTGATCACCACTAAAATATTAAGAGAAGTAAAGGTGATCATCACATGATTAGTGAAATGATAAAGGATTGATCACTATCTTAATAATGAGAAGTGGAGAGGTAGTCACTGTCTTCTTAGTGAAATGTTATAACAATGATCTCTATCGGATAAGAGAAAGATCATAGTGAAGATAAACTTTCAGTTGAAGATTGAACGTCTAATTAATGGATTTGTTAACATCCGTTGAAACCACTATACATCCAATGGTATTTTTCGCTCATCTATTTACATATTTGCAAATTAATTATATACCATTTTCAAATACTTACCAAAAGCTGTTAAAATAGAATTAAGTTTAAACGCGTTCGACTGATAAGTTATCTTAATTTTTATAATTTTAGGTTGTTTAAGTACTTGCTTAATAACAATGAAACAAAATTACAAAATAATAAAAGTTTGTCTGTTTGTGTAAAACAATAAAATCTGTTCTTGGACTTGTTAAAATGAGGCCCAAGAAAGCCCAAGAAAGCCAAGAGGTAACAAAAAGACTTGAGCTCCCTCAGGCCTTATCAAATTCGTCGAAACTTCATGGGCTTTTTCTAACGTAATCAAACAAACAGATGGTTAAATTTTAATAATTATAATTATAGTAGTTAGGTCATATACAAACCTATTATTTTATAAAAATCGTAAGAACCTATATTATTTTGACTGTTTGCTTAGTAGGCAGTAGGTGCAATTTTATCATAACAATTTAAGTTTATTTGGTAACTCCTTATTTCATGCAATTCAAAAACTCTAAATTAATTTTCTAATTCAAACGTAATTAACCATCAGATATTACAATTTTATATTCATTTATTATTCCATCTTCATTTGCATTCACATTCAAACTACTGATGTGATCATATTCTTTTGGTTGACTGTGCTAATTTACATTTATGTGTTATTTAAGGTCAATGTGTTATTTTAGCTGTATATGCTGCTTTTAATTAAATTTTGATGGTTTTTTGTTAAAACGATGTTATTTTGAAAATGAATTATATTAAAGTACTACTTTACTACTTGTTAAGTGTTTATTGACATTTTTGAGTATTGTTTTGATATTATAAAGTGTTGTGTTGATATTATGCGGTGCTATGTTCATTAAGTATTATTTTAGTTTTATGTGTTGTTCTAAGTGTATTTGCAATTTTGAGGTAAAAATTGATGTTTTTATTGTTACAATGGTGATGTATTTTAAGAATATGTATTCAAGTGCTACTTTATATATGAAGTGATTATTTTTTGCTATAAAGTTTCAGTTTAAAACTATAAAGTGTTATTTTCGTTGTGTTTTATTTTACAAAAGTAGCACCATTTATATTTATTAAGTGCTACTTCTGAAAACTTTAAAAAACATGTTATTATTTTTTTTGGAAAAATATAGCAATATTATACACATATTGAAGATAAAAAAATGCTTGATCTTATAGTATAATTTTTTTTTAAAAAATAGAGTATATAAAAGATGTGTTAGTTTTAAAAAAATAATGAAAGTAGTTATTATTTTTTTTAAAAAGTCAACACATGAAAAATCTAGAATTTATTGTCGACGTTGATTTTGTTTTCTTTAGTTATCACACTAACTTGCCCTTATTCTTGTTTACTATTAGACTAATTAAAGATTAATGAGTTATCATTAATCTTAACCATCAATATATTTAATCACGCACCAAATCTGTTATCATGGTTTTTAAGTAGCATAGATTTTGTACCGGAACTAGCATCTATAATTATATACACTATTATTTTAATTGTAAGCTGTAGTTATTAGATTTTATACGTTAAGGTTAAGTGCATTAGAGCTTTGTATCTTAGGGTTTTTTTTTTCTAATATAGCCTCGTAATTTTGTGAGACAAATAAAAATATACCATTAAATAAAAATATACCATTGATGGCTATCAAAACCTAAGGACGTGTTTGGTTTGGTATGTAAAAATTGTTGAATTGGAAATTGAATTCCGTATTAGTATGCCTGATTGAGCAATAAATTGAAATTAGTTCCAACTTTAAATTCTTATAAGTAAACGATTTCAAAAATCCTTTCAAATTGTATAGGAGCTCAAAAATGAAAAATTAAAATCTACCAACCACTTTCAGTTGTCGCCCCCACTTTGCAGCCCTAATCACCGACCATCACACCACCACCACCAACTACCTCTGTCGCCCCGTCGGGTTCCTTGCCACCCTTAGTTTTCGTTTAAAAGCAAGTCTTAGGTAGCATTTATCTTCAGCCTAGGAACCATAAGGTTATTTTTTATATAATAAAATAACTTAATATATGCTCATTTTTTATTCCAACAATTAACTAAACAAATTCCTATAATATTAGTTATGTTTATTTTATATAAAAACTAACTTTTTATCTTAAATCAAGAAAATTTATAACCATCTAGGTGTGAGCATTAGTCAGTTCAGTAATGAGTTAAAATCAAACCTATATCGGTGTTTTAGATTTTAGATTTCATAAATGATCAATTTCAACTATAAACGGTACGATTAATTCGGTTAATAGATGGTTAAAAAATGGTTTGCATGAGTGGATACAGGGTTAATGTCACATTAGTAAATCCAACTATATATTGGTCAATTAAAATATTAGTGATTCTTTTAATTTATATATATTTTTTTTTTTGAACAGCAAAAAATATGTATTGGAATTTTTCCACAAATGACATATCATATGTAGAAGATAAGAGATATGAGGCTGGAATGGAGTTTGAAAAGAAAATAAATGGAATAAATTTGGTGTGTTTAGAAATAATAAGATTACTTTCACTCCATTCTCTTCACCAACCGATTATATATTTTTTCTTTTACCCTCAATGATTCGTTCCATTTCGCATCTCATTCATACATACAAAACGCTACATAACTATTGGTTTAGGGCCGTTTTAATTCATTCGATTAATCACACACATAATAATAAGCAAACCATGAAAACCGGTTATTAAAAAACATAACCAAATCATTAATTTTTTAACCAGTTTCTATTATTTAGTTCGGTTTTATCAATCTTTTATTGTTATAGTTTAGTGATTTGGTTTTGCAGTACATCAATGTCCAACGTTCCACATATCAATCCTGAGCATGTTTTCCTGCACACTTTATTTCTTTTTTTCTTTTTAATTCAATTCTAAAGTGTTTGTATCAAAGGTAAATTTATAGTGCATTTCATATATTAGTAATATAAATAAGTTTTATTATTCTATCACATAATTTATCCTACTCTAAAGAATGATGAATATTGTTTGCATTTAAGATGTCAATTTGTCGTGGCATCCGCATTATGACAATTATCTTGCATATAGATGCGATGACAACCTTTTGGAAGTAATCTATCATCTAGTGTGACTTGTTTTTATTGAAGTTGCCAAGGTTAAAACTTTGTTTTGAGTTTTAAATGTGTGGTTAGTTAGATGGGTCAAGTGACATTATTATATCAATTTTAGAACTTCATATTTGGAAGCTACCTTTAAGAGAATAATTAAACATTGCTAAACTCAATCCAACTTAAATTATCGCTTCCAAATACAAAACACCCAAATTTTAAAACATAAGAAATAATAGAATTCATTTTCAAAACAAAATTAGAGAATTCTATGTAGGTTGAACTGGTAATAACCTCGATATTTATTTGATACACGATAAGATTACTTTTAGAATGAAATATTTTGATGGTAATCTTGAAAATACTTGAAAAATCTAAATAGAAATTTTGTTACGAAAACAACACACCAAAATCAATCCAAAAGACATTCCTTGTATATGTATCAAATCATCACAGCGTTGATGGACAATTGCAAGAAATCTTATCAACATTCGTAATAAATTATTAGTAACAAATTTCTACAAATCAACAATGGTAAGTGTAGTCAAATAGCAATGTAGGTCATTAGTAGCAATTACAATTAGTAATAACTCATAAGCAATTCGACAACTAGTCAGTGGGAGCTTGATCATTAGTGGTAACTGATTATTAGTGGTAACAAGTGGTCAGTAATGGTTATCAATTATAATTAAGTTATTGTTAAAGGATATTTCAGCTAATGAGTTTTCCATTGATGTAACTATCTAACCATTGGTAGTTACATCCGACAACTGAACGTTGTGATGGTCCGTCCCCTATAAAAAGGGTATTTGGTTTTGTACACCTAGCTTCCCAATAGTTTTCCTAACGGACATCATGAATTTTATATATCTTTAATTAATGATTAAAAATTTGTGAGTATCAATAAATATTTCAATCTGAAAGTGTTCTTAACAAGATTCAAAAAATATTCAGGCTTTGTCTACCATCACCACATGCCCCCAGATGGGTTTTTCGTTCTCATTTAACCACATAAACGTAAATGAATCGACTGTGCTATTAAATAGTTAACCACATATACATACACATAAATTGAACAAGTACCTGAAACTAATCGTACATAATCATGCATACAGATTCTCCCAACCCGCATCGGAAATGGGTCGGCTTCACCATTATCCGAAAGACTATTATGAAAAGCTTTCAAAGTGCCCTTTTGTTTTAAAGCACATTCAACATGTGACCAGTCGAATTCACCGAGTAGGTACATCCCAATTAGGACCTAAAATCTAGAGTGCGTATCCTTACAAAGTTGTTTATAATCTGATATCTTCTTCTACTTTTTTTTAAAAAAGTCATGTAACATAAATCGAAAAGCTGTAATAAAGTTATTAACATATTGCCCGGATAGTCCGTCTTGCACTACTAAATTAATAATATGGCAACACAACGAGTATGAAAAAATCACCGTTTGCATCGGAAGTTTTTAATTTTAATTTTCAAATGCGGTTGTGTTGTTAGAGGTAGTATCAAATGCATTGAAAAAAGTTTATTTTATAATTTAAAAGTACTTATTACATTATCTAAAAAGTAAAACAAAAATTCTCCGGGGTGGATGCAAAAAGATCAAAGGCAATTGACGTTTCATCAATTGCCATGAATGGGATCCACCCAATGAGCGGTGACGCAAAGGTACGATTGGGTAAACCGTGTGGAGCCGACCAAACGTCACTAGTTAAGTTTACACCGGTATCTAAATTTTCAAATAATACAATTAAACATTTTTTTTTGTTTGTTCCATAATTTAAACAATAACGTCTAAGGTAGTACGACTTACGTGGGTGTAACGAGGTTGAAGCGTCTCTCGAATTAAGTTGGTCAACCGAGGATTGTCGATATGACTAAAAGGCAAAGCTTCTTGAATCACGACACTCGCCATTCGATCTCGAACCGTATTAACATCGTAATTAAAGATTAACACGTCTCCACCCAATTGGGTTGTGAGCGAATCCAGATACTTTTCAACAACTTACAAAATTCTTGCTAATGTGTTTGTTTAAAGTCGTATTAGAGATCTTTAACAAGCAAAGCTCCACAAAACTTGCAACGAGCCTTTACAGACCCGTCCTCAACTCAACCATATCCTAATTGCACCCAAACATCCATGTTACGATTGTGTGCAAGAACACGAACGACGGTTGGAGAGTTTGACGAACCTTGACCAACGGAAGATTGTGATTGAGCCTATCAAGATTGAAGAGAGTGAAAGTGTAAACGAGAGAGTGAAAGTGTAAAACGAGATTAAACGAGAGTATTTTTTGCTTTTTTGCGTATGTTTTTGCGTTTGAGACTTGGGTACTAAACCATATCAACCCACACCATTTATACTAACTTATAAGACTAAAAGAGACAAAAAAAACGGTAACAAACGGGGCTAACGGCTATATAGCCGTTATTAACGGCTAGATTAAAAAAAAAAAAAAAACGGTCAAAACCGGGTCCAACCCGGGTTCAATGGGGTCGGGTCCGTGGTCGGGTCGGTTGGGGTCGGGTCGGGTTCTACCAAAATCTAGAAAAATATACCCGATTCCAACCCTACGTTTTTTTCGGGTCCAAACCACCCTATACCAGGTCGTACCCGTACCCAAGTTCGGGTCGGGTACACGGGGGGTCCGTACCGGGTATTTTGCCCACCTCTACCCATGGAACAATTCCAGCCCTTAACAAAATAGTTTCAATAAAGACCAAAAATACGACCATACATCTAACCTAACCCTATCAACTTCATCGAACATCTAAAACTAACCTATAACTAGACTCAACGTCAATGGAAGCACAACCACATACACACAAAACTAAAAGGTGGGGGGTAGAGACAAGAAGATGGTGATGATGGCATGTGAGATGGTCATAAGTGATTCAATGGAGAGTTTAATTGGCATCAGTGCCGCGTCACCAGTCATTGTATATTTTTGAAGTTGGCTAAATGGTCTGGTTAACTAATAAGTCATCTAAAAAATTTGGTTCAAGTCAAAACGAGTTAGACTAAAATAGACTTGAGTTGAAACCAGTGCTTTTAGAAATATATCAAATGATCAGTTCACTCATTTTATATCTTCTTAGGGCAACTAATGGCAAAGGCGAGCAAACATGTTGTTGCTAGGCGGCGATTGTGCGGTGAGATTGTTGGGCAAGGCAGTGGTAGCGGCAGCGATTGCGTTGTGAGATTATTGGCCAAAGTAGTGGTAACGATGATGACAATAGTGGTGTCTTATTTTTTTAGTTATATTAAATATGATTACAAGATAAAATAAAAAACAGTTTAAATTATAATTAAAAAAGCAGTAGAAATTAACTGGTTTAGATCCGAAATCAGCGTTAATCCTACAATAATTGATAATAAATTACATTTTATTACATTGAAAAATAATTAAAAGTCACCTATCATCAAAATTTATTATATTACATACAATTTACCTTATTTCAAATATGGTTTGCATTTGAGATGTCAATTTATCGTGGCATTGCATGATAGACATGTAATGACAACCTTTTGAAAGTTCTTTATTATCTTATTATAAAGTGACTTGTTTGTATTGAACTTGCCAAGATTAAAAAGAATTAAAAATATTTTTTATTGATTTTATATGTGTGGTAAGTCAGGTGTTTAAGGCACATGATTAAGGCTTGTTGACGAACCCTAGTATGTTAACATGAGTTAAAAAGAATTTTAAAACATTCTTATTAGTACCAATATACAGTATCCATAGCTTAATGTGCCGTCCTTGGTCTATTCATGTGGTGTTATATGCTTAATAATATAGAAGATGATTGGTTCAAACTTTTAATTTATATAAATTAATATAGTAGAGATGTAGGCAAAGAGTGGTGTCTCCCAAATAGTAAATACAATTCATCTTGTTTGAACATGGCTAGATTTGTCAAAGAATTCTAATTTGATCTCGTGCCGTACGTGCACTTCTTAGTTATAAAATATATATGGTTATATAGTTAAACAAAATACTCTCCTGTCTCTCCAAGTATGTGATGTGAATAAATTTAATATATGTAGTATATTTAAGATGGTTTTTTAGAAAGAAAGGTTAATATGGTCACAAATGTAACGTGCTATACCAACACGATAATAGTATTAATCTATCTCAAGATTTGCAACATGAACTTGTTAGATTCTTGAAACAATTAAAAACTCAATTCCAACCTTGGGGAAATATAGGCCGAGTACAACGTTTAACCCTATGGTGACGACATGTATAACTACGGATGATATTGTTAGTACTGTTATTCCTATCGTAATGACATGTCATTGCTATAAGGGTATTCAGAAGTTTGACAACTCAAACCCTATAGGAGAAATAATTAATTAGTTACTTTGTTTTAATTAAGTTATAAGGACGACAAGTTGTTGTTACCGGTGTAATCGATTTAATTTTCTTTAGATCGAGTTTAACAAGTAATATCATTTAATTTACTTATTACTGACTTATCGTCGCTATAGATGTAAATGACTGTATATAATTATTATCTTTTAATTTACTTATGGTGGCTAGCTACATGTCATCACCAGAGATGTTTCTATAGAGACCACACGTATGACGACAATAAATGAAAGTAAAAGATCATGAAGAGAATTATATTTTTTGTTATAATTATACGTTAGTGTCATGCTTAACATATCTTTTAGTAGTCATGGAATCTATGAAATTGTTTCATGTATCTATTTTATGTTTGTGTGCTATCTTAAATATTTTCAAACGTTTCAAGCCTAACTATTTAATTTTTACTTTAATTTGCAATTTGTATACGAAGGTATTGTCAAGTATTACGTTTTTTTTAATGTATCCGTTTTATTTTATAGAAATTATGTTATGTTTGTAGATTAACTCCATAAAATTTATTAGTTCGGTCGAATAAAGACACTTAGGAATGATCATTAAGAAAGTTTCGTGTTCCAATTCCACGAATGGTGATTTGGTAAATGAAGTAGAAACAAAAGAATAAACACTTAAGAACTAAAGAAACCTAATTTAAAATTGAGCCTCAACATTTTTAATTTCATTAAATCATTTATAAGCCGACAAACGAAAACCGGCTAACGTTTTGTTGGCTTCCTTCTGTTTAAGAAAATGGCCTATTCGGCTCGGCTTGCGGCTTTCAAGCCATGGGAAATTCGGATCTTTATATTCATATTTCATCAAATGTATTTTTGTCCATATCAATGCATATTTTGTTTATCAATTTTAAGAAATATTATGCAGTTTACGTAAAACAGTAGGACGTTAATTTATTTCGTTTTAATGGTAATGTTTTCGGTTGTAGCATAACTTGTAAATACGTCAATTTTATGAAGGGATTTTATCTTGTTTTAGCTTTGCTTATGTTACATGTTTGTTTTTTTTCCTGGATGTACAAAGTTTGAAATACAATAATTTTTATATATCACTTATTTAATACAATAACCCAAACATTTAATATATTATTCTAAAATATCAAATTAAAATGTATACTATGCATTGTTATACATAATTATAAAAAAAGAAATTCTATAAATGGTATAGAATTTTTTAAAATCAAAGCATGAGTGTATATTTCATGAAATAGAACATATCGTACATATTGTCCGAGGTTTACAACCCTGGTTTACCTTTTCGTTTCCGATACGTACGGTGTAGCTTTCAAGTTTGAGTTGGATGAACTTCCAATGTTATTGTCCTTAAACTATATTGAAGGCGCTTTACATGTAAAAGTAAAATAAAATAATCATAAAAAATAAAATAATCATAAAAAATAAAATAAAACTTGATTACTAAAGTTCACTTAATTTCTAGAGGCAAACCATGAATATTTTTTTAAACATGTGTAACAAAACCACAACTTGGAACATAAGTAATTACATCATAACTAGATCTCGAAGCTATCATTAACCTAGGTAGGAACCATTACAAAACATGACCCATAACTCAACTATTTTTAATCTAAAACTTAGATAGGAAGAAAACTAGTTTTTTTTCAACTACTTGGATCACTGATTGGTAAATGAGACAGTGTCCCACCTAATTATTTTCATTATTCGAGTACAAAATCTTGTGGCTCTAGCTTGACACGTCTCTAAAAGAAAGCTCGTACGTCAGTCAGTCTCCATCGGTTCCGAACCTGAAACCACCCTCAGAAGGAAACTTAGCTTAGGTGAGAAAACTCCTAGCCTAACCCAAAACTTTTTTTTATTTTTTTTATTATAGGTGGGACTTAAACCCAAAACCTATTTATTTTAATAACTTTAAATATCTCAACTATTTAAAACCAGTTGCATTGTTAAGAGCATTCACAATAGGTTTTTTATTTTTTATGTGAGTGTGTGCCCTATATTATAAGGAATGGTTGTAAGTGTTTGTGAGTGAATGAGAGAGAAAAATTATGAGGATTGTACTGTGATTCTTCATATTTGAGAAAACACAGTACAACCCTTATAAATATTTTAATATTTTTAAAAGTGCTTTTGAGTGGATAAAAAGAAAATAATGATAAAAATATAAAAAATTATTATTTAATTGAAAGAGAAAGTAAAAATATAATGTTTTTACTTTTTAGTGTAAATGAGAAAAAAGTCTGAATACTCGAAGTATATAGCCCAAGAAAGTTGCACCTAACAAGTAGAGTTGCACTAATCGGGTTTGGGCCGGACCCGGGCCCGGTACAAAATCGGGTTTGGGCCCAACCGGGTTTTTTTTGTACCCGGGTATTGGTGAACCCGGGTACGAACCCGGGTTAGGTTCAGCGAGATACAAACCCTACCCGGTATACCGGGTAGGGTCGGGTCGGGTTCGGTTCGGGTATGAAACCCGGGTTCAACCGGGTTTTTGCCTTTTTTTTTTTCTTTTTTTCTTCCTTGTGTGTGTGTCGAACACCGGGTCGTATGTTTTTTTTCTTATTTTTCTTTATTTTTTTTTCTTTTTATTTTTCTTTTCCTAACCGGGTTCACTTGAATGATAAAAATTTAAACAACTTAATATATAAATATTACAAATCTTGAGCAGAAATGTTACACTTATAATATACAAATATTAATACTTTTTATATAAAACATTGAATGACAAAGAAATTTAAAAAGAACATGAAAGACATATAATATTAAAACAACTTAAAAATAACAATATCGTCTAATTTATCTACTACGAGATGCTTGATCAAATGCTAATTCTTCATCGGACATGCCAGAAGATACTCCGTCTTCTACCTCTTCATCATGTACTTTAGCTTCGAGTGTAATCTCGTCTTCGAGGCTTGTTTGGTATTGTATACGATCCGTTGCGTCTAAGTGATCCTTTAAACAAATGCACATCTCCACTGCTTCCGGAGTTAGTCTTGTTCTTCGTATGATATTACCCTGCCACTAAGAGAAAAAAACAGATTCGTAGCTACCGTAGAAGCTTGGACGCTTAGTAAATCACGGGCCATAGCAGAAAGAATCGGAAATTGAGATTCTTTTCCTTTCCACCAAGCCAAAATATCGAATGCACGATAATCTTCGGTAGTCATAGTGGAAATAAAATCCGTTCCACTATATCTACCGAGCTCACTTGTGGGGTGTTTACCTCTTTGACGTTAGCCGTCACATCCCGAACACATTCAACATAGTCAAAAAAGGGTCTTTAAACGATGTACTAGCACTTGAGGTTGATCCGCTTGGCATGGTTATGTTACGTTAGGCCCATATCTATTTAAATAAAAATTATAAATTGTTTTTCAAACTATGATTAAAATTTTCTTTTGCCTCGTTTGAAAAATCAGGGTTTTCGTCATGCATATCCAAATTGTCATTTATCTCATCTATCAAACATTCAACCCCCGCAACATTTAGAAACGGATTTAAAGCGGCGGCACACGTAAAAACGGGTGGTAAGTCCTTAAAATATTTTTTAAACTTTTCTTTCATTTCTTTCATTGGTTCTATCTTTGAGTAAACATATTATTTTTATTTTGAAAATTTTTAAAATTCAAAGACATAAATATAGTTCTTGAAGCACCGAATAACTAGTGGAATAACAAACTCCCGATAATTTTGTTGTTGAGTTTTTAAAAACCTCAAGAAACTCGGATAGACGTTGAAGATTTTCCCAACCCGCATCCGGAAATGGGTCGGCTTCACCATTATCCGAAAGACTATTATAAAAAGCTTTCAAAGTGCCCTTTTGTTTTAAAGCACATTCAAACATGTGACAAGTCGAATTCCACCGAGTAGGTACATCCCAATTAGGACCTAAAAATCTAGAGTGCATATCCTTACAAAGTTGTTTATAATCTTGATATCTTCTTCTATTTTTTTAAAAACGTCATGTAACATAAATCGAAAAGATGTAATAAAGTTATTAACATATTGCCCGGATAGTCCGTCTTGCCACTACTAAATTAATAATATGTGCAACACAACGAGTATGGAAAAAATCACCGTTTGCAATCGGAAGATATTTTAATTTTAATTTTCAACCGCGGTTGTGTTGTTAGAGGCGTTATCAAATGCAATTGAAAAAAGTTTATTTTCTAATTTAAAAGTACTTATTACATTATCTAAAAAGTAAAACAAAAATTCTCCGTGTGTGGATGCGGAAAAAGATCAAATGCAATCGTACGTTTCATCAATTGCCATGAATTGGATCCACCCAATGAGCGGTGACGCAAAGGTACGATTCGGGTAAACCGTGTGGAGCCGACCAAACGTCACTAGTTAAGTTTACACCGGTATTTAATTTTCAAAATACAATTAAATCATTTTTTGCTTGTTTCCATAATTTTAAACAATAACGTCTAAGTGTAGTACGACTTACGTGTGTGTAACGAGGTTGAAGCGTCTCTCGAATTAAGTTGGTCAACCGAGGATTGTCGAAGTGACTAAAAGGCAAAGCTTCTTGAATCACAAACTTCGTCATTCGATCTCGAACCGTATTAACATCGTAATTAAAGATTCCCACCGTCTCCACCCATTGTGTTTGTTGCGAATCCGGATTACTTTTCAACGACTTACAAAACTTCTTGCTAATGTGTTTGTTTAAAGTCGTGTTAGAATCTTTAGCAAGCAAAGCTCCACAAAACTTGCAACGAGCCTTACAGACCCGTCACTCAACTCAACCATATCCCAATTGCACCAAACATCCATGTTACGATTGTGTGCAAGAACACGAACGACGGTTGGAGCGTTGGACGAACCTTGACCAACGGAAGATTGTGAGTGAGCCATATCAAGATTGAAGAGAGTGAAAGTAAAACGAGAGAGAGAAAAAGTTTAAAACGAGATTAAACGAGAGTATTTTTTGCTTTTTTTGCGTAGTTTTTTGCGTTTGAGACTTGGGTACTAAACCATATCAACCCACACCTATTTATACTAACTTATAAGCCTAAAAGTGACAAAAAAAACGGTCACAAATCGATTCCCAACGGCTATATAGCCGTTAAAAAACGGCCACTTTTTAAAAAAAAAAAAAAAACGGTCGAAACCGGGTACAACCCGGGTTCAACCGGGTCGGGTCGGGTCGGGTTCGGGTCGGGTTCTAAGAATTCTAGAAAATCATACCCGGTTCCAACCCTACGGTTTTTTTTCGGGTCCAACCCGGTATGATATACCGGGTCGTACCCGTACCCGGTCTGGGTCGGGTCCACCGGGTCGGGTCCGAACCCGGTTTTTATGCCCAAGTCTACTAACAAGTAACAAACTAAAACAAAAACCAAATATTAAAAATTAGTTATCCGGCCCATATTCATTTGCCCGACATGGGTGATGGGCTTCAGGTCAAGGCCGCCCATGGGCTTGGGATCAGCCCAACCCAGATTATCATGGGCTAACAATATTTTGACAAGTGTGTTGGTGTCATGGTGTGTGCTTCTACGGTTCTACCACGAATCCACAACTTTCATGTTCTAGTGACAAAAGACACCGTTCACATAAAATAAATGTTGACTTATATGACATATCAAAACAAGCACTGTTGTCGTTGCAAAATAAACAACATCAAATTCCAGATAAGATTCCAGTGGCATCACACCCACACTCCATGGATAATCCAACCTTCTTTCTAGTGCTATCTTTCCTCCTAACTTTCATCTATGTTTTCTCCATCTCCGGCCGCCGTAGGCCCCGCCTTCCGCCCGGGCCTTACCCTTTTCCGATCATCGGAAACCTTTTAACGCTCGGGAACAAGCCCCATCGCTCACTTGCTACACTCTCTAAACGTTACGGTTCTTTAATGTCACTTAAGCTGGGAACTAGAACAACAATAGTTGTCTCGTCACCCGATATAGCCAAAGAATTCTTTCACAAACATGACCGGTCGTTCTCTAGCCGATATTTACCCGACACGACCCGAGTCATGGACCACCATGCATACTCTATCGCGTGGCTTCCCGCCAGAGACCAATGGCGAAAACTACGAAGAATTACCAAAGAATGTTTGTTCTCCGGGCAATGGTTAGATCATAGCGAAGAACTACGTAGGAAAAAGGTACGAGTCAGATCGATAACATATATTCAGAATTTTAGTACCTTTTGGTATAACTTTAATTTGTAACATACTATAATAACATTATTGAATAGTGTTCGTTACAAGAGAATTGAAATAAATAGAAACTATAGAGACTTAGAGGCTGTTTGATAGTATTTTAATGATCACTAAAAAGTTCTATCTTAATAGTTAAGAGGTAACGCTAATGCTTAATGATTAAGATGTTAAATCTTATGGTACCTCTTAATCATTTAGCATTAAGGTTACCTTTTAACCATTAAAAATTATAAACCATTAACAGATAATCTCTTAATGACAATTAAAAATCTACCCAACAACTTTTTACTTTCATAGTAGGCTTAACTAAATCTTAATAATATATTTTCTAGTCTCTAAGACTATCTTGGTTTGGTGTCACAGGATTGATTCTTTTGACTGACACTTGGTGAGATTATTATTATTATCGTTAGTTTGTTAGTTTTCAGTTATTTCCACATTTAATTGGCTAGCTTTTATGATTGATACTTTTATTGTAATGTCTCGATATAAAAATCTAGTTTTAAGTTATTCAAGATACTCAGAAATAATACTCATCCATTTTCAATTCTTTTGAATTCTTTCATTTATATATATATATATATATATATAATTATATATATATAATATATATATATATATATATATATATATATATTATATATATATATATATATATATATATATATTTGGGGGTCATTATGATATGCAATCTTTGTAGGTACAAGAACTTGTTAACCATGTTAGTCAATGTTGTACGGATGAAAAGGCTGTGGAAATAGGTGCAGTGGCATTTACCACAAATCTGAACATTGTATCAAACTTGTTGTTCTCTAAGGATATCGCCGAACAAGATTCCATGTCGTCACACGAATTCAGGATGTGATATGGGGTGCGATGGAAGTTGGCGGGAAGCCTAATGTTGTGGACTTTTTTCCGATACTAAGACCCCTCGATCCACAAGGGTTAGCGTCACAAGCAACTGTTTATCTTAAGAAGTTGTTTGCTATTTTTGACTCGATCATTGATCAAAGGTTGCAAGCAAGAGCCAGCGATGATTCGTTAACCCAAAATGACGTTTTGGACTTTCTACTTGATATCAACTCGAGAGATGAATCCGAGATTAGTATAAATGACATGAAGCATTTGTTCGCGGTGAGATTATACTTTTATAATAACAGTTTTGGATGAATTTAAGTAAATGTTACAAAAAACATATTTTATTGTAGGATTTATTTATAGCGGGAACTGATACCATATCAACCACATTGGAATGGGCGATGACGGAACTCATTCGTAGCCCAAAGAAGATGAAGATAGCGCGGTTAGAGCTTATTAAACACATGCAAAAAAATGACGCAAGTCACGCAACTTTACAGGAACATAATATCTCTCAACTCCCTTACCTACACGCTATTATAAAAGAAACTCTCAGGCTACATCCTCCCGTCCCTTTTCTTCTCCCTCACCAAGCAATACATGATGTAGAGGTCAAAGGCTTCGTCATCCCTAAAGATGCACAAATCCTTTGTAATGTTTGGGCAATCGGGCGAGACCCAAGAATTTGGTCCAGCCCAAAAGCGTTCATGCCAGAGAGGTTTTTGGAAGTCGAAACGGACTACAGGGGTAAAGATTTTGAGCTCATACCATTTGGTGCAGGGAGGAGGATCTGTCCAGGATTGAATGTTGCTCATAGAACGTTACATATAATATTGGGTTCTTTGATTCACAACTTTGATTGGAAGCTCGAAGGAAACATGAGAGCACAAGACTTGGATATGGAAGAGAAGTTCGGGCTCACATTGCCAAGAAATGTACCGCTCAAAACCATTCCATTTAAACTTTGATCGGCTTCAAAATCATTGTACTTGCTATTTAAATGTAACTTGAAAATTGTTTAGTGCTTTCATAATTCAGTAACATGGAAAGTTGGATGAAGATACACACATTGGTGCAGTTGGTGTTGGTGTTGCAGGGGTTATGACGAATGATAGAGTAACATTCACCATTTTTGGTTCTTTTTGTAGACTTGCTTGTTTCCAAAATTCAGTTCACCCTTCTACATTGTTTCGAACATATTAGGCCCAAGTCCAGAAATAAAGAGCCAATTTGAAACATAATTGGCCCAAATATAGACATTTGGGCCTGAAATTTAATGGTCCACTCCGGTTCGTAGATCAAAGTAGAGTTGCACAAATCGAATTTGGGCCGGACCCGGACCCGGGTACAAAACCGGGTTTGGGCCCAACCGGGTTTTTTGTACCCGGGTATTGGTGAACCCGGGTACGAACCCGGGTCGGGTTCAGCGAGATACAAACCCTACCCGGTATACCCGGGTAGGGTCGGGTCGGGTTCGGTTCGGGTATGAAACCCGGGTTCAACCGGTTTTTGCCTTTTTTTTTTTTTTTTTTTTCTTTTTTCTTTTCTTGTGTGTGTGTCGAACACCGGGTCGTATGTTTTTTTTCTTATATTTTCTTTCCTTTTTTTTCTTTTTATTTTCTTTTCCTAACCGGGTTCACTTGAATGACAAAAATTTAAACAACTTAATATATAAATATATACAAATCTTGAGCAGAAAATGTTACACTTATAATATACAAATATTAAATACTTTTTATATAAAACATTTGAATGACAAAGAAATTTAAAAAGAACATGAAAGACATATAATATTAAAACAACTTAAAAATAACAATATCGTCTAATTTTATCTACTACGAGATGCTTGATCAAATGCTAATTCTTCATCGGATATGCCAGAAGATACTCCGTCTTCTACCTCTTCATCATGTACTTTAGCTTCGAGTGTAATCTCGTCTTCGAGGCTTGTTTGGTCTTGTATACGATCCGTTGCGTCTAAGTGATCCTTTAAACAAATGCACATCTCCACTGCTTCCGGAGTTAGTCTTGTTCTTCGTAATGATATTACCCTGCCACTAAGAGAAAAAGTAGATTCCGAAGCTACCGTAGAAGCTTGGACGCTTAGTAAATCACGGGCCATAGCAGAAAGAATCGGAAATTGAGATTCTTTTCCTTTCCACCAAGCCAAAATATCGAATGCACGATAATCTTCGGTAGTCATAGTGGAAATAAAATCCGTTCCACTATATCTACCGAGCTCACTTGTTGGGGTGTTACCTCTTTGACGTTTAGCCGTCACATCCCGAACAACATTCAACATAGTCAAAACAGGGTCTTTAATTGAGGTACTAGCACTTGAGGTTGATCCGCTTGGCATGGTTATGTTTACGTTAGGCCCATATCTATTTAAATAAATTATAAATTTTTTTCAAACTATGATTAAAATTTTCTTTTGCCTCGTTTGAAAAATCAGGGTTTTCGTCATGCATATCCAATTGTCATTTATCTCATCTATCAAACATTCAACCCCCGCAACATTTAGAAACGGATTTAAAGCGGCGGCACACGTAAAAACGGGTGGTAAGTCCTTAAAATATTTTTTAAACTTTTCTTTCATTGGTTCTATCATTTGATTAAACATATTATTTTTATTTTGAAAATTTTTAAAATTCAAAGACATAAAATATAGTTCTTGAAGCACCGAATAACTAGTGGAATAATAAACTCCCGATAATTTTGTTGTTGAGTTTTTAAAAACCTCAAGAAACTCGGATAGACGTTGAAGATTCTCCCAACCCGCATCCGGAAATGGGTCGGCTTCACCATTATCCGAAAGACTATTATGAAAAGCTTTCAAAGTGCCCTTTTGTTTTAAAGCACATTCAAACATGTGACAAGTCGAATTCCACCGAGTAGGTACATCCCAATTAGGACCTAAAAATCTAGAGTGCGTATCCTTACAAAGTTGTTTATAATCTTGATATCTTCTTCTACTTTTTTTAAAAACGTCATGTAACATAAATCGAAAAGATGTAATAAAGTTATTAACATATTGCCCGGATAGTCCGTCTTGCACTACTAAATTAATAATATGTGCAACACAACGAGTATGGAAAAAATCACCGTTTGCAATCGGAAGATATTTTAATTTTAATTTTTCAACCGCGGTTGTGTTGTTAGAGGCGTTATCAAATGCAATTGAAAAAAGTTTATTTTCTAATTTAAAAGTACTTATTACATTATCTAAAAAGTAAAACAAAAATTCTCCGGTGTGTGGATGCGGAAAAAGATCAAATGCAATCGTACGTTTCATCAATTGCCATGAATTGGGATCCACCCAATGAGCGGTGACGCAAAGGTACGATTCGGGTAAACCGTGTGGAGCCGACCAAACGTCACTAGTTAAGTTTACACCGGTATTTAAATTTTCAAATAATACAATTAAATCATTTTTTGCTTGTTTCCATAATTTTAAACAATAACGTCTAAGTGTAGTACGACTTACGTGAGTGTAACGAGGTTGAAGCGTCTCTCGAATTAAGTTGGTCAACCGAGGATTGTCGAAGTGACTAAAAGGCAAAGCTTCTTGAATCACGAACTTCGCCATTCGATCTCGAACCGTATTAACATCGTAATTAAAGATTCCACCGTCTCCACCCAATTGTGTTTGTTGCGAATCCGGATTACTTTTCAACGACTTACAAAACTTCTTGCTAATGTGTTTGTTTAAAGTCGTGTTAGAATCTTTAGCAAGCAAAGCTCCACAAAACTTGCAACGAGCCTTTACAGACCCGTCACTCAACTCAACCATATCCCAATTGCACCAAACATCCATGTTACGATTGTGTGCAAGAACACGAACGACGGTTGGAGCGTTGGACGAACCTTGACCAACGGAAGATTGTGAGTGAGCCATATCAAGATTGAAGAGAGTGAAAGTGTAAAACGAGAGAGTGAACGTGTAAAGCGAGAGTAAAGGAGAGTATTTTTTGCGTTTTTTGCCTATGTTTTTGCGTTTGAGACTTGGGTACTAAACCATATCAACCCACACCTATTTATACTAACTTATAAGCCTAAAAGTGACAAAAAAACGGTCACAAATCGATCCCAACGGCTATATAGCAGTTAAAAAACGGCCACTTTTTTAAAAAAAAAAACGGTCGAAACCGGGTACAACCCGGGTTCAACCGGTTCCGGGTCGGGTCGGGTCGGTCGTCGGTTCGGGTTCTAAGAAATTTTAGAAAATCATACCCGGTTCCAACCCTACGGTTTTTTTTCGGGTCCAACCCGGGTATGCATATACCGGGTCGTACTCGTACCCGGTTCCGGATCGGGTCCACCGGGTCGGGTCCGAACCCGGTTTTTATGCCCACCTCTAGATCAAAGTCATCAAACCCACGAGTAGAATACTACAATTTCAATCATGTAATGAGTGTATGATCGACGGATCAAAAAGATTTTAAACGGATTAGTCGTAAAACCAACCTGATGACTTGTTTAAATATGTTTACTGGTTTAAACGAAACAATAACACCATGTTTGAGCAAGTAGATAAGTGCAAAAAAACATCAACGAACAAGGGTGTTTACTAATTACCCGCAAGCGATGCAAAGAAAAATTAGGTCATGGTCTTTTTGATTCCGCATGGTTGTCTAACAAATTTTATACTCGTCGGTAATTAACTAGATTAAAGTTTGCTCATAATTCGAAGCTGTTGACTTGAGCCATGTACGGACTCGTAAAAACTTTAAAGATGAGTTTCAGCTTCAAGTAGGTGGTTCGTATAATTTTTCATTAAAAACTTTTTTCTTAAAAATTGTTAGTTTGATGGTGTGTGCATTAAGATTTATATAATTATATTTTAGAATACTTATAGCATGTAAGCTCGTTATTACAAGACTAGAATAAAAACTATTGAGCCCGAGTTAACTCATTAAGCTACCGTGAAGTACGTTTGCACAAGCTCAGTTTCAAGCTTGGATTGAAGTTTATCAGCTTGGCTCGTATTAATATGAGCTTGAGCCCGAGATAACACTAACTCGACACAAATAACAGCAAACAACGCGAATGTCATCTCCTCCGCATCTTTTTCCTGGCATTTATCCCAAGTTATGCAATCATGTTGCACAATCCTTTAAGTTTCATAGTTGTGGTTGTGTCAAACAATGCACATAGCGAGATTTTTATCGCGTGCAACATAATTAATATTTCCTTACGCGGATCTTCAAACAAAGAAAACTAAGAAATTCTAATATCAATTTATGCATGTTAGGGTTTGCAACTGTTCTGAAATAGTGTTAACATCATTGGTTTAAGTCAATATGTTCAGTTGACTAAAGTTCAGGGATTGTTTGTGTCAACTATCTTAGTTGAGTGACTAGTAATGAAATTAGTTTGTTAAGTTTGTTGAGGCTATAACTTCGGAAGATTTTCACGAAAGCTTCAGAAGATTTTAATGAAAGCTTCGGAAGACTTTCTTCACTGTATATATAGCTTTGGAAGTCATTGTATCAAGGGCTAATTCATTGTATCTGTTTTCTTCATAATCAATTCAAGTGTAGTTGTTCTTCTTCTTTGATTTCTGGTTTAATCAACAATTGGTATCAGAGCCTTATGAGCTCAATCGATTCAGAAATCAATTACGAAGTTCAGTAAGAGATTGGGAAGATGGTGTCGACTACGAAGTTTGATCTTGGGAAGTTCGATGGCAAGAACGACTTTAGCCTTTGGAGGTTGAAGATGAGAGCATTGCTGGTACATCAAGGATTGGTGGATGCACAAAAGGGGGAAATCGGTCTGCCGGCAACTATGTCCGACAAAGAAAAGAAAGATTTGATGGAAAAGGCTCATTCGGTTTTCATCCTGAGTCTGGGAGATCGGGTACTATGAGAAGTTTCAAAAGAGACCACTGCAGCAAGCGTGTGGACGAAACTCGAGTCCTTGTACATGACAAAGTTCTTGGCGAATCGACTCTACCTCAAGAAATGATTGTATACCTTTCAACTGGCGACAGGCAGGTCATTGGAGGATCATACAGATGAGTTCAACAAACTCATCCTTGATCTTGGAAATATTAAGGTAGAGATTGATGACGAAGACAAGGCCATAATCTTCTTATCTTCGCTTCTGCACACCTATGAGCATTTTGTTGACACTCTCATGTTCGGGGGAGACACCTTAACCATGGAAGAGGTACAGGCAGCGACAAACTCAAAAGAACTATAGAAGAGAACAGAAAATAAAGAAGATGGATCGAAGGTAAGGGGTCGATTAGATAAAAGGGTTATGAAACATAAGAACATGGGGAGATCTAAGTCAAAGGGGAAACTCAGGTGTTTCATATGCGATTCTAAGAAGCACTTGAAAAGAGAATGTCCCGAATGGAAGAAAAGAAAGCAAGAGTATGCCAAGACAAAGGCTTATGGCAATTCTTCCCCAGAAGGTTCTGCAGATGGGTATGAAATCTCAGATGTTCTAGTAGTCTCTAACAATGAATCTGGTCAGGAGTGGATCTTGGATTCAGGGTGTTCTTACCACATGACATCTCATAAGCACTACTTCAAGGAGCTATCAATGGAAGACTTAGGAACAGTCCAATTAGGTGATGATAGACCTTGCTCAATACAAGGTATCGGTACAGTCTCAATTAAAATGGATAATGGGTCTTTGATTGATCTAACTCATGTAAGATGTATACCAGACTTAAAAAGAAACCTTGTTTCTCTTGGTATGTTTGAAAGTAGTAGGTATCATGTAAGTCTAAAGAACGAAAAGGCAAACGTAGTAAAGGGATCCATGGAGTTTTTGAGTGGGTCAAGGAGAGGAAACAACTGCAGGACCGTTAAAAAGGGACTTTGCACTTAGTTAACACACTTAGGAGGATCTTTAGGATCACTTAACAATTCAAATGGGGAACTTAGAACTTTAAACAGATGATACAATACACAACACAAGTAAAGTAAGAGCAAGAACACAAGAAATAATTTTCAAGGAAGTAGTATATTGCTTCTTAGGTTCTATTACAGGTGTTTGCACTGATGTTTGAAATACAAGAACCTTTGACTCTTTATACTAAACCTACAACCGTTAATATGCAAAACGACAGTTGGATATGACTAATCTAGACAACAAGATCAGCCTAAAGTCAAAAGGCAGATTGCCTTTTGACTAGTGACTATGACAGGCCATAGCTCACTGACTTTCCTATTACAAAAAGCCAAAAAAAAAAAACAAATACAAAACTTGCAGACAAAGACCTTATCTACTTTATCATAAAGCATGGAAGTTTCACCAACTTATGATAGTTGGTGAACCACCAGAGCATGCAGCGGACTTGCTTTATGATAAAGTTGACAGAAAAAGTGTCTTTTCTCTCTCTTCTAAAGTAATCAGTCTTATCTTTATTCAGCTTCGGAAGACTTTGTCTTGAGAGCTTCGGAAGACTTCATCTTTAACCTTCGGAAGAGTTGAGTCTTTGGCTTGGAAGACTTGACACTTAGTGTAAAGTTTCCTCAGTAGTTTCTTCTGAACATTGGCTTCGGAAGATTTTACACTTAGCATTTTACTTGAGTGTGTAAAACTTCCGAAGCTAGTTCTTCTTTGTTCCTTAGTGCATGTTGGAAGACTTGGTTGTTCTGGTATCCTTTGGTTGCATCAGCCTTATAACCTCAGAGGTTCCTACAAACTCCCCCTAGGCTGATGCTACCAAAACAGAGAGGTCTTCAGACTGGGATAGTCCACATGAGAATCTTCAGAATTACTTTCTTTATTAGCAGATCAGAATTCTTCTGACCCATGAAGTACCTTCTCATGTCATAGAGATCATGCAGAGGGAGTTCAAGCATGTCACTAGTGAAGTAGACATGTTGTTATCCCTGATCTCTAGTGACATACCATCTATCAGGATCTTTAGCAAATGTCCATGATAGAATTAGTCTTCCAACAGAGAGAGGCTCTACTATGATAGTAGTTGGTTGAGAGCCCTCTTCATGCACTTCCTTAGGATGTTCTGACTCATCCTGAGTTTGGGAGGTGGATGCCTTTCTTCTTTTCTTCTTCTTAGAGGATCTTCTTTTGGCCATCCTCTTTTTCCTCCCAGATGATTTTAACTGAGAGGGTTGGTCTTTAGTACCAGGTTCTTCAGTGGATTCCCTCTCAGTTGGGATCTCCTCTCTCCCAGGTTCAGAAGGAGAGGGAGGAGAACCCTGCTGTGGATCAGAAGATGAAGTTGGCTGTTGTGTAGCTTCAGGTGCAGGTTGTGTTGTCTCTGTAGGTTCAACCTTTACCTCAACTTCAGGTTGAGCTTGTTCTGATGGTGAGTGGAGATCCACAAGCTCTCCCCTTTTAATCTTCTGCTTGATCACCCTTATGTGCTCATCCATTGTGGACAGAGACATGGGACCAAGCCTCCTTCCGGAGAACCCATACAGCTTCAAGAAGCTCATCATCTTCTGCCTATCTGCAGACTTTTTCTGACTTTTCTTGATGATGGCTCTTGACTTGGCAGCTTCTTCCCTTTCCCTTTTTCTAGCAGCTTGCCTATTTCTTTTGGCTTGCTCTTCCAGCTGCTTGTTGTATTCAAACAGTATGTAATCATATGGCAAGGGAAGAAGTGCATGTGCCTGGTAGAGGCCTGTGGCTCTCAGGTAGTTGATCATCTTTGTCTTTTCTTCTTCATTAACTACCTGAGGTTGATCAGCAGCCACAGCCTCTGACTCAGGGCTTTCTTGAACTGGGGAGAGGACAGGAATATTCTTGTATATTCTTTTTCTTCTCATTTCCTCTTTATGCTTGAGGGTCAAGGCTGCATCCTCAGCTTCCTTCCTCTCCTTTGACAACTCAGTGTCAGCCAGTTCATTTAATTCCTCTAAGGGGAGAGAGATGAGTTCATCTATGTTGTAGTTCCTGGTCCCCAGATAATTAAGTCTGGCTGCCCTTAACTCATCTTCTTGAGTGTTTGGAACATGGGCAGTCAGAATTGCAGCTTGCATGAATCCTGGGGAACCACTTGAACTCTCTCCCCTCAGCTTCCTCTTCCTCTCTCTTTTCTCTTCTTCAATCTCCTCAGCAGTTAGTTTTCTTTTGCCTTTGTCAAGTACTGATCTTGATGACTCAGGCTGAGGAGAGCTTTGGCCTTCATTGCTGGATTCAGCAGTCAAGCTCTGGCCAGAGAGAGGTTGTGATGCACCATCACCAGCTGGTGCCTCACTGAGGGTATGGGGTGCTGGAGGAGATATTGTCTTAAGGTTCACAGTCTCAGCCTCTGGGCCTTCAGTCAAGGCTTTCCCTTTGAAGCTAATCTTAGGGTCCACCTCAACATCCAGTTGACCAAAGGCTTCAACTGCTAGCCTCTGTCTATATAGTTCTGATCTCCTTTTGAATTCTTCCAGCACCCAATCTTGAATTCTACTGGCTAGTCTGGCAGCTTGTCTGTTGTTGCTTGGGTTGACAAGTGCCAGATCTACCAGATTTATACCCTCATAGAAACTCAGGTTTGAAATGTTTAAAATTTCTAGTTGACCCTGAGCTCTAGAGAGTACAAGAGCTTTCCTTTCACTGTCATACCCCCAACCCCAGATTGGGTTCTCAGAAGGGGCAGACATTGCTCTTGGTATTCCCTCCTCAAACAGTTGTTGTATTAACAAATGTAGATCACTGTCTAGAGGAGGTTGCTGAGTATGGACAACTGCAAGAGAGGATGGTGAGTCCTCTATGTCCATACTCTGAGAGGAACTCCCAGGTTCTGTGATTGTTAGGATTTTCTCCCCTTTTTGGTAGCATCACCCTCTTGCATAGGTGAGCTGGGAGATTGATCCATGACATCCACAGGTTCTTGTGGACCTGGATGAGTTGATCTCATTGGTCTCTCAGCTAGCTTACCCTTGAGATCGGTGATCTCAAGTTGCTGGTCATTGACCCTTTTCTGCAAGATAGTCACCTGAGATTCCAGGTGAGCTATCTTGGACACAAAGTAGGTGCACATGTTTGAGAGTTTGTGCACCTTTTGTTGCAGACTCCCCTCATCTTCAGATGAAGAATCATAGGGGGATGAGAGGATTGGACCTGAGTCTTCTCCCTCATCACCAGCATAGGTTTCTTGGCTGCTGGATTTCCCCTGCTCTATTTCAAGAGGCTGGGTTGCCGTGGTTGAGGTCTTAGAGATGTAATCACTGCCAACAGTGAAAGCCTCTGCCACATGGATCTCCTGGACAATCTGAAGGAGATCCACCTCAGTTTGTGGTGTCTGATGTGGGCTAGAAGTGGGTGAGGCAGGAGTACTCATCTCACCTTGAGTGTGGGTGGAGAGGAGAGATTCATGGTACTCACTGAAACCCAAATCTTCATCAGAGTAAAAGTCAAGGCTGGGCATGGGTTGATTAAGATCAAGAGGCTGGGGATGGTAGCTTTCCCCTGAAGGTTGATCACCAGAGTGTTGAGACTCAGAGTGATGGCTTAAGGCTATTTGAGGAGGTGTGAGCTCATCAGGCTGAGCATGAGGAACCTCAGCACTGATTGTGTCAAGAATGGGAGTGGTTTGCTCCTCAGGGGAAGTGGGAGCTCTAGTGTCCACTTCCTCCTGTGTGGGTTGTGATATGGGGGCCTGCATATGCTCAATAGCAGGTGCAGGGGTTCGTTTGGATTTTCTTTGGTAAGTGAGGGTAATGGTAGGCCTTGATGGTGGTTGAGAGGTAGAGGGTGTTGGTTCATCACTAGCTGGTGCTGCTAGGATGTCACCCTGAGCAATGAGCTCAAACATTTTTGGGACAAGGGCTGTTTCTACCCCTGAGAACCCAACAGTTGGCTTTTTCAATATTTTGAAAATGCCGGGTCTCATATGTGCAAGTTTAAGAACATTACCTGTTCCCCTCAACTGTGGTCCCATTTCACAGTTGAGAATGTGTTGAACATACCGGGGAAACATGTAATATTCTAGGGAGTCCAAATTTGCAAGTAAATTTGTGAAAACAAACTGAGAATACCTGAATTTGACCCCTTGAACCATCCCATGGACAATGAAGGAGAGGTCTTCTGGAATCTGGTCCCATCCTCCATGTTTGTTAGACAAGCTGTGGATGACAACATGGAGGAGGTACTTCCACTGGTATGAGACCTTCCCCTTCCTGAAGGTCTTGACTGTGAAGTCACCTTCATATCCCATCTGCTCAAAGGAATGGTTGACAGCAGCTTTTGGGAAGGACATTTCACCTTCTTCATCATCCAGCTGAAGATGGGTGTTGATGATGGCTGGAGTGATGAACAGTGTCCTCCCTTGCACTGTGGCAGACAGTGCCTTCTCCCCGTCCAAAGTGACCTCTTGACAGGTCCGCCAGAACTCAAACAACTGATCCTCATAGAGGGGAGGATCAATCGTAAGGGAGGTGAGATAATGAGACGAAGAAAGATACCTACAAACATCTGAGAAGCTTGGATCCTTCTCAGAGTTTAACAGAGCAACCTGGTTGTGTTGCCTGTGTAGATGCATGGTGAAATCTGGGTCGTTTCGGCGATCAAGATTTGCCATTTGCAGAAGCTTTGCAGAGAAGGAAGGTAGAAGAAGATGAATTTGGGGGTAATTTTAGGTTAAGGAAAAATGAGAGTAGAGAGATGAAGATAGGACCGTTTGGGGAGATATACTCAGGATTTGAAACAAAGTTAAAGCAAAAGATAAACTTTGAAATCCGCAAGTGGGTCCTACTTCAGAAAAAGGCGCCCAAAAAGGTAGTTTTCTTGGAAGTTGCAAAACTTCCGAAGGTTATTTTAGCTTCGGAAGCTTTTCAGAAAAAGCTTCCGAAGGCAATTTTGCTTCGGAAGATATTTCAAAGAGTTTTGAAAGTTTTGGCTTCGGAAGAGATAAACAGGTCTTCCGAGACTTAATTGCCTTCGGAAGAGATTTATTCTAAAATGTATTTAGGAGCTTATATTCAACTTAAGCTTCGGAAGATGCTTCATGAATTTCTTCCGAAGATAATTGGCAGATAAGCTGTAAATTTCTTCCGAGGGCAATTTTATTTCTTCCGAAGGTAAATTTTCATAACTCTAAAAAATATCATTTTGAAAATTTGTTTTCCTCCAAAGAGAACTGGGCTTATGAAGTGATCTAATAGACAACCTAGGACACACAATTTTAGGTAGTAAGATTGATGAAGTTATTTAGAAAAACCTATTCAAGGTTAATCATCCCAATGGCTGATACAAGATACTTAAATCTCTGCTCATCAAAAGCTTTTGTGAACAGATCAGCATATTGTTCATTTGTGTTAACCTTGATTAGTTTTATCAAGCCCTTTTCAAAATTATCCCTAATCAGATGATACCTGATGTTGATGTGTTTGGTCCTTGAGTGCTGCACAGGATTCTCTGTTATAGAGATGGCACTGTTGTTGTCTATATGGATGGGAGTCTCTTTGAAATTGAATCCATAGTCTAGCATCTGATTTTGAATCCAAAGCACTTGAGCACAGCAGCTGGCAGCAGCAATGTATTCAGCTTCAGCAGTTGATGCAGACACACAGGATTGCTTCTTGCATTGCCAAGAGACTATCCTTCCACCAAGGAACTGACACCCCCAGATGTGGACTTTGCAGTCATGTTGCAGCCACCATAGTCACTATCTGTATAAGCATACAGATTAAAGTCTGAATTCTTTGGATACCAAAGGCCTAGATTTGGAGCACCTTTGAGATATCTAAGAATCCTTTTGACAGTGATTAGGTGTGACATCTTGGGGTTTGCTTGATATCTTGCACATATGCATGTGGCAAACATGATATCAGGCCTGCTAGCAGTAAGATACATAAGTGACCCAATCATAGCCCTGTAGAGATGTTCATCAACACACTCCCCCTCAAGGTCAAGACCAAGGGAATGGTTTCTGGCTATGGGTGTCTTAGCAACTTTACAATCAGTCATCTTGAACCTTGTAAGTATGTCCTGTACATACTTTGACTGACTGATGAAGATGCCATCTTCAACCTGCTTCACTTGAATTCCTAGAAAGAAATTGAGTTCCCCCATGGCACTCATTTCAAATCTATTCTTCATCAGCATCTCAAAGTCTTTGCAGAGCTTTGGATTAGTTGAACCAAAGATGATGTCATCTACATATATCTGAACTAGCAATGTGTCATTCCCTGTATCTTTGATGAAGAGAGTCCCATCAATAGTACCTCTTTTGTATCCATGATTGCAGAGGTATGTTGATAGTGTCTCATACCACTTTCTTGGAGCTTGATGTAGTCCATAAAGGGCTTTATCAAGCTTGCAGACATAATCAGGATGATCTGGGTCTGCAAAGCCAGGTGGTTGTTTAATATAAACTTCTTCATCAATCACCCCATAAAGAAAGGCACACTTCACATCAAGCTGGTAGACCTTGAAATCCTTGGATGCAGCATAAGCCAGGAATATCCTTACAGCTTCAAGTCTTGCTACAGGAGCAAAGACATCAGTATAATCAATTCCTTCTTCTTGTGTGTATCCTTGGACAACCAGTCTAGCCTTGTTTTTGATGATGATCCCTCTATCATCCTTCTTGTTCCTAAATACCCACTTGGTACCTATGACAGTCTTCCCTTGAGGAAGAGGGCACAAGTTCCACACCTTCTGTCTTTTGATTTGAAGCAACTCTTCTTGCATTGCTTCAATCCAGCTTCCATCCTTTAGAGCCTCATCAACTTTCTTAGGCTCAATTTGGGATAAGAAACAAGAATGTAGACAAACATGGCTATCATGAGTTTGTCCTCTTGTTCTCACCCCTGAGTCAACATTTCCAATGATGTTTGTGGTGGGATGTGACTTGTGGATCCTGAGTTGAGGAATCACAGCAAGTTGGTTGGACAGATCAAGATTAGAGAAATTTTGATCTGGCAAAGAAGAGTCCCCCACCACATCAGCACACTTATCAAGAGAAACTTGATCCAATGAGTGTGTGACATCATTGATGTTGTCTTCAATGGAGTGGTTATCAGCATCAAGAAATTCTTGATCACTGTCACCACCACCCATTCCTCCTGCATTGGAGGTTCCTTCACCTGAATTCTGAGCCTCTGAACTAGACTTTGAGGGTAATTCAGTTGAATCAGCAGTATTTGTCATGCTTGTGCTGATTGGAGCCTCAATGACAGGGTTAGTCACCATTGGAGCTGAAGTAGTCTTCTTGTTTGGTCTTCTCAGCTCAAATCTTGGGTCAGGATCCTCTGTTGACCTGTTATCCATAGATCCTGAAACATTCTCACAAGATTTGTTAAAACAGTTGGTAACTAAATCAAGATCAAATAGCCAATCCGGACCAGAACCTTTCACACAGGGTGTGTGTTCATTGAAAGTCACATTGGCTGACTCCTCAATGATTCTAGTTCTGAGATTGTATACTCTATAAGCCTTGGCTTGAGAAGAGTATCCAACAAAATGTCCATCATCTGATTTCTCAGCAAACTTAGCTATTTGATCTTTGGTATTCAAGATGGTGCAAGGACATCCAAATGTTCTGAGAAAACCAATAAATGGTCTCCTTTTGTGCCACAGTTCATAAGGAGTCTTACCATGTGTCTTAACTACTAAAACTCTGTTCTGCACATAGCAGGCTGTGTTGACAGCCTCTGCCCAGAAGGTGATGGGCAGCTTAGAGTCAGACAACATAGTTCTTGCAGCTTCAATAAGTGTCCTGTTTCTCCTCTCAGCAACACCATTTTGCTGAGGAGTCCTGGGAGCACTATATTGTCTTGAAATACCCTTCTCATCACAAAATGTATCAAGGATTTGGTTTTTAAATTCGGTTCCCTGATCACATCTTATGATTTTGACCTTGTGATCAGATTGATTCTCAATTTTCAGAATGAAATTCTTCAAGATTTCAGAGGTTTCATCCTTAGTTCTAAGGAAAAACACCCAAGTGAATCTTGTGAAATCATCTGTGATCACTAAACAGTATGAGGTCCTTCCTAGACTCATTACACTGGTGGGGCCAAACAGATCCATATGTAACAAGTGTAGGGGAGTAGTGATAGAGTTCATTTCCTTTGGCTTGTGAGACACTTTGTGTTGCTTCCCTTTCAGGCATGCAACACAGTGGTCATCACTTATAAACTCTTTCTTTGGTATTCCAGTTACCAAATCATTCTTAATCAGTTTATTCATGTTTTTAAAGTTTACATGGCACATTCTCTTATGCCAAAGAAAAGACTCATCACTATTTGCTTTAGATAGAAAGCAAGAAACCTCTCCAGATGGAGATGCTTCCTGCAAGTCCATCTTGTACATGTTTCCTCTCCTGGGGGCTCTAAGCAAAATATGCTCAGGAGGAATGTCAACCCCGGGCTTGAGAACAATGCACTCATGCTCAGTAAAGAGCATGTGATGTTTTTGGTCACAAAATTGGGACACACTCAGAAGATTGTATCCAAGCTCTTTGACAAAGTTTACCTTCTCAATGCTGAGCTTACCATTTGTAACCTTGCCCCTGCCAGTAATGTACCCTCCTGCATCTCCCCCAAAAGCAACTGGTCCTCCATCAATCCTTTCAAAGTTTTGAAGCAAGGACTCATTGCCAGTCATGTGCCTGGAGCAGCCACTATCAACAATCCAGATATTTTTGTTGGTCTTTAGCTGTCCCTGCACAAAAAGAGATGATTTAGTTACATTTGGAAACCCAAGCCTCATTGGTCTTGGGCTTATTAGAATGAGTTAAAGGCAATGAAACAGTAATAGATCCTATGCTCAGGCTTTGGGGATCATTTGCTGTTTCTGATGATGAACTTTTAGCCACATGGTCTTCCTTCATCTTCCACACCACCTTTGAAAGATTGGGCTTGACCTTCAATGCTTCGGAAGCTTTTGTGGCTTCGGAAGCTTTGGAGACTGATCCTTCGGAAGATCTTGCTTTCACTGTAGCAGGCCTCAGTACTTCGGAAGCATTCCTTTCTTCCGAGACCAATTTTCCTTCCGAAGACAATGGTTCATTTGCCTTTTTCTTCATTTTGGAGCTTCCGAAGGAAACAGATTTTCCTTCCGAAGCTGTTTGTTTCTTCTTCCTCTCAGAAGTTTTCTTCTTGATCATGTGGATAGTACCCTTTGGATTGTATTGACAATCCTTAGCCAGATGTGAGGTACTACCACACATAACACAATCTATATCTTTTCTTCTGAGAGCCTTCTTTTCCAAAGAAGACTGAGCTTGAACACTTTCCTTTTCCTCTTTCACCTTTTCAGATGATGCAGCAGGCTTCTTAGGGTGAAGCTTGCTTTTAGAAATGGATGGTTCAGGCTGTGTAGCAGTGACACACAGCTGATCAATCTTCTTGTTGTTGCTGGAGTGAGTTGAAGCTGAAGTAGAACTCTTGGTACTAGAATTCTTGGCAGGATCTTCAGCTTTTATCACCTTGAACCCTGCAGAGACAAATACTTGTTTCTGTTTGGGATCAAAGGTGGTCTTGACCTCTTGAGCTTTTCTTGATCTTCTCTTTGCTCTTCTGATCAAGTTCTTCCTTTTGGTTTTGCTCAAACCAGCTTCTTTTTCCTCCTTAGGAGCATGGTGACCCTTTTTGGATTTACTCTCTTCACTCACCTCAGAGTCATCCCTCACCTTCTCCTCTTCATCCTCTTCATCACTGGGGTCTATGGATGGAAGCTCATCTTGACCAGTTCCACACCTTGGAGATCTAACTGATAGTAGAGAGTGTGGAGGAGCTATCTCACTAGATCCCAGTCCCTGCTTGTTCTGATAACACACTTTTGCATGCAGAGATGAGGATATCATGTTCTTGAAGGTTTCCTCTTCAAGAACACATTTTTCTGCTCTGGCTTTGCTGATCACAAGCTCAGCCTGGCATTCAGTCAACTTGGTAATGAGATCCTTAATTTGAGTCCTGTAATTTGTTTGCTCATGTTTAAGAGTTGAAACTTTTTTCTAGATCTTCTATCTTAAGTTTATAGTCATTTTCAGCTCTTTTAAAATCAGCTTTTAAAATATTTAAGGACTCAATGTCAGATCTCATTTCCAAGTTGTAGGACCTGTATCTGTTTACTTTAGCAATACAATCAGGAGAGCAAAGATGTTCAAGTACCTTGGCTTCATCGTGGTCAGCCATGAGTGCTTGGTTTGGAGATGCATCTTCAGCTTGAAAGCTCCAGTCAAAGCCTCCTTCTTCAACAGCAACTGCAGCTTGCTGTCTTGGCTTCTCATTCTGGTGCCCTCCTTCAGTGTAGTTTGGCCTGGATGAGGCTTGGCCACCATTTGATTTGGGTGCCTTGCATTCTCTAGCAAAGTGTCCCATCTGGTTACAGTTGTAACACTTGACTTTGCTCTTGTCCAGCCCAAACTTGCCACTGGCAGCATTGCTAGGAAACCTTCTCCCAGTCCTCTTGTAGAATTTCTGGGCTCTGTGAGTGAGAAGAGCCATCTGCTAGACTATCTCCATATATTCCAGATCATCTGGATGGATACAGTCCAGGTCTTCAAGAGTAAAGAGAAAGTTGCCTGAACTTTCATCAGTGGAAACAAAGGCTTGAGAGGAGTTTGTCTCTTGGAAGGGACTTCCTTGGATGTAGCTCTCTCTTGGTGTCTCCGGGAAGGTGATGAAAGGACCCTTTTGTGAAGTCTCAGGGTAGCAGATGAGATGATGTTGTGGTTCTCTGCTATCCCTTTCAACCACATGAAGGGCTGAACTCTGGTGAGTGTTGGAGTTACCAGATGAATTTTGCATGTTCATCTCCATCTGGTATCCACTGAGTATCCCATACAGCTCAGTGAGAGTGAGGGTCTTGAGGTTTTCAGTCCTCTTAATGATCACACAATAGTGTGTCCATTGTCTTGGAAGAGAGGACATGAACTTCCTTACAATATCCCTGTTCTCAATGGTCACCCCAACATCAGCCAGAGTATCCACTATCTCAACATACCTGAAGTATTGTTGAGTCATGGTTTCACCTGTTTTGAAGGTGAATTTTCAAACTGCTGCTTCAGGAGATCTTTCTTGTTCTCCTTGGCTTCATTTGAACCCTCATACATAAGCTTCAGTGCATCCCATAGCTGTTTGGCGGTCTTGCACTTCTTGAAACCTCTGTAGATGGAGTTTGGAAGAGCAGTTTGGAGGGCTGTCATGGCTTTCTGATCAATATCAATTCTTTTCCAATCTTCATCAGAAAAGTCAGCCTCTCCTTTGGTATCATGCCACCACCAGCAGCAGCTGAAGTGGTGCATGGTACATGAGGTCCATGGACAACAGACTCCCACATCCTGGAATCTTGTGACTTGATAAAGCCTTCCATTCTTTGACACCAAGTGTCAAAATCCACAGGAGTGATCAGTGGGGACTTTGTCATTGTTCCAGTTTCCATATCAGCTTTGGAGATAGCTGCCATTTGAAGAGTTAAGTGATGTGTGTTACTAAGAGGTTTTTGAAGATGGTGAGATCTTGCAAACAAGAGCCTGGAATGCTCTGATACCAAATGCAGGACTATTAAAAAGGGACTTTGCACTTAGTTAACACACTTAGGAGGATCTTTAGGATCACTTAACAATTCAAATGGGGAACTTAGAACTTTAAACAGATGATAAAATGCACAACACAAGTAAAGTAAGAGCAAGAACGCAAGAAATAATTTTTAAGGAAGTAGTATATTGCTTCTTAGGTTCTATTACAGGTGTTTGCACTGAAGTTTGAAATACAAGAACCTTTGACTCTTTATACTAAACCTATAACCGTCAATATGCAAAAAGACAGTTGGATGTGACTAATCTAGACAACAAGATCAGCCTAAAGTCAAAAGGCAGATTGCCTTTTGACTAGTAACTATGACAGGCCATAGCTCACTGACTTTCCTATTACAAAAAGCCAAAAAAGAAACAAATACAGAAACTTGCAGACAAATACCTTATCTACTTTATCATAAAGCATGGAAGTTTCACCAACTTATGATAGTTGGTGAACCACCAGAGCATGCAACGGACAGGAGGTTGCTTTATGATAAAGTTGACAGAAAAAGTGTCTTTTCTCTCTCTTCTAAAGTAATCAGTCTTATCTTTATTCAGCTTCGGAAGACTTTGTCTTGAGAGCTTCGGAAGACTTCATCTTTAACCTTCGGAAGAGTTGAGTCTTTGGCTTCGGAAGACTTGACAGTTAGTGTAAAGTTTCCTCAGTAGTTTCTTCCAAACATTGGCTTCGGAAGATTTTACACTTAGTATTTTACTTGAGTGTGTAAAACTTCCGAAGCTAGTTCTTCTTTGTTCCTTAGTGCATGTTGGAAGACTTGGTTGTTTTGGTATCCTTTGGTTGCATCAGCCTCATAACCTCAGAGGTTCCTACAACAACCTCTACCTGTTAGAAGGTAAAATGATATCTGGCGTTGTGTCAGTTGCAGAAAGAAAGAACCACACCTTAGCTATGATATGGTATAGAAGACTTGGTCACATTAGTACTCAAGGTTTAAAGGAGCTGAGTAAGCAGGAGGTGTTAGGGGACATGAGTAAATGTGACACAGGATTTTATGAACAATGTGTTCTAGGTAAGTTTCATAGGGTTAAGTTCAGTAGGAGTGTGCATAAGTCTACAGGTTTGTTGGATTATGTGTATGCTGATCTATGGGGGCCAGCTAGAACTGAGTCACTAGGTGGTGCAAGGTACTTCTTGTCTCTAATTGATGACTATTCATGTAGAGTGTGGGTTTATGTCATGAGGAGTAAAGATGAGACATTTGGAAAGTTCAAAGAATGAAAAATTTTGGTTGAAACTCAAACTGGTAGAGTAGTAAGAGAACTGAGGACCGATAATGGTCTAGAGTTTTGCAATCAGAGGTTTTAGCAGTTTTGCAAGGCTAACGGGATAACTAGACATTTGATTGTGGTGGGTACACCACAGTAAAATGGGTTGGTGGAGAGAATGAATCGAACCCTGCTTGAAAGAGTGAGGTATATGTTGATAGACTCTGGGTTGTCAAAGCAATTTTTGGCTGAGGCATTGTCTACTGTAGCCTATTTGATTAATAGGTCTCCATCTACAGCCATTAATATGAAGTCACCTATAGAAATATGGTCTGGTGAGAAGGCAAGGTATGACCATCTTAGGGTGTTTGGGTCACTTGCCTATGCACACATACACTAGGGTAAGCTGGATCCTAGAGCTCAAAATTTATTTTCTTAGGATATCCAGAAGGAAGGTTATAGACTTTGGAGATTGGCTGAGGTGATCCCAAAGGTCATAGTTAGTAGGGATGTGACCTTTAGAGAAGAGATTCTATACACGGATATAAAAAAGGTCCAGGATGTCAGAATAAAGATTATGCTCATGGTGAAGGAGATGTTCAAATTGAGGTAGAGACATCGGGAGGTCCAGGTGAATGCAGCACCCAAAGTGTACCAAGCAGGGCTAGTGATGGGTATAGTATAGCCAAAGACAGACCAAGGAGGGAAGTGATACCTCCTGCCAGATACAGGACTTCTCAGGATATTTCATCATTTGTATTTTGTGCTGTTGAACAAGATAGCATGTGTGAGCCATTGTCTTATGAAGAGGCCATTAACTCTCCAGATCATGAAAGGTGGTTAGTTGCTATACATGATGAAATGGATTCTCTACATAAAAATAACACATGGGTTCTTGTGGATAAGCCTAGTGATAAAAACTAGTGGATTGTAAGTGGTTGTTTAAGATCAAGGAAGGCATGCAGGGAGAGCCGCCCAGATATAAAGCAAGGCTTGTAGCTAAGGGGTTTACCAAATTAGCTGGGGTAGATTACAATGAAATTTTCTCCCCAATTGTGAAGCATACTTCTATAAGGGTAGTGTTATCTTTAACAGCAGTTCATGATTTTGAATTGGATCAACTAGATGTTAAGACAGCATTTCTACATGGGAATTTGAATGAGACCATTTATATGAGGCAACCGCTTGGTTTTGAGGTGGAGAAAGCTGCAGGTAAGGTATGTTTGCTCAAGAAATCCTTATATGGCTTAAAGCAGTACCCTAGGCAATGGTATATGAGGTTTGATGAGTATGTAGTAACTCATGGTTTTAGCATAAGTAGCTATGATGTATGTGTGTACTTCCGAGAGTATGAGAAGGATAAGTTCATATATCTACTCTTGTATGTTGATGACATGTTGCTGGCTTATAAAGATAGATCCCAGATTGATAGCACTAAGAAACTCCTGATGTGTGAGTTTGATATGAAGGACTTGGGGGAAGCCAAAAATATTTTAGGTATGGAAATTCACAGAGATAGGAGTGCTGGGATTTTGAGGTTAACTCAAGAGGGGTATGTTAATAAGGTACTTTCCAACTTTGGCATGAATCATAGTAAGAGGGTTGTAACCCCATTAGCTATGCATTTTAAGCTGTCTAATAAAGACTCTCCATAGTCAGCTGATAAGTCAGCTAAGATGCAAAGTGTTCCTTATGATGTACTTGATGGTGTGCACTAGGCCTGATCCTGGGTATGTTGCTAGTGTTGTGAGTCGATATTTGAGCAACCTTGGTAAGTTGCATTGGGAAGGTGTTAAATGGATATTTAGGTATCTGAATGGCACTAAGAGGGTTGGTCTTGTGTTTGGCAAATATGATAGACAAGATCATCTAGTGTATGGATATGTTGATTTAGATTTTGCTAAAGATCTGGACAAGGGAAGGTCTTTTACTAGTTATGTTTTTAGAGATTTTGGTGGTACTATAAGTTGGAAGGCATCCCTGCAGCATGTAGTAGCTTTGTCTACAACTGAAGCTGAATTTGTGGCTTTGACTGAGGCTGTTAAGGAAGCAATATGGCTTAAAGGTTTTATAATTGAGTTGGGTTTCAATGCTAATGATGCTATGGTGTATTGTGATAATCTTGGAGCCATTCAGTTGTCTAAGCATCAGGTTTTTCATGAGAGGTCCAAGCATATCAGTGTTAAGCTACATATTATCAGAGATGTATTACATTCTCAAAAGGTCAAAGTGCAGCCTGTAGCTTCGGAAGATAATGCTGCAGACATGTTAACTAAGGCTCTTGTTGGGTCTAAGTTTTCACACCGTTTGAGTTTACTTAATATTTCTTAAACCATTTATTCACACTAGGGTGGAGTTTGTTGTGAAATAGTGTTAACATCATTGGTTTAAGTCAATATCTTTAGTTGACTAAAGTTTTGGGACTGTTTGTGTCAACTATCTTAGTTGAGTGACTAGTAATGAAATTAGTTTGTTAAGTTTGTTGAGGCTATAGCTTCGGAAGATTTTCACGAAAGCTTCGGAAGATTTTCTTCACTGTATATATAGCTTTGGAAGTCATTGTATCGAGGGCTAATTCATTGTATCTGTTTTCTTCATAATCAATTCAAGTGTAGTTGTTGTTCTTCTTTGATTTTGATTCTTTGATTTCTGGTTTAATCAACAGCAACAATCAAGTATCACGTTGAAAAAAACATTATATAATGTTAGGTACGTTATAGCAAACTGTTGTTAAACACATGAATAAGGAATGGTCAATTCTATTATATTATATCTCGTAGTTGATATTATTATATGTTTAAATGGTGATTAATAGATTTTTAAATTATGATTTAAAGTAAGAGTACAAGTGTTAAACACGATGCAAACAATTGTCGATTAATGGGGTATTGATTAATATATATGTGATACGATGACACTTTGCTCAAAAAAATCATGATGGTACACGAGTTGCAATGCATACACATGAGTGTGTGTGGATTTGTGTTCACATCGCACACACAAACGTAAAAAGAGTAGTTACTTTATGGTGCAAGGTTGCTTTATAAAAATGAGTAATGGTTTTCAAAAAGCCATAAATCCATGTGGTGCCATAACGATACACGAGGACAAGCAAATACATACATTCAGTATATTATAGATTATAGTAAAATATAGGAATTGTTGTTTAAAACAAAACGTAATTTTTTTAAGAAAATATAGTAAAAGATCTAAATTGCTGATTAAGATAATCAATATTTGAGACGTTAAGAGGGTGTAAAGTGTACAAGTGAAAAGAATACAAGGATGAGCCAATACAAGGTCAAAATCGAAAAAGCGTAAGAATGATTGTGACCCAGTAATAAAGAAGTTATTGGTTTTGATTTAAGGGTGTAATATGTAAAAGTAAAAAGAATCGACTAGGGGGAGGGGGGTTATATGTTAAAATACAATGGCTAAAGTCATAAAAAACGTAGGAGGGATTGTGAGCTAATGATAAGGGAATTATTGATTCACATCTAAGAGTGAAATTATTACGTTGAAATAAACAATCTCACGCGTGAGGGTAAAATTAAAAATAATTTATAATTATTGACTTTCTACAAATTTCTTTTTTTACAACGCTATAACTTTTATTTATACGACATTGTTTTATAGAAAAATTACACCATAAAATCGAGATTTTTTTTTTTAGTTTGAGTATAGTCTTGTTAAATTTTTTTCCAACTGATTTTCTAAAAAAAACATATATATGACTTGGGGTGATTATTATTTTGCATAATTATAAACATAAATTGGGAGATTATTATGTAACTTGAATAAATAGTTTTATAACTTGAGTAATTGTTATAACTTGTAAAATTATTATATAACTCAATTAATTTATTTACATTTTTACATTTTATGAGTGTTTGTGTCTTTGGTCCTTCACTCAATTGTATAATGGCCTCCCTTTTGTGTGTATATATATGTGTGTGTATAAACAGTATAATATACTATACTTTCTCGTTTGAAAATAAAACAATTCGACAAGCTCTTGCATGCTTGTCACCTTCTCTCTCATATTGTTTGTATTAATTAGGGGTTAAAAAGGGTTGACTCGTTTAGTACTCAACTTTTTGACTTGACTATAGTTGTTTAAGCTAGATAAACAATTCCTATTTTCCAAATTCAAACAATGCAATGAACACAGGAGTTTCCATGTTTGTGTAAGTGCGAACATATGCTTTCACATTGCCGGTACTTGTATATCTTTTTTTTCTTTTGAACGGCAAACTAACCAAACTGTCGTGTAGCCCACCAGTCTTCAATTCCGAGGAAAACCAGACCACCCACCCGCCCGTAGGCACGCCAATGAAGTAATCAGTAAAACCCGGGGGCTTCAAGACTCGAACCTAGGTTACCCCAAGCCCAGCCCTTCATTAGCCATGGAATTAACCATTGCGTTGCAGTGGCAACCCATTTTAAGAATATATTGTTATATTACAAGCGTATTTTTACATTAAAAAAGAAGAATACTATCTAATTGCTTGAAACTTCTTTAATTAGGACAACTAAAGAACTCAAGCTCAAATAGCATTCTTAAAAATGTATAAAGTTAATATAGATTAGGCTCATTCATGTATCTATACTAAAATTTTGACTTTTGGTGATAGAAAATATGACTAGTTAAGGGCCGATTTTATCATTTGAATGACGAATTGTCAAATCTTTACAGAATAGAAGTTTATGCCCCGATCATGAACCTGTCACTAATCACTAAGGGATTTCTAACGAGTAAGTGAAGTTCCCAAAAAAATACAAATAAACTTTCATAAACGTCTTCAGTTATTACCACCGGCTTTAAATGATAAGGATTACAGATACAATTTAGTTCCAGACTTTTTGTAAACATAATCAGTATGTGCGACGTGATCTCTATCGGAAATCCATCATAGATAAGATTTCAAATGAAAGTTGATGGACAAAATACACAAAAAAGAAAGAAAATTATTGCTGATAGCAAGATATATATATATATATATATATATATATATATATATATATTATATTTATCAACTCTCTTTCTCTCTCTAGATCCTGACACCCTCAACCATATTTAACTTTTTAATTATTATAATTGTCACCACAAAGTCAAAATTTTATTTCTACACTTTATATAACAAAAAATTATTTTTAATCACACATATTTATATACCTTCCCGTCCTCTATCTATAAATTCCTGGTTGGGAAAAGTTTGTGGGATTGGTCCCTCACAAGCTCCTTAGTGGGATATTAAAAGTAGAAAACTTAACTGAAGGGGGTCAATCACTTATATTCTTTCATTTTCATACATTGCATTTTCTGCTAAACAAACATCTGCTGTTTAAATTCGTTGAATAGATAGTATGTGTCTATCTAGATGTCAATTTCGCATTTAATGTTTTGATGAACCATCTTATTACAAGTATCATCCAATTCATCACCCTCATATGACAAAAATATTTTCACATTTAATGATGTCAAGAATGTTAGTATCATCGTCATGTGTTCTTGTTATACTTGTGTGTCTTTCACAAGAATGTAGCGGTCGACATCTTCTTACTAGTGCTGATGATCATGCCGTGGACAACAAAGTGAAAGTTCTTGGCTACTCAACCTTCAAGGTATACTGGTTTAATTTGGTCAAATCTTTCAAATCATCTTACTTTTTTTTTTATTTTAACGAGTTATCTAAATTATTTTTAGGGTTTTGAGAATGATCTGTTCGCAGTTCTTCTGATAATGATCATCAAAAGCAAACAAATCATGCATCAAAGAACACAAAATACATGATCAAAGACCAAAAAGTGAAGGAATTCAAAGAACGTGATAGTCATCATCAACATCAACGTCAACAACATCATCCTAAGTCTTTCACTTTTCGAGTTCCTTTGAAACACGAACAAATGCATCAGCAGCCTAGTTTTAATTTTGACTATTCTCCACCGAAGACCCACCCTCCTCGCCACAACTAATATTTGTGCATGCTCGATCGATCTCAAGTTACTTTGGTTACCATAAAGGAACCAAAGTAATTCCTTTTTTTTTTAATTTCCGAAGATACAAATATGATATGAATAGTAAAGAGTTGTCGATGGAAAACATGTTTTATTCAGGGTTTTAGGGTTTGAGTGAGCCTTTCGTGTTAACCAGTGTTATCTTTTCTACAAGATGTTACCTTAATAGGTCGAGAAAAAAAGACGAGTACAATATAAGTAGCTAAAGGCTTGGTGTTGCTCAAGTGTATATCAAACATACGAGTTTTGGGGAAATATTAAACAAACTATATGATTATATGTTATGAATCTTATAATGTTTCTTCAATATGATTATATATTGTGAATCTTGCAAATGTAAGTTTTGAATTTATGAACCTTTTGTTATCGCAAAAGATTCATAACAAAATTTAACATGGTTGTCTATCATTGCTAATTCCTACTAACTATCAAGTATAGATCACTCATAAAAGTTTGTGTTTATTTCTTTGTTTAGCAATAGAGTTAGTTGCATTTAGACGTACGCGGATTAGAATATGTGTATCTTAAACCATCATATCACATTAATCTTTTTTGTGTTGCAACTCAAAATATAAATAAGATCCTCTAAATAATTTAATTTCTTCCGAACTGAAATACTCCCTAACATTTCAATTTATATTAATTATTTATCACTGATATTCACGTTCTACTAACGATAATGTTAGATATTTTAGTGTAATTGGATTGACTAATGACCAATGTGATCTTAATATCTATCACACAAGTTAGGAGGTACGGAGTGCACGCTATAATAGTGACATAATTAAAACTAGCATACTTGATAAAAGGATTTAGAAAATTATTAATAACTATACGGCTATACCACTTATCTGATAAACACTGAAAAAATAAGGAAATATTTTTATGAAAAATAAGAATTACTTTTTTAATCGGTTGTATTTTAAGTCTTACGTGGAGTTTTCTTTAACGAAATATAGAAACATCTTTTCTTACCGGTAATACGTTATTAGAGTTGTGAATATGTACTAATTATGTATACATATATAATTTCTTATGATCTAAATTATGACATGATGTGTTATAACAATTGCAAAAAAAAATTGTGTAAAGAATCTTAATTGTTGTTCCGACTTAAAGTATGAAATGCTGAAATGTACTTTATATACTCTAATTTAAGAATTTCAACATATTATAAAGATTATATTATATATCAATACATATGGTTAGGAAATAGCTTCATGTAATAAGCTGGGTATCACCTGATTAAACTATACCATTCAAAACTCAAAAAAAAAAATTGAAAGCAATCTCTTACCGAATAACTTTTCCATTATTCGAACTATATGTTTCAGCTAAATTTTTTAACAGTTATACATTTTAAGACCCTCTAAAGTCTAAACTACTACTATTAAGGTGTGAAGCCTAGTGGTTTTTAAAAAGTAGAGTGAAGTGTCCTTTTTTTCCATCTTTTCCTCTATGTATTTTGATAACATTTATCATTTTCATCCAAAGAGAATTTTTTTATGTTTTTAGGTCCCCGAAGTCTTAAAAAGTTTCCGTTTTGATCCAAAACGTTAATTTGAATCTTGACATTAGCCTACCAATCAAAGTGGTGCATGTTTCAAGTAATGACCCCTATGTCAATTCAGGAGTCAAAACAAAAACAAGTTGCGTCGTTTTCAACGGTTAAACCAGACAACTTAAAGTAGTATATAGTTTTGTATGTAAAAGAAGTACAACATTTACAGCTAAACATTCATTAAAATTCCCGAAACATTGGATCAAACCCCACTTTTGACGTTTTTAAATAATAAAGTGGAAACCATTTCTCAAGATTGCCTGCCATCTTTCAACTCCATAAAATAATGCATCAAAAGCCGATTAACTTATTATTAAAACTTTGAATGTTCCTTTGTATTTTCGATACACACACACTACCGTACACTTGGCCTTTTATGCGTCTTCATCATTCTCAATATTTCTGCCTCCCTCCACCCATAAAAGGACAAATTAGAAAGATGGTATACAATACAATTTATTTGATAGTTATCCCACCTAGGGACATCATGTGATAAGTAATGTATTCAGCTAAAAGGTTACGGTTGTAATCCTATTGAGTGCTGTGGTTCTATCCTAGAAATTTTGATGGTATTGTTTATAAAAAGTTTTCTTTGATAATGTATTTATAGATTGAATCTATTCTTGTTAGAGAGAATCATATGAGTGAATGTAAGTGTGAGAAATGGAACATTAAAGCGTAAGAGAATTCAAGAAGTGATGAAAAAGTAGGTGCAACCAACTAACCAAGTAGTGAGCGAGTGAGGATTCGAGTTCTGTATTTACAGCTTCGATAATACAATTCAATTTTGACTAATTCTTGAACAAAAGGAATGCCTGCCATAAGTTTTGCAGCTCTAATAATCCTAGAAACAGCATGCTTTTTTTATTATATAGCACATTGTTTCTCTCTTTCCACATACGCCAAACAATTACGAATATGATTGTTTGGATTAACTTATTGTCATTTCCTCCCATGACCTAGTCTTGAATCTTCATTAAGTCTTTAAATGAGAAGGCATGTATCAATGGCGTTTTAATTCATGAACCAATGATTGTCCAAATAAGGTTCGCAAGGTGTCATGAGGTGAAGACATGATCGGTAGATTCGAAGTATTTCCCACATATTGGGCAAACGCAGTAAGGATGTTAACAAAAATCTAATGTGACAGCTTACTATTAGTGTTTGTGGGTGTTTTTAGACTTTAATTTCAATATTCATCACTATTGCTCGTAATTTAGTTTGAGGGATTGAGTTGTGTTTAGAGGATTTTCATTCCCAAAATGCATGTATGCATTGGCCTGTTGTCATCCACACAAAATTCATACATATAAACACATATACACACATAAACACGCATTTATGTATGTTGCTATCATCCAAAGAATTCATACATGTATTTGAGAACCCAAGTTCAAGCTTTAGACCTCTCATGTTATTGTTTCAATCATGGATTTCATGTTTCTATTACTTGTTCTAATCAACATTTTCATTGAAATGTCGATTGGCTATGTCATCTTGATAGCTCTCAAATGATGGTTCTAACAAAGAGAGGGGAAGAAGATGATGTGGTAGCGCAATAACGAAGAGTGACCGGAAAAAATGACTGGAAAAATGACTGGAGAAGGGTGGCTGCAATCAATGATGAAGAGGAGAGTTGGGAGCTTAATATGTTATTCATTTTTTCAGTATTTTAAAACAAACATATCCAGTATATCCCACTAAAAGGTAGGGTCTGGGAGGGGTAGGTGGTGGCGAGTCTTTCCTCCGTCTAGAGAGATAGAGAGACCGTTTCCAAAGAGACCCCCGGCTCAAAAACAATAACAAACAGATTTTAGTGCATACAACACATAAGTATAAAACCACATTTGCGTTTAGACAAGGCATCAGCATAATCATAAATAGAATGATAAGCATAACAAACAGGACTATAATGTATACAACACAAACGCATACATCCCATAAGCATATGTATAAGCAAGTGCACAATCATAACAACCCTGAGATAGCAAAGATATTTTGTTATTTTACAAAACTTAACATAACTTTTTTAACGTTTGTGGCATTAGGGACCAAATGTGTTATGTTAAAGTGAATAGTAACAAGAAGTTGTGGGCATGATCCAAACATTACATATAGCCATGACCCAAAATAAACACGGACGAGAAATAACTTTCCATTTAAGCTCGGGGAAAAAACATTTATCATAGATCATTGCTGGTAATGAACAATCCTTACTCGATCATTTATGATATATGTATAAGCTAATTTAAATTTTAAACGGTAATCCTAATTCTTAATTCTTACTTGCGTTTCACGAGTAGACAGCATCACCTCGACTTGACCTTCTGCGGTGTGTTGGCTGACTACTTTAGGCGATTCAAACTACATAAAGGGGCAGTAAGTTACAGACAAAAGCATAAGCGAGTGCACCCGTGAAAACATAACTATCCACCCTGTCCAGTATTCCACCTGCACACGACATTGCCTCATCATGCACAAATTCACCATATAATTTTAGAGATGCCAAGTTCAGTCTTTAATGGACATACAGGTTAATTTAGTTATATTTTGGCTCCAACAGCTCAAATTGGGTGTAAAAATATATCTTTTTTTATAGAAATAGCTCAAATGGAAAGTGGTGGAATGGTTAACACTGAAACCGCCTAAAGCGTATTCAAAATGCAAAAAACCACCTAAGCTTTAAAAAGTATGTGGCTTTTGAACATGGTCACTTGATAACCGATGTTATGTTTAAGCATTACTGGTGATGGGTTTTCGGTATCTGATCCCCTTAGCAGGAATAAAAATGTAATGTACGTTATTGCATTATGTAAAAGGCTAAGAATCATTGAAAAAAATGTTGATATCACAAAGATGGGAGAGGACATCATTCATTTTCCTAGTTGATGCATTTTCATAATTTGAAAGCTTAGAGCAAGTAGTTGCATTGGACCCATAACATGTACTGCCACCTTTTTGTTCTTATCATTAAAAAGTCCGAAAGCTCCAAATGTCTGAATAGAGATAAAGTTAAAGAATAGCCCACTTACCATGACCAGGGATGAGAGATCCTGAATCTTTTACACCAGCTTCTCTCTTGATCATTGACTCAAGAAGGTCACCAAAAAGAGAGCCAAAAAAGTTCAGGAAACCGAAACTGATTGCGCTGATAAACAACAAAAACATGTTGGCATGCATTGAGAAGCTATAGAGATGACACTATTGAATAGAGTGATAGCTAAAAACTAAAGGAGGTGCAAAAATTGGCCTGTTTATATATAATGACTTGACTCGGGTTATGTTTATCTCGAATGGGTCAAATGGTCAAATAAAACAGGCTGAGGATGTCAAACAGGGAGCCCGGGGTCTCACTGGGAGCAGCCTCACTATCTCTTCAGGTGAAGTTAAGGTTTGTCTCCATCTCACCTTCCCTAGACCCTTTGAGTGGGGTAAATTTGGGTGTGTTTATTTGTTTGGTGTGTCAAACAAGTCAAAAGTCGCACAGAAATAGATTGTCTTTATCGTGATATTATGTTTCATAATCATACATGACACTAGTTATTTTTATAAAGCGTTACCCATCCTGCCTAACCCGCCCATTTAAGTCTACCTGAGCATAGATGTAGGCCAAGCGAAGATCTTTGACAACAATACAGAGGTGACTATGCACCCTGTTAAGCCTGCAATAGCTCCCTCCCATGTTTTCTTGGGACTAATACTAGTAAGTGGTGTCCGACCAAAAGCCTGAATTGGAAGTAAAGTGACAGTAAAGAAAATAAAGATGTCAAATCATGAGGCCAGAAGGGAACTTAATAGATACATACGTATCATACACACACACATATACCTACCTTTCCGCCAGCAAAAGCAAAGGTATCTGCTGCAATGATGCTGCTGATCGATATCAATGTGGCTATAAGACCAACAGTCCAATGAGATTGCCCACCTAACCATACTGGCCATGTAGCTCCCACTCCTCTTGATAATACAATATTTGATTAGCATTTCGTTGGCCACCTAAACCTCTTTTTTTTTTTTTTTACTTCTAATATTTTCTTGGAACCCCTTCAAGTTTTGTAAACAGTAAATGGTAGTGATCAAGTAATGTTACTGTGTATAGCATATGTAATGAACTATGCATACTGTAATTTTTTCTGGCATCTTCAAGATGATGAACCAAACAAACTGCTAAATGAAGTATAGTAAAATTTCCACCATTGTAAATTAATTAAGGACCTATAGACTTACCAGTATTCAAGGCAGATGCTAGCAGACGACATCTAAGCTTAACCCAAAATGAAGGAAGATATCCGCAATAAAACAGTCCAAATATTGTACTGCTGAGCTGAGAAAAACGAGGATTTCCTCTTTGTAAAAGTAACGCCATAGCAACAACAAAAGCTGCTGATGCCACAGAAACATCAATTTGACCCTTGTATCTGAAACCACAGCAAATATAACATTCAACAGAAGGAAATAATAAATTGTATTATTACAGAAGGTAAGTATGATACATAACAGCTTCTTAGATGCTACTGATATGAACATGAAGAGCTTTTATACAAAGAAACTACTTCGTGATACTCGTTTTTGATACCAAACTAAATATAGTAGGCAAAATCGCATGTGATGCATTGGCAAGGTGAGGCGTTTACGCCTCAAGGAGACATAATGTCAGAAACTTTCAAAAGCGCACCGAATTGCACGCCTCGTCGAGACTCTATTGGTGCATTAGTAATTGCACTACAGAGGTTGAAGAAGAAGCGTGGGTGAAAATCGTCCTCTGAATTCTGATACTAAATATCAAATATTTGATAGTTTTACTTTTATATATAATCTGGTAATTAGCAAACATGTGGAAACATATTGGTAGGTGGTAGCAGGAGCAGGGTTGAGTATTTGGAACAATAACTTGTATCTTCATTATATTAGCTACAAACCTATTAGTTAAGGTAAGATATAGAAAAACTAACAAACAGCTTTCACATGAGCTTTGTAAATCAATTCCTAAGTAGTTTGAAAGTATTTCGTGGATCTTACAGTGTGAATAAAGGCATAAGAGCACAGATAACAGAACAAACTCGGGACACATAACGAGGAGGAGGGGTCATTCCCGAAGCAATTCCACGACTTCTAACCAGTTCAAAGTATTCTCTAGAACCAGCAAAAATAACAGCAGCGAGAGCCACAGAGAATACCCATCCACCTGTTAGTACCACTCCACCAGCAGTTATTCCAATTACAAGTCCAAAGACAACCCTTTTCGCCAACTGGCTCGATTTTTTCTGTTGCTCCAAATATGCATCCTTTTTCAATGAACCATCGTCTTTGCTAACCTACACATATGCATTATGTGTGTCACCACTCACCAGTACTAACATTGGAACTCATCAAAAAAAAAATCAAAACATGGTACATATGCTTGTTATTTCTGCCTTTCGTTATGTACATATAATATTTTGAGAAGAGATCTTTCTGTCTATTTTCATATCTATTAGTACCATTCCACAGCTAACGCATCATGTACTAGTTTGGCAACCAAATCATACTTAGCTCATTCACTCTCTAAGTTCACCAAAATCCAAACTTCAATACCCTGGCTTCATAAGCTAGCTTCGCCTCAAGTACATCAAAACCCTAAATTCTTAAGTTGTCACCATAAACAAAAGAAATCCCCCAATAAACTACCTTAATTCAATAACTTCACATATGGATTGAGTTAACTCGGGTGGCTAAAACGGACTCAGAATCCAATCTAACACGAAATTAGTATAAACGATAGGACAATTCTATCCTTCTTATAGTGTAAATCCAAATAAAAACATACAAACATGCAAATGAAATTGAAACTAGCTCCTTAAGTACCATTCAGCTTCTAGATAACATTTCACAACAACAAATGTCTTCGAAGCTTCATTTCATACCTCAAAAGCTTCGCCATCATCAATTTGATTCGCGTCGGCTCTCGCCACCATAGTCCGGGTGAGCATCCTCGGTGGATTATAATGTATTCCGAATCCATCACTGTGTATTGGCAGACATCTTCTCTCGTAATGCGGATCAGAAAACTTGAGCCTGAGCTTGATAGAAGACCGGTATGAAATTAGGGTTTTAAGAGAAGGATGAAGATGGCAATCGCAAATGGAAGAAGCAACTGTAACTGGAAGAAATTCGGTGGTGTTACTACTGCGTAATGTATCCGTTTTGACGCGATATGAAGATGGAGTAGCCATGGGTGATTAACAGGAGATGAATCAATCCATATCTGAACCTACGTTTGTTTTCGAGTTTATCAAAACGTTGTGATTGCGGATGACGATAGGGACGACGAGCGACATGCCAAATTTTGGGTGTTTATTATTCATATTTTATCGATTTCATTCCAAGTTAGCTTATATCTTTTTTTTGAACGGCCAATTAATTAAAGTCCGGCTATCTAGGGTATCCAAATGACGAAAAGGCACTCCATACGTCCGCGAGCATAGACAGTGCTGGGTAGCCCAAGCCCACTAACCATCAATTCCAGGGAAAACTCGCCACCCGAAGGCCCACTGCGGTAAAACCGGGCCCACCAACAGCATTTTGCTGCTAGTAGGACTCGAACTCACAACCTCCCTAGAGGAAGTCATGAGGCTACCACTGCGATAAAACACGGCCCACCAACAACATTTAGCTTAGATCCTGTTTGTTAATTTCTGAATTATTAAGTGTTGAACCAATAAAAGGTCTGAACCATTAAGTGTTGAACCATTAAGTCTGAACCATTAAGAGCTAGTATATCGCTTAAGACAAATGTCTTACCAATTCAGATAAAAGGTTTTAACCATTCAGCATTAGTATAATGTTTAACCATTCAAAAGAAAATGTCTGAACCATTCAGACATTTGTTTGCGAAACAAACAGTCTGAACCATTAAGTGTTGAACCATTAAATGTTGAACCATTCAGACATCCGAATCATTAAGAGGCTGAAACAAACAGCCCCTTAGTAAACGAAGATGTATGATACTAGATGTCTAGATCTGCCACTTTTGTTAAAACCTCGTGCTAAAACTCGAAGACATTTAAAAAAATTACCCATAGATGTCACAATAAGGTATTGTTGTTGGAAAGAAAACTTTGATCCGATTTTACCCAAGTATCTTGGCCAGATAAGTCAAGATTGTGGGGAGCTCACCCACGGTGTTTCACCTATGTTGCATGTTGTGCGAAGGTATATGACAAATGACCAACAACCAAGGTACGAACTATCACTATCGTATTAGGTTATCCTCTAAGATGACCACTTTTTGACAATGACATGTACCAATTCTAAGTATAGGTGACAATAGGTAATAAGTTTTCATGGTATATCTTAGTATTTTCTTTTATATACACATTTCTCTATATACTTCCGATACTGATTTTCATGTTCAAAGGTGGTTAAAGGAAGGACTTCCTTCATGTAGCAAGGGTAGCATCGGTCTATTTTACGATTCTTTATAGCCAGAGGTGTTCAAAATTTAACCCTTAGAGAACTAGACATCGAGATCTTGTTGGAGTTGAGTCATTACTTCTTTTGTTTTTTGATTTAATTTTATAATTTATATATACAAACCAACCGGTACAACTTATAGGCCTCGGTCCAAGGTGGAAATTGAACACATATTCGACTCGAGTTTGTAGCTGGTAAAGCCGCCTTTTTTTTCTCTATATTTTTCTATACATATCTTAAACAACAAATTTAAAAAATAAATAAATCATAAGTTCTTTACATAACTATGATAAAATGGCCTAGTTTCGTGTTTTAGATGACTATCATAAGATTCTTATGGCCTAGTATCAAGACCCCTTAGAGGTCATAGATACCCAAATTCCTAGATAAACAACTAGAATGGTCACTGCCATAAAAAAATGCATGGTTCAAATATGTAAGGTATCAAACTACTAATAAACAATCAAGCTAACTTGACTTGAATGTTCGTACAGGCCAACTAGCTTGACTTGAACAGCGAACTATAATATAATACCAATAAAACTAGAAGCTTATAATATAGTATTTTACAGGTCAACGATACATATTTAAAAAAAGCACACCATATAGCATTCTAGAAGTCAAAGACTAGAATTAAACACCATCAGCAACCATAGAAATTAAAACTAAAAGCCGAGGAACACCATGATGAAAACCATCTACCTATTCACCACCACTAACCAACAAGGAGACAAACACACCGAAAACCAAACCCAACAAAGAACCAAAACCTCCTCAAATGACCCTGAAAACACAAAACTAGAAAACACCATTTTGAGCATACTTTCACACCATTTTAAGCGCTATCACGAAACTGGATGCGACAACATTCTGACCGCTATTTGAGCATATATCCCAAGAGCAGTCCGAGCAAACCAACCAGAAGAACATATAGCAACGAGATGCCACCATTGCTTTTGTTTCCCTGAAGTCTCAAAAGTTCCTGCAATAAACAAGATTAAGAACTATATTCGTAGATCATCATTAGCTGTATCCAATATACTTAAAAACAACTAGCTTTATGAACCCAAGAAAGCAGAAGCACGCAAGATATCTAAAACCTTATGACAAGAATTAAGAACTTTGTAGATCATCATTAGAAACAAGTAAAAACCATCTGCAATATACATGATAGTGAAGACTTCCTAGCAGTAGATAAGAAGTATCAGTAAACAAAGATAAAGATATGTACCAGTTCTTGATGGAGCCTTTTACTTTGCTGAATGGCAGAATTTTTCTCTTCGGTAAGCTTAGAAATAAGAGCCATCTCCTGTATACGATATGATGTAGTTAAAAAGAAGCATTGACATATTAAGATCCACGTGCGTGCAAATAAAGATTCAATGTTTTTATGAAGTAAGAGAACGATTACAAGAAGCATCTCCAAAAATCGGATAGCCTCATACATATAATAGAATAAAGGAACCAAATTATTGCACTGACAAATCATAGTTAATTTAGAAAATAACCTCAGACGATTTCTCATGAGATTCAGCAAATGATCTTGGTGCCTGCAAAAATTAAAATGCATGCTACATGGTTAAGAATGCTTGTCGTATAAATACAATAAACCATTTAAAAGCCATCTGAAATCTGAGGACATTGCAAAAAGCATAAACAACTTAAATCGGATAGCCTCATACATATAAACATAACAAAGGAACCAAGTTATTCCACTAACAAATTGTAGTTAATTTAGAAAATAACCTCGGAAGATTTCTCGTGAGATTCAGCAACTGATCTTGGAGCCTGCAAAGAATAAGATGTGTGCTACATGGCTAAGAATGCTTGTCATATAATCAATAAACCATTTAAAAACTTACAATATTAGAATCAATCAAACTTGCTGTCCCATTGTCAGATACTGAACCCCTTGGAGATGAACCCTCTTCTGACCCTTCTCTAACCGGTGATGGTGGTCGTGGTGGAGCGACATAAACAACCTTTAATTTGCATTCCTCCACTTGATTCCCTGACTCCTTGTTAAACTATTACAATTCAAAAGTGTAAGTTTAGATCAATGGAGTTAATAAACAGAATAATAACAATCTAATGAGCTAATAACTACCAGATCCGGAGTGATATCTTTTGGGGAAGTTCCAGGACGAGCAACTGCACTTTGAAGCAAAAACTTATCCTTGCATTGCATGTCAGGAGGAGCCTCCTTCTGAGCTTGCATTGTAACTAAACAATGAACACATTAGTTTCAGCCAGCAATTATGAATGCATGTCTGTTACGCTATAAATAATCATATATCTAAAACCTCAAAACTATATTCTAGATAGCATCAATTGTATTTATCTATCATGAATATTTTCCAGGTACGGATGGTTAATGTGTCAGATGTCACACTTCATGTTGATCAATATGCAGCGGATGGCCCATACAAGATGATCAAACAGAACAAAAGGTAAATAACATATATCATGCAACAATAAAAAGACAGACAAAGTATAGGCGAGTGAAAGCTATTCAAGTTCTTCCATCCTAATTCTTTTGTCCCTTTAACATCCTTTAGTTTAAGAGAGTATGAAATAATGTTGTATTGTGAAAGCATGACATTGACGTGTGAAAAGCATAGCATTCAAATTGAGACCCAGACTTACATGTATGTTATCTCTGTATATGTTACATTCCCTGCTTCCAACTGCTACGTCCATAATATAAAATCAGTTTTACTTATTTTTTTTTAACTCAAAAGACAAACCAAAACTTGTTAATTAACAAACTTTATGATATTGATTGGTGAAATTTATCAAGTATACAAACATTAGTCTCAGAAGGGGAAAATCTTATATGTATACTTATAAATGAACATAAGTTATGAGGAATCCCACAGGAGATAATGCATATCGAGCAGTGTGTCCATTTGCAATAGCTTCAATATCAAATTTGACTGGTGCCCATTTGTATTCCATGTGTAACAAATTTACAAATTGGTATGGTATCAGATAGAGAGCCAGGAGGGGGGTGACCAATCACACAGCTTCTGTAATCTCTATATGAATTCCTAAACTCAGCAAATCATTTCAGAAGATCAAAAGTACAACTCGTCCTTTTATCTCCACGCATTTCTTGGCGCGTCTAAAAGTAAAATCTGATTGAATTAATGTCCCACAATCTGCATCTATTACTAAAGTGGTCCGACTCAACCGAAAACCAGCAACTCAGAAGCACATGCAACACGGAAAAAGGAAAAGTGTAAGGAGCAAACCTATGACATCGCAAGTAGAGCGAGGAAACACAATCCCAGAGTTGGGCCGAACACAATATTTCTTCGGATTTGTAGTTTTCACCTGAAATTTCACAGAATGTTAACAATCATCCTACAACTTCACTTAGTTAGTTACTTCAAGGACTGGCCTTGATTCTGTTCTGATTTCCTTAAACTAGGGTTAAAAGTCAACAACATAATATGACTATAATTCCTTATATCGATTACTACTGAAATTTAATTGAACTAAATAGCTTTACAGACAGACAATTTCGAGTTCAAAATCGTATACAATAAGAATACCTTGAAAGCCACATGATTCTCCGTTTTATTCTGTAACTGCATGGAACATTGAATCTGCTTCTTCAATTCGACTACACAACACACAACCGAACAAAAACCATCAGCAATCGATAGGGAAAAGTGCAACAGATCTGAAATCAAACCACAAAACACGCAATAAACTAATCTAAAGCAGTAGTTATTTAGTTAAGCGTAATCCTTACAAGGAAACTGAAGCTCTTGGGGTTCGATGCTAAGAAGCTCTCCAGTACTCATCTTGTTTTTGTTTTATCGATCGATATCGTCAATTGGATCCTCGCCGGAGACCTAGAAACAAACGGTGAGTGTGACGGAGGCTACGGCGGCCGGAGAAGGAATATTCTTACACCGGCGGTAGAGAATTTAGGTGGAGAGAGATCACGTGTTTGAATCGGAAGAAAGTACGCGAGACAATGATGATGCGTTTTGTGCCATCTGATTAACCAATCATTCGGTTTTCTTCATTTGGTTTAGATGTTATTTATTTTAGTTGAGCAATTACTCAAAATTAATGGTGGTATAATAGTAGTAATTAAATTAGTACTGAAATTTTATTGTGAGGTTACAGTATGATTTTTCGGATTTATGTTGTAAAGCATAAGGAAAAAATGAAATTGTATGTAAACATGACATTAGATTACGTGTAGGTAAGTATATTCTTTGTATATGTATATAGAAGTATGTAGTAAACAAGCAAACCTCACTTGAATCATCTAGATCATTTGTGTACTGAAATATGTTGTTTATCAATATGTCTTATATTTTTTTACGTACCTACGCATGTAAAGACTTAAAAATTGTTTTTGACATCTTAATAGTTAAAAGGTAACATTAAATCTAAATTATTAAAATAAAACCATTAAAATGTTACATTATAACCATTGATATTTTAATTACCTCTTAACTATTAAAAAGCTATAAAACATTAAAAGGTATACACTTAACGACTATTAAAATACCACCAAATATTCCCTTAAATATGTTAGATCATCTGGGTCAAAATCTTCCGCTTCAACCAGATCTACTAACGAAGTGTGGGCTTGGTTTGGGAGTAAAAATACTACGAACTGTCAAAGGTACTGGAATTCAAACTCAAGGTCATTGCATCATCATCATAATCAGCATGTGACATACATCTAGCCATAAAAACAACACTGAAATGTTAAATCTTTAAACTACTTAAATCCAAAATCCCACAAGTAAAGAAAAATTCACTGGGCCGGTTCCACTGCCTTTGGGTTAACCTGCCCGGACTTAATCTCAGGCTCCACCTGATCTTCAGTCTTGCTCTCGGGCTCCGCTTGATCTTCGCTCTTACTCTCGAGCTCAGCTTGATCTCCGACCTGGCTCTCGAGCTCCGCTTGATCTCCGGTGTTGCTCTCGGGCTCCGCTTGATCTCCGGTGTTGCTCTCGGGCTCCGCTTGATCTCCAGTCTTGCTCTCAAGCTCCGCTTGATCTCCGGTCTTGCTCTCTGGCTCCGCTTGATCACTGTTCTTGCTCTCAGATTTCACTTCATCTTCCGTCTTTGATTCAGACTCATTCACAGGCTTGACTTGGTTTTCAACTGTCTCTTGGGTTGCAACTGGGTTCAGACCCTGGGGTTCCAAAGTTCGAGCTCGTACCGGCCCCCGTGCAGGGCCATGTGGGAAAAACGCAGGCCCAGTTTGAGGCAAAAACGGTTGCAGCAAGTGAAGAAGAGCTTGTTGATCGAGTCCGCCATATGCGTAAGCTGCAGAAGCATTGTGAGCAAGTGCTTGAAGAAGTGCAGGATACAATGCTGCTTCTAAAGCTGGAAAAAGTGCTTGTAAAGCCGCTTGTCCCAATGCGGCTTGAGCTTCTTGTTCCTGAAACCGTTGAAAATTAAGAATGTGTTTTTTGCTTTTCAAATGACTATCAAAAACAGGCGCCGATGCACACTTCACATCACAAAGTTCACAAATAAATGGTACGGGTGCCTTTTCGGGCTCAGCAGATTTCCGCTCTTCATCTCTCATTTTTCTCTTTAAACTGTTCCCTTGTTCTTCAGACTGCACCGTTTGACTTTCAACTTTAACTTCTGGTCTCTCAATGGCAGCAGGCATTTGTGTTTTGCCTGCAAGTCTCTGCAACTCTTCCTGTATTTCCATATTCTTTTTATGTTTTTTACCATTCTTATGATTTTCAAGAACCTCGTGAGTGTTGCACTCGACTCGACAAAGTTCACACCATGCCAGAAACTGAGGTTTTGGCTCAGTCTTAACCCTAGTATTTCCACCACGGCCTACACCGCTACGTCCTCCACCGCCATGTCCTCCACCACGTGGACCGCCACGTCCAGGGAAAGATGGACCGCCACGTCCAGGGAAAGATGGACCGCCACGTCCAGGGAAAGATGAACCGCCCCCCCTAAAGCCTCGACCTCCACCTCGACTGCCGCCTCGACTTCCTCCTCGACTGCCGCCTCGGCCACCACCTCTGCCAGAACTACCAGATTGAATGCCTTGCACATTCTGCAAATGATGCATCATAAAATTTCAAGCATACAAAACTAATACGCATGCAAGGAAACAATAAGTCATAGATGTAAAAGAAGAACAACAAGAGTATAAATGTAAAAAGAAAAGATTAAAGGAAAATTATATGTCTCAAGCACAACAATTATTGATAGCATGAAAACAAGAGGTGCAACACCCAAAGCCCAAATATACATACTAGACAACTAGCTGGATAATTTCTGTATTAGTTTAAAGGTTATAGATAGCATACAGTTTAGACCTTAAGATTTCAACTTCTCATCTTCTATCAATGTTATGTGAGCAATTTGTTACAAGAGGTATCCTACTGTTGTAACTTGTAAATACCAGTAGAAAAGAAATTCCTATCCAATTCTAAACGGTAGATTTGGGCTTTAAAATCGAGACGTGTGCATTAATGCATACACCCTCTATTAAGCTAGAAAATTGACTTTTCAGGTTAAGCAAACTACATTTCAACTTGCAAAAAAGAACTGGGTTCTTTAATGGGTATAACATGAAACTTTTTATGTTTCATGTGGAATTGTTAGCTGTTATAAAGTTTGATGTAGTTATAATTTTGAGAGGATCATATCAATTTTAAAGTTGAAATGTAGCATCACTACCTTGAAAGTCAAACTGTATCCCTTTTGGGGGAAAGCAGGAGTAAATAGTAATTTCTTTCATTACCGTACAGCTATAAATTTCACATTTCTATGCTCAGGTTTTGAAGAACTAAGAACCAACTCGCAAGAGTCCCATGAAATTCAAGAAGATTTGCCTCCCATCAATAAGAAACTGCTGCAAGAAGCTATGAGAAAATTATAGTTCTCCAATGAAACCCATTAAGGTAAAAATCATTGGATAACTGCTAGAGCAAGATTTTCAAAGCCGCTGGCTGAATGGCACATGTGACTAACAAGGCCATACAGCTGTAGAAGTGGCAAAATGAGCGGGTTGGGTAACGATTCAAACAAATACATCTACGATTTTACCCGTTTCACCCATTTAGATAAAACAAAACCTGTTTCGACCCCCTGATAACAATATGGGGTCGAAATTGCCACCTTTATTTAGCAGTAACGAATACGCTGATTGGAACATGATTCTATTAAGTTTCTCATTACATGGTTGCTTTAAGGTTCCGAGGCCAAGCTTACAAAAGCAATGACCGAATCACTGATTTTTTTTGGTTGATAGATGCGTTTATAGATTTTATTATACAAATAATTTAACAATTTCACTTCCGTCAAGAGAAATTTTGTGATCAATTCATAAACCCATTTATATATTTTTCTGGCTCTACTAGTATGTATAAAAGCCACATCTTCATTTCCCCCGAACTATTCTACAAAATGAGAAATGTCATGTACCGTTTCCAATAGTCAAAACCTGGAAATCTTCAATTAAACCGAGATCTTGTGGCTTATCACTTCTGCAGAGGCGAAAAACAACTTTTAACCAGAGGTAAAGTTCATTCGAGCTTAAACCAAAGTCATTCCAAAGGCTGGTTTGGAACTCAAAGCTTGAGCGCGTCAGAATGATACACTGTATTGCTCAGGCATATATTAAATGCTGTCCAACTCAGCTGATAGTTCTCGGATTTATACTATTCCTTTATATCTTTGTTTAGAAAACTATTTATCAACTAGTAAGAAAATTTCCCCTAAAATGATTCTTAAAATGTACATAGATATTAGATAATCTTAAGAACTTTTTTAATTAAAAACCAAAACCCTAATTAATAAAGGTTTTAACAGTTCGAGTGATAGCTCAACCTCCACTTATCATAAATCATCATACTTGTAGCTCAACCTCCCACTTATCATATTGCTAACAAGATGATGATATAGAAAAATCCAAGTAATAAACAAAGTTAATGGAATGGACAAGGTAATGAAATGGTCCTTTACAATCCATTACCATGTTTGGTTGGTCCATAAGAGGCTGTTTGGCATGCACTTAAAATGAAGACAGTTTATATATAAAAAAATAATCACAAACATTTTTTAAGCATTAAAATAAAATATATTGTAGTTAACGGGTTATTTATATAATATTTTTTTATTTTTGAAGTTCCACAATTTTAGTCAGAATAAATTTTGTTAAAGAATAAAAACAAAGTTAGCCACATTGTAATATTTTCTTCCATTCCATTCCATCATCGATTGGTAAAAGCATCCCTTTCCCATAAAACGAAATTGAACAAATAGAAGGAATGGACTGGTTGATTCCTTTCCTACAAGGTTCAGTCGATTCCCCTATCATTAAAGCACACCAAAAACTACTTTAGATTTTGCCAAGTAAAGAATCATTAAAAAAGATTTAGTAATACTTTTTCACAAATAATAGATCCAAGATCACATAGCTTAAAGCCTTAAACAAGTTTGTGGATGTCAAATTGTCAACACATGTTGATGGTTTCTTCAAGTCTTAAAAAGCGGGGGATATCGTCAGAAGTATTAAAGCAACCAAGTGGAAAAACAAAAGCATATGTGCCAAGAAATACACACATATATGGCCTTTTTTCCAAACAAACTTCTTGCTATGGAGCGGAAGGTATACTTGTATTCAAAAATCTTTTCTCTAAGCACATATAACAAGCATTCATGATTCCATAAATAAAATTTTCCACTCATCACTTAAAAGAGATGTATGGATGTACATCAAAAGTGATCATCATGACTTGATCTTTTAGTGCCAAAATTGATTCTGATTATGACTTTCTGACTATACGATATTGTGATCAGAAAAACAAATTTGAGAAGGTGGATAAAAAAGTTGATAAAAGAAACCAACTATTGAGGTAAACGTACACTTACTAAAAGATCTCTAATCTTTAAGCCGATTATCTGATTCAACTTCTACAAGCTGCAATGATGACTTTAAAAACTCACATCCAAATACTAGAACTACAAGCACCCATTAACATAGCACTTAAGAACTCTTAACTATATATGACAAAGTTAGTATTCTTACCTTCACAACTATATCACAATCAGACCACATTTCCATCTAAACACAAGAAAAATATGTAACATAATACTATCTACACTATAACTCTCTCTAAAAGTTAACAACTAATTAAACAATCAAGTGAATGAAACTCAAATAACAAATTATATAACTAGAACTTATACACACACAAATGAACAACGAAACCCTGATTCATCACAAAACCCAACAACGAAACCCTAACTCCCAAATACCCCCAATCACAAACAATTCAATCAACAAAAAACGAAATGTTTACCGGAGGGTAGAACGCAGCAGCCCCATAATCAGCAGGCTGCCCCTGCGGCGGCTGCCATTGCGGTTGACCCTGATGAACTACACCCGGATCCGGATAACTCAACGGCTGCGGTTGCTGATACTGTTGGTAGTAGTAATTAGGGTCACTCTGATAATGCGGTTGCGCATACGCTTGCTGGTAAGCAGCGACTTGATTCGGGTCGCTCTGCACCGGAACACCAGGAGGGTGAATCGGAGCGTGTTCTTGTTCCGGCTGTTGTTGTTGTGGCTGCTGCTGTTGAGGAACTTGCTCAGGATAAACCGGATTAGGGTTAGGGTTAGCGTATTGTTGCGATTGATCGTATTGTTGCGATTGATCGTATTGTGGTTGGGGGATTTGGGCGTAATACGCGTAGTATTGTTGCGATGGATCGTATTGTTGTTGTGATGGATCGTATTGCTGTTGTGTTGGATCGTATTGCTGTTGTGTTGGATCGTATTGCTGTTGTGATTGATCGTATTGTTGTTGATTGTAGATGTAGGGTTCTTGGGTTTGTGGTTGAATTTGGGATGAAGGTTGAGCGATGTAGGTTTGAGCTTGAGCAGCGTAGGGATCCATGGTGGTTCGATGATTTGGAGAAGGGGAGGCGTGTGAATGAATATGGATGGTGAAGTTTATGGATGTAGAGAAGAGGGTGTCTGGGGTACAAGTTTTGATGCGTAGTGTACCCCGGTTTAATCCAGTGATTCGCCTGCAACGCTGCAAGTGGTTCTCTTCGGGTTGGACCCGACTTGAGCCCGATGGATCACTCCACACCCGCATCAAATGGATACCAAATCAAAATGACGGGTAGGGATGTGTAAAACGATTCGAATCCGAAAATAAACTCGGAGTATTTGAAATTCTGAATCCGATAATTTGAAGATTTGGATATCTGAGATTTTCGAATTCGCATTCAGATAATGTTTCTGAATAAAACTTCGGATATTTCAGATATCTAAATTATCAGAAGTACTTTTATAAAAACCATTAAATAATGATGCTTATAATAAATGATTACATGTTCCTAAACTTCTTTTAACAAACTTTCTATAATATAAGGTACGCACTCACATAAAAATAGAAAACCAACTATAAATACTTAAGTTACACATAGTATGTAAGATGGTGAGAATGAGAACCAAAAATAAATTCCAAACTTTTTATTTAATTACGATGACATTAACGTGGTAAAGAGTATGTTTGTAAACTTCGTAACCAACGTCAAAGTTCGTTACGTGTGATGTGTCGACAACATTAATGTGGTTTTTTTCTCACACATTGCGACATAAACAGAATCTAACTTTAAAACAACGAACTCGTTAAAAAGTTAGTGAAGAATATAAAATATTCCTAAAAAAGTTATTAAAAAAAAATACAGAAAAGCAAAAGAAACAAAATACTACAAGTTTAATAGTAACACAAACTTAAAACTATTTAAAATTTGCCAAAATAAGTAAAATTGAAAAAAAAAATTACAGCTAATAAATGTAAACCAACAGAGAAGTGTCACGTGTCATGTCATTAGAATCCATCGGCACTTTTTGTTGAGTTAGTATAGAATGTGTATTTTATTTAATTGTTACAGGTAAATTAATAATGTGCTTAAGTGCCAAACTACAATATATATTTTATTTTTAGATAGTTTTAAGTAAACTAATAACATACCGTCAGGACATGAAGAAATTTTCTTTGCTAAAAAGGATGCAAGCCGTGCGACGATGGAAAATAGAATATGATGAAAACAAACAAAAAATCGGCTAGAATTCATGACACCAGAGTCTTCTAGCAAAGGACAAACCATTGACTCATTGACGTATGGTTTCAATTATTAAAGTAGATGTATTGATTAATTGCATTATTTTAACGGTAGATGTGTTACATTGGTTTAAAGATATTTTTTTATCTTAATCAGATCTATTCATTTGTTTTTTAATCGGGACCACACCGACAACCTCTTTGGGAGGAAACTCGTAACTAGGATAACTCTTGGCTCAATCCCGAGCATTTTGCTCAGAGTGAGTCTCAAACCCAATACCAATGTCTTGTGTATCTCGTCTTAACCACTTGAACTAAAAATAATTGATTAATTGTGTTTATGAACTGATTACACATTTCAATAATTGTTACATATAATGCACATAATTAGTTTAGAAATCCGTGTACTACATCGGTTATGAAATTATTAAATTAATAGTTATTTATAAATATCTAGTAATTAGAAATTATAAAATATTTAATATTTTAAAATTGTAAAATAATCATTGAGCTAAATTATGATTGAAATTACATATAATTAACTGCTTTTTTTTAAATAAAACAGTAGTAATATTTTTTTGAAATTTCATTTTTTAAAAAACTTTTGCTTTAAAAAAATCATTTTTAAACACTCTAAATTTTTAATAATATGTTTTCTAAGCAATGTAATTTTTTAAAGGTTCTTTGTATTAAAAAATTCATATTTCATAAATTTTTGTTTTTAAAAAAACTATGTTTTTTAATAAAAAGAAACATTATTTAATTTACCATTAAATTTGTTTAAAATTTAAAAAGTGAATAAATAATCATTAACATGTAATGTATCATCAAATGGTTATTTTCATTCTAGTAATGAGATGCGTTCAAATCCTATGTGAAGCCTACGTGAACAATGTTGAAAAATAACATATGACTTCTAGACAATTTAGTTCATTAGTATAGATATATAATTCTTCTTATCCTGCTTAAAACCCCAAGTAAATTGTTAGCGACAAAATATAATCGCAGTTATCGGCGCCAAAAATACTACCATTAACGATCTTACCCTTAATATAAAAGTTATAGGTCACCTAATTATCCTAAACCCCACTCCGGTCAATCGGTCACCATCTCCAGTCTCATCTTCAATTATTTGTTTTCGTTGTGATTCGTCCTATCATCACTTTTTAATAGTGTCCATATCAATCTATAATCTAGAAAGCATATTACTTCAATTTGAATGACCACTCTTGTTTACTGGACCGGCCTCGAGAATCGTCCAAAAATTTTAAGCCCTGGGCAAGTTGAGAAAAACGGACCCCTTATTATATAAAGTTAACAACTCATATATAAATTTTTGACCCCGTGCGAGTAGAAAAAACAAGACTATAGTTCGATTAATCGATCGTTCTAACCTCCCGCGTTCCGATCGTTCTTTTACATCTTCCACCACAAATCGTAATTTATTTTGTTTGAGTTTAGAAATCTAGTAATAGGTAAAATGATACTGGGCTAAAATAATTAAAATATTAATAGGCTCTACATTTTGTTAGGATTAAAATAATTAAAATTCTAATAAGTATTTAACAAAGTATATAGGGTTTTTTTTAATAAATATATTATATATATTTTTTTAAAAATTTGAGGACCTGACCGGTCGCCCCCCAACCCTCTCAGGGCATTATCTTTGTATTACTAGGATAAAAAGGAAATCAAACCAAACCAAACCAGACTTGAGCAATTAACAACATGTAGCTGCACTTGAAGGGATAGTAGGGGCGTCAAAACACAAAATAGTCAACGATAACCAAAACTAGCCCTTAACAATTTTGTTCATCGAGTATCCCTTGCATGTGACGTGAGAATAATAAAAGTTTATTGTTGCTAAGTAAGAATTACCAAAAGATAATAGATGAGTACATACCTAAGTATATACGTAATTTCACTAGTTTCTTAAAGCCTGAGACGAAACGGGACCTCAGGTTTAAGTTAATGAAATAATTTACTTTATAGATAAACAACCCAAATTTGCAATCTTATGACCTAACGAACGGTTTATTAATGGTTTATTTTCAACCTACAAGCGTAATCATTAATCATTTATTCAACTATATGTTGAGTCAATTAGTCTAATTTATGTTTTTAAACTGAAGTGAAATCATTCATTGTTTCTTTGTTAGCACATGTATATTCTACGTGTATCCCAACAAATTAACATGTCACTCGAGCAGGGGAATGGAAGAAGCACGAGGGGACATGGGTGTGATTTAAAGAGGATTACATATTAATTTATAGGATTTTGTATACTAATGGAATCAAATTAAAATCATATTATTTTTTGACTATTCAATGTATCAAACAATAAAGTTAATCAATGGTCGGCTTCACATTATAGACACATATATACATACATACACATATATATAAACACATACATGCACCAAAGGGTATGTAATTACATACCATGTTTGCAATCACACATAACTATATATAACAATAAAACACATATATAACAGTTTAACAAACTTTTTTTCCAGTATTTTAGCAAATTTTTTAATAAAAATAAAGAGAATAAATGTTTGATTTTATGATACTTCTTTTAAAAAACTAATGAAGCTTAAAATGTATACGTGTAATGGTGGAAGTTGATAAAATGCTACAATTGGGAGTTTTTTTTTCCAAGTTACTAATGAAATCACCAACACTGCTATCTTAACTATTAGTTTTCATTGATCAAGGTTTCAGGTTTACTTCACATCTTTCTCAAGCAAAATTTACTAGTTTTTCATTTGTCACGTACGTGTGTATAGTCAGGATCAAGTAAAAAAGTTAAAAAAATTCTAAAAAATACAAAAAAGATTTTGAACTATAATGACCAAGATGAAAGAAGATTGCCACATGGACTTAAATAGTTAAATGAGCGTTAACTTTTGCAACAAGATTTTTGCTCGTCTTTTGATTGCTCCCATCTGAACGCATTTGACTATGAAATTCTTCTACAATCCGTAGTCAACGCGCTCAAAACACATTGATGGTATATGAGGCTGATCATTGTTTATAAATATAACATATCTCATGTTCACGACCGATGTGAGATTTGTTTAGAATATTACAAAATATACCCCATAGTGGACTTGTCGTCCTCGATTAGGCTTGCCCCACCATGGCACCATCCCAATCACAAATGTGAGATTTGTCTAAAATATCCTCTTGAACACTCCTAAGGACTTGTCGCTCTCGATGAGGCATGCCCATAACATTCTGGAGGGCACATGAGTGGCTTTAATGTCATTTGTAACGTTCGGATTTTCATACTATTAATATTGTTTCCTTTACCAATGAGAAACTTAAAGATTTGTTTTTGGTTGTCTCAGCTGAACTTTCCATGTAGTCTTTCATCCTTAGTTATTTTCAACCGAACAAGCTTAACTGCGGAGTCATTTTCTCATCCACAACCAATGCCTCTAACTTATTGATGGAATTTGAGACGTGACATTACTTTTGAATTTAAAATCTCTCAGATTCACTATCGATATAAAATTTGCTCAAAATGTTACATGTCTCTACGCATGCTTCCTAGGTTTTTCAAGCTTTTTAACACATTTTCTACACATGTATAGTTGTTATAGAATGAAACAATTATTTAGGGTGAAAAGCATGCATGCGAGAATATTATGTTTCAAAGGTGCGGTAAGTCTATTTGTTATATTATTTTCACTAACTATTTTGGAAGAGACTATCTGTATACCATCAAGATTACACCATCAAATATATTGATAAATGTTAAGCTGTATTATAGCGCATTGATGTTGTACCGTGATTACGCTATATTAACACTCCATTACTCAATCATATTTGACCCTCGTTTGATACTCAATGTGTCAATAGACATATCACCCGATATATTTTTCCTCTTTTGACGATATTCCGCCAATGTGATATATGGGTGTAAGTCTTTATAAGTGTATGTGATGGTATTTAGTAAAAGAAACAATGTTTAAAAAAAGAGAGACATATATGTATAAAAGTATGTTCTATATACACTACAAAAGTTTTATGAACATGATAATACTAATTTACAAAGTAAGCCGGGCGACTCTCGTATATCTTCTCTCTTCTGTTTGTCGACATTTAAGCTCTTCGGCGCATCTTAACGTTTTCTCAATATGGTAACCACCTCCGATGCTCACTTCTCTTTCTAAATGACAACAATAGCTCTCAAAGACACTCACATTTACATGCATTTTGAAATTCATCAAGAACAGAAAATCAAGCTCCAATTTGTTCATTTCTTTTGTTGTTATTCCACCAACTCTTGCAAAATATGAATTCCTGTAGTTCCTGAAATTGTATATCACAAGAATAGTGAGACAATCATTGACTAGATATGATTTAATTATAAAGTTGATTTAAAGTAATGACATTTTAAATGAATGCATAATGATAACTACAAAATCATAACTATTGGTTACGTTTTTTTAAATTATATTGCGTTTATAAAATAAAGATTCGTTTTTATAAATAAAGTTTATATTTTTCGTTTAGGACGAAAGTGCATGATAATAATTGAGAGCTACCAAACTAAAAGCATCAACGTCAATTATATATTCTGAGGTATACAAAGTTTCAGTCCAAAATATAAAAATAATCCTAAATTAATTTTAGTTTAATCATAAAATCTCTAACTAAAGATTCTTGATTGACCAAAAGGTTTAAATGTTTATTTTTATGAGTCCTTTTATTATAAAAAGAATGCACCAATTATTGCCTCCTTAAAACAGATGACTCGTAAATTTTAATTTAGCAGTAAACATGCTTATTAGTTCGGTTAAAGCTAAAAATGTTTTTTTTATTAGATTTTTAGTAAATAGTCAGGTTTTGTCACAAAAAGTTATATTCATTTGGTTATTGGAAAAGATGGTTCGGTTAATCATTCATTAACCATTGCCTTTAAGCCTGGATACAAATCCCAACTAATTTATCTTAGGTGCAAGCGATTACTTTAATTCATAAACAACAAAAGAATAAGTAAAACTAATACGTTTTTATAAGAAATATATAACGAAAAAATTTCGGCATATAACCTATTTTCTATAAAACATATAAAAGGATTTGAAAGTTGGTTTAGTTAATTCAGTTATCAATTTGATTTTTCTACAACATTTCCTACCTCTAATTAATATAATAATGAAGTAAACATGAAATCTGTCCATAGGGGAAATCTGTCATCCTACTAATAAAAATGTTACTTCTATGTGTTAAAATTTTATAACATACTGATTCAAGGTAATTAATAATTAAGAATAGATTACGAGTTGTTTCCATAATACTATCGAAATAATATAAACCAAACAAAAACAACTTACATGTCTTCAACATATTTGGAAGCCACCATTATAGTCGTTATCAAAAGCCTATGAACATTCCGTCCGGTGATCCTGAACTCCGGTTGTGACCGACAAAACCGATCGATATACACATACGCCACCACATACACCGACGGTCCGGCCTTCGTGTACTTAAAAATCCGCTCAAGATACGACTGTATGCTCATGTCCGGTGTTTCATGGCAATCAAAAACCCTAATCTTCGAACCACTTTTCAACATGGTACTTGAACCAAACTTTCTACCGATCCTTTCGTTTCTAACCATCGTTCTTTCGATCAACGAAGCAAGAACTGTGATCACCAAAGGGGTTTTCGAGTCGACTTGATATGAGTATGAGTACACATCGTTTCTAAGTTTTGTTGGTGATATAGCCATTGTTGTTGTTGAATTTGAGATGTGTGATGTGTGTTTTGGTGTGAGTATTGGTTGAAATGAAAGGAGATTAATGGAGTTTTATTATGTGTATAGATTTTTGTTGTTGTTGTTGTTTGTGTGTATGTTTATGTATTTATTTATAGAGTGTGTGTGTGAAGGGGAGAAGAACTTGACAAATGGAAGGTGGGAAGAAGGAGGGTGATTTGAGGTTTTATAAAATCTTGTGTTGTTTTCATTGTAACGATAAAGTAGAGACAAGCCAGCTAATAATATTATTATTATTTTAGGACATACCTAAAATATTAGTTTGTCTTTTTGTTACCCATTTGTTTATTATTAGCAAGCCTGAAACTTAATGCCAATTTTGGTGTTAAAGTGTGTTAATACTATCGGTAGCGGTTGTATAGTTAAAATATTACCTAAATATCATATGAATGAAAATTGTTTTATTAAAACCCTATTAAATCAAGTGTAGTGATTAACTAATGTTTGAAACTTTATTGATGCAATAGTTTAGGAAAAATTATGTTTGTCGTCCGTTAAGGGCTTGAACTCCTATGGATTTAAAGTCATTTTTAATTAGTTTGTAATGGTGTTTGGAGCCCTCAAAATACTCACTACCTATAATAGTGTCTCTCTCAAATAATATGATGTAATTTTGAAGATTAGTTTGTGTGAGTTAATCATTAAAAAGATATTTTGTTCTTTATTTTAGGTTTCATTTATTTTTTGTTATTGAACCTGGCAAACAATCCATTATCTTAAATCCATCTTAAATCGAACCAGTGAACTGGTCGTGAAAATTTGTGGAAGATGCCAAATGCCATTAGGTACCAAAAATAAAATGTAATTTAAATGGCATATTGACCGATTAAAATATTGTACGAAAACTCTTTAACTTAATTAAAACATTTGCAAGTAAAACCAATTTAATAATTTTTTAATGGTAAATATAAGACCCTGTTTCGAAAATTATATGTAATCTTAATCGGTTTCATCTATTCGTTTACCAGCTGGGACCGCACATCCAAACCTCTCAGGATGAAATCCATAACTGAAAAAAAATTTTGGTTAAATCCTGAACATTTTTATTCAAAGTTAGACTTGAATCCAACCTCTCATATAATTAACCCCACATTTTTATAGCAACAACTTTTTTACTAACACCTAATTCCATTCATTTTACACTTATAAGTTTTAAGGATTTAAACACATTATATTTTGGATAATTACATATACCCTCTTGTAAAACAATTTAATTACGTATTTACCCAATATAAAATTAAAAATTACATATGTCCCCTTTTTTGATCTTTTTAATTGCATATTTACACAATTCATAACAAAAATTGCATGTATCCCCTTTCGTAATGATTTTTTTTTAATTACCTATTTTTTTATTTTATTAAAAATAAACTATAGATTGCCTACCCTAATTTTACCAAAAAAAAAACTATAAAAATTTTAAAAATTTCATATGTGCACATTTTTAACTAGCTTTTTTTCTTTCTATATATTATTTTTTGTTATTTCTTTTGTTTTTAATCATGTTACGCTAATGAAATTTTAGTTTCTTAATTTTTTTTCCTTTTTTGTTTTTTTCATTATTTTATTAGTCTGAGTCTATTCTATTTTATTACTAGCTTTTAGAGAGACAATAACAAAATGCTACACATATACCAAACTTTTAATTTATCACAAAACCAAAAAAAATCTGACAAAAAACAATCACAAACAATCATGGTTAAAATAATCATCCTATAATTTCAAAATGGGTAAATGTAATATTTTTTTTCACTAAAGGAGCGGTTATATGTAATTTTAATTTTAAGTTGGATAAACAATACAATAAAATAGATTAAAGAAGAAGATAAATTATAAAAATATATAATTTTAAAAATATATAATTTACAAGATTTACAAAAGAATACATCCAAATATCCAATTGCCTCAAAATCTCAAATATTTCACTAGACCATGAAGTTATGGCCTTATGGGTCTATACTTATTAAGCCCAACTCCCAAGCTCTGAGTTCATCATGACATCAGCCCTCAGCCGTCACCCATTTTTGCTTTTGTTGAGCCCATCAGTAAATCTGTAGCCCAGAAGCAAAGCCCAAACGGCCCAATAAAGCCCATCCCACCCCAGAACAAACAAAAAACCCAAGAAGCTAAACCTTCATTATTTCTTAAACCTCACTGCATATCTTCATCCCCTTCATTCGCCGGCGACCACCGTCTCCACCCATACCTCCACCACCACCGCCACCGTCAACGCCAACTTCCCCTTAAACCTTCAAAACTGCTTCAATGGTGAAAGTACTGAGACCCACCAATAACAATGGAGACACCAACAACAAGAAGAAGAAAAACAAGAAGAAGATCAATCCCAACGCAGTAGCCATGAAAGTCAAAGCTCCAGCGACAAAACCGAACCCCTTTGAGACCATTTGGTCCCGTCGCAAATTCGATATCCTAGGGAAAAAGCGCAAAGGAGAAGAACGTCGTATTGGGCTCGCACGATCTCTCGCCATTGAGAAGGCAATAATAATAATTTCATTTTAATTTATCAACGATTGAGTTTTCATTTCGTTTAAGAATGAATTTTTAAAGAAGTTGTTTATACCCAATTGAAGATTTGAAACAATTTGAACAATTTAGGTTACAGTGTTTCTGACAATCGAATTGGGGTTTGATCGAGATAATGGTTTGCATGTTTTATCTTCTGAATTTGATTGTGTGCTATGGGAATTGGGTCCAATTTATGATGGAAAGATTGTGTGGGCATGTAGTTTGGGTAAGATTTGAGCTTTTATTTGATTGTGATGTTGCAAATGTGCAGAGGAAGAAGACATTGCTGAAAGATTATGAGAGGAGTGGTAAGTCATCAGTGTTTGTGGATAAGCGAATCGGTGAGCAGAATGAGGATCTTGGTGAGTTTGATAAGGCCATTCTTCGAACTCAACGAGAATTGCGGGTAATTGTTTTCTTGAGAGTGCAGTTTTATGTTTGTTCTAGAAGTTCATAGATCATAGATGGTGAAATCTGTTTAGTTTTCTTCTTTTTGTTGTATGTAATGATTTGTTTCTTAATGTTTTTTTCTAGGTTAAACTTAGTAAAAAAAGCAGGTATAATCTATCTGATGGGGAAGAAGATGAGTATGGGGATCAAGAGGGTAGCTTGTATCCTGAAAGAGATGATTTTGATGATGTGGTTCCTTTAGATGAGGATGATGAAGAGGCAGCAGAGGCTGAGAGTAAGTTTACATTTATGCTCTTAGCAGTTTAAACTTTGAAGCATAATGTTTACTTTTATGTTTTAGTGGATTGATTAGTGAATATTACTAATTAGTTGGTATATGAGAGACCGACACCATTTACTGATCTTTTATTTGCCTTAACATAGTTCTCATTTTTCTACAGAGAGGTCTGTCATCTTGAAACAGCTTAGTGCTGATGGCACCCCTGGTGGATATGCAACTGAACCCAAAGAAGAGGTTAATGTGATATGAGTTGGATTATTTGAATGCTGAGGTGTTGTTTCATCTTGTATTGTTATTCGGTTAATGTGGTGTCTTTGTTATTACAGAGGCAGAAGAGTAAAAAGGAGGTGTATGATGAGATAATATCCAAGAGTAAATTTTTCAAGGTTTTGATCAATGAACATATGACAATTCTCTATTATTTTTGGAAAAATTTATTTGATTGTTATTTTTAGTTTATGTGCCTAACATGGTTTCTGATTATTTGTTGCTGATATACTACTAGGCGGAGAAAGCTAGGGATAAGGAAGAAAATGATCAACTGATTAAAAAATTGGATGAACAATTTACGTCTTTGCAGAGCGTTAAAATTGTTGGTTCAAGTAAAGTTGAACCTGATCAGGTAAGACTTACATCGGTAAATAAGTTATAAAAACTAGTATAAGCGCTAAATCAGATGTGGTTTTGTTGCCTGCGATTTATCATTTCGAATTTAATCAATTACTTGCAGGAAAAAGCCGATGCTTATGATAAATTACTTAATGAAATGGTGTTGGATATGCGCGCACGCCCATCAAATAGGACAAAAACACCTGAAGAACTTGCACAAGATGAAAAAGAACGATTAGAAGAATTGGAGGTGTGTTAATGTGACATATAGAACAAATATATGCGCAACATGACTTCTAAAACTATAATTTGTTTTTTTGTTATATATCCCAGGAAGAGAGGCAGAAAAGGATGCATGCAGCTGATGATACAAGTGATGATGATGATGATGATGATGATGATAATGGAAATTCTACCTCCAAGAAGCTAACTTCTATTTCAGGAGATGATCTTGGAGATTCCTTTGAGAATGATGAACCAAAAACCAAATTAGCCTGGATACGACAGATGCTGAGAAAAGAAAATGAAATTGATGTTGATAGTGAAGACGGTGGTGATGATGGTAGTGAAGATGATGAAGATGACGGAGATGATGAAGAGTCCGAAGAGGACGATGATGATGAAGATGAAGATGAAGGAGATGATGTGGCAAGTGAAACACCACAATCTCTAAAAGATTGGGAACAGAGTGATGACGATGACGATGACGACGACGACGGCGACGATGATGACGACGATGACTCGGACACAGAGGGAAAAGCAGGGGTGGATGATGGTGTGAATTTGGAGGTGAAACCGAGGGACCATAAAAATGCGAATACTAATGAATATGTGGATAGTTTAGATACTAAGAAAAAGGATTCAAAGGTCCAGCCTTCTGGAACTCTACAAGGAGACCTTCCGTATACGATTGAAGCTCCAAAAACCATGGATGAGTTGTCTGCATTTTTGGATAACCGTTCTGATGATGAAATCATTGAAGCAATCAGGCGGATTCGTGCATTCAATGCGATTAAACTTGCTGCAGAAAATCGAAAGAAAATTCAAGTAGGCTTATAAATGCTTTTATAAGTTGTGTTTTTCAATTGATAATACTTTCTAATGAAGGAAAATCCCCTTTTTTTCCAGGTATTCTATGGTCTATTACTGCAGTATTTTTCTGTTACAGCAAATAAAAAGCCATTGAATTTTAAATTGTTAAACTTGCTTGTCAAGCCACTGATGGAAATGAGTATAGAAATCCCATACTTTGCTGCCATATGTGCTCGCCAAAGACTACTTAGAACTCGATCACTTTTTGTAGAGGATATCAAGATTTCAGGTTTGTTTCATAGCTCGAGCTTTTTTAAGTTTAAGTATTTATACCAATAAGATATTATCATTACCATTCTTGTCTTGATTTTGTTGCAGAGAAAAGCTGTTGGCCTTCTGTAAAGACATTATTTCTCTTGAGGCTGTGGTCCATGATATTTCCTTGCTCAGATTTTCGTCATGTTGTCATGACCCCTGCAATGTTATTAATGTGTGAATATTTGACGCGTTGTCCAATTATATCTGGTCGTGATGTAGCAATTGGCTCCTTCTTGTGCTCTATGCTTCTCTCTGTAATCCACACATCTATTATTTAGCTTTTTTGTTATAAACTTTTTAAACGCAAAAGAATTTGTTGTTGATCGCATCTTATGTTCTTACCTTGTAGGTCTGCAAGCAGTCAAAAAAGTTCTGCCCAGAGGCTTTAGTGTTTTTGCGAACGCTTTTAATGGCAGCTTTCGAAGAAAAGCCCAAAACGGCTCGAGACTCTGAGGTGTGTTTCATCTTTTAATGAAGATCGGAATATATTGTTGATAAATTTGATTGTGTTATTTGCTAACTTACATTGAAATCTTGTTCGCTTCTTGCAGTTATATCACCTAATGGAATTAAAATCCCCAAAGCCTCTGCTACATATACGTGGCACAGTCGATGAAATAAAGCCATTAGATTTCCTTATGTTAATGGACTCACAGGATGACTCCCCTTATTTCACCTCTGAAAATTTTAAGTAATTTCTTGCACTTGTCGTACTCATATCATTTACTCCTTTTAATATCTAATAAACATATGGTTTTATGCAGGGCAAGCATGCTTTTAGCAGTAGTTGATACTCTACAAGGATATGTTAACATTTATGAAGAGTTTAAATCATTTCCCGAGATATTTTTGCCCATTTCCAGTTTATTTGTGGAACTAGCTGCACAAGATCACATTCCCAATGCATTAAAAGATAAATTACAAGCTACTGTGCAGATGATAAACAAGAAAGCCGATGAACACCACATGTTACGTCTACCATTACAAATGAGGAAACAAAAGCCTGTCCCAATTAAGTTGCTTAATCCAAAGTTTGAAGAAAAGTAATCCTTTTGTGTGATTATCGTTTTGATTTAACATTTTTGTTTTCATTTTTGTAAACTAAGTGATGGAAATTGTCTCTTCTGGATTATATTTTGCAGCTTTGTGAGCAATAGAGACTATGACCCTGACCGTGAACGGGCTGAGGCTAGAAAACTGAAGAAACTTGTCAAGCGTGAGGCTAAAGGGGCGGTCCGTGAGCTGAGGAAAGATAATTACTTTTTGGCTGATGCAAAGGCTCGGGATAAGGCCCGGTTAGAAGAAGAAAAGGCTGCGGAATATGGGAGAGCTAGAGCTTTCCTTCAAGAACAAGAACATGCATTTAAATCTGGACAACTTGGCAAGGGCAGAAAAAGGAGGAGATGATGCAGATATAGTTTAAATATATTCATAGTTGATTCTGTATCTTTAGTATCATATAATTTCATATGATCACTTTCAACAACTTAGGCGTGCTATAGGAGCGATGTAAAACTTAATTTCTCATGTTTGGTAAGTTGATTATGATTCTATTTATATGAAATTTTGATCAGTCATTCAAATAGTTTGGCAAATTTGACCCATACATCTATGTTTAGGTGCATCTGAGCTTTGGTGTAAACTTTTATTACCAACAGGTCATATCGTGCATAATTGAATAAGAATGTGAATGGAGGGGATAAGAAAAACTAGAATGTGTCGGTTGTATCATGTATGGTTGTTGATTTTTCTAGCCTAAGCTCATCGCCTAGCAATCCTGCATCGACATGCTTCTTCCTTAATCAATCTTTGCGAATCAGTAGGGTTTCCTGGAATAATCTTCTTCCTTGAAGGATCTTTAAACAATGATTATTTTCACAAAACATCTCTTTTTTTTTAACGGCCAACGAATAATTTTTTAAGCCCGGTCACCCGGGTAAACCCATTGGCGAAAGGCCACCCACGTCCGCGAAGACAGACAGCGCTGGTCACTCGGCTCACCCACCATTCCAAGAGAAACCCACCACCCAAAGACCCACTGTGATAAAACCTTTGGCCCACTTGGAGCATCTTGCACCTAGTGAGATTCCAACCCATGACCTCCACTTTGGAAAGTAATAGGGTGTCTCCTCCTAAACCAGTTGATCTAAGACTCATTGGCAAAATATCTCTTAACAATCTTAAAACAATGATTACTCACACAAAAGATCTCTTAACAATCTATAGACAATGATTATTCACAAAAGATCTAAGAGATGAAATTGACCATTTTGAACCCAGCTGATTTTAACATGTTGCTCAACCTTTCTGATCCACCCATTTTGAGCCTAGCAGGTGTGTTAATATTTTGAGTAGATACATGTTCTTATTATTAACATTTATAGTTTTGTTTAATACTCGTTTCTTTTAATTAGATTGTTGATCAGGGAAGACTAAAGTTTCTCTTCAAAAAGAATCCGCAAACAAAGGGACATCGGTGTGCTAAAGAGAATTGTGCTTAAAACAAAGACTTGCTAGCTATGGTGGCGAACACTAATTTTGACATAAATGAGTTTCTAACGATCAGTTACTTCCAGTTACTTCGTTACAAGTAGAAATCCAACATTGATGACATTAGATATATCGTTTGGCTACTTATTTCCACATCGAGCACTTTATGCATGACTTCACCAATTTAGGATTTGAGCTTTTTGGTTACTTATCATATCTGAATTACTCAGGTCTATGTATTCATTAATTTCACATTTACATCCTGGACATTTGGTCATTTAAGCATTTTTTTGTGTGCATTTCAACTGCATTTGTCAATGATTTCACCTTTGATGGTGGTTGATACGGCCGCATTTGAATGGTGAAATGTTCCATATTTATCTGGCTTTGAACATGTTGATCCGTTTTTAAAAATTCTACCAAAATTTATATTTTATATCAGCATCACCATTTAAAGTTTTTAACACACTCCAATATACATATTGTATTAATTAGAGCAAAATCTGACAAAAGTATGCGGTAACAACTAACAATATGAAGGTTGTCGGTGTGCATGTGTGGTTATTTTAGAAGTAGGGTAGGTCTAGAGTAGAGTGTGTGTTTACTGTTTAAAAAAACGAAAAACTTACAAGGGAGTGAAACATTGTTGCCTGCAGACTGCAGTTATTCATTGGGGGTATAAATAAGTAATTGGATTTGAACTTAATAGAGCCAAGTTGTCATATAAAAAGGGTTGCCAAGATTAATTACAAAACAAACAAGTGGAACGTAAACAACAAAATGAAATTAGATAAACAACGCGTATAGTGACTTGTAATACAGTCATTCTCTAAATCCTATGACTACGGTTTATGGGAAAACTAGAACAAGTATACTCTGTGTTGTGACGATCTATATGACAAAAAAAAGATCAAATCTTGAAGCTTTTTCCACCTTTCTGCCATACTCCGGTGCCCTCAAGACCTGATGAAAGAATTGACTTGGAATCCGGGCGCCATTTCAACTCTTTAAGAAGAGAAAAAAGAGTCGCTAGATCAGGTGTCACAGCACTATCCTTTATGTTGTTACAAGAAACTACTTTAAGTCGTTTAAGCTCTTTCCATGAAAGAACTACAGGCTCAAAACCATCCATTGTAAGTAATGAGCATCCTTCCAAAGACAGAGACATCACTCTCCTTAAAAAACAAGAAAAAATTAAAAACTTTTTAGGAAAGGAAAACATTATGTTGAAAATAATATCTAGCTCCAAATAATTATATTCATCCTGTACATGTCACACTAGACGGATTGACTAAATGAACTCTAATTTATGTTGTTGATTGTTGTTCCATAAGAATGTCTACTTCTAAGAGGTGGAAAATGTGATAAATCCATTTTCACTACTTTTCAGTTATAGATTCTGTTAAATTGTCATCCAATCGACCGACTAGAAGTCAACCAAAAGCAACTTGTATTTGAACTAAGGGGCATATGCACTAACAAAACACTATTACATATTTAAAAAGAAATAAAACAGAACCCCCTATTCTCGTCTCCTCCATTAATCAACAAAACAATATTACATATTTAAAAGAAAAGAAAAACAGAACCCCCTATCCTCCTCTCCCCCATTAATAAACAAAACATTATTACATCTTTAAAAGAAAAAAAAACAGAACTCCCTATCCTCCTCTCCCCCATCAATCAACATGTGAAAAGACGATTAGACAACACTTTATTTGTACTCCGTTTCTATAGTATTGGACTTTAGAGAACACGTCATACCCAATTTGATAAGACTATGCCACTATCATCGGTTTTATCTAATGAAATCATAAAAAGATTTTGACTTGAATATTAGTTGCTAAAAGATATGCGAAAGTTGCACAATTCAAGAAGAACTTAAACATTGGAGCAGAGGGCACCTATAAATGGATTTTTTACAGATTTTTACAATCATCTCATTGCAATTCAGAAACCAAAACAAAGTATTCCACATTTCCACCACATTTTATAATCTATCAAATGTGTAGATATGAGTACTAAACACATATACATCAAACAGAAAGGATAAAAAGGGTCATAGTCATACCTACATATACTTGCAGCACTGAATGAGTTGTTATCCAATCCCCAACAATCCTCAAAAACCAGCTTCCTAACTGTTTTACACACCAAAAACAATGCTCCCAGTCCCTGCTTATCTCTCAACTGACACCTCTCCACATGTAATTCTTCAAGGGTAGGGCAAGAACCTAAATACTCATCAGGACCCGGATTTGAATCAATAAACTTGCAAGATTGAAACTTTAAAGTCTTCAAATTTATGCAATCCGACAATGCAGCTAACCACCCAGCTTCCAATTTATGGTCACAAAGGGACAATTCTTCCATCATTTGGCAACATTGGCCAATAGCTTTGATCCCATCATAACTCCCCTCACAACCAACAAGCTCAAGCTTTAACAATCTCGGACACCCTTGAGCCAAAATAGTCAACCCAATATCCGAAATCACAGAGCCATACAACCTGTTAACAGAACCAACGAGTTTCAAAATCTGTAAATTCCTAAAACCTGCAAGCCCTCTTAAATCTAAATCTGTAAATGGACATAACTCTAGCTCCTGTAAAGCTAAAAACTCATTTGCAATAGAAACCAACCCTTCTTCGCTTACACCAAGCAGCACAAGCCTTCGTAAATTAGGGGACCCTTGAGCAAGAATCTGCACCCCTCTATCGATCAAACGAGCGCCCAAAAACTCAGGTTTCCAGAACAACCCATCATTCGATACGCACGAATTAACATGAATTGACGCAAACTTATTACTCAAACAAATGCCCGAATTACGCGGCGATATTATGCAAGCTTGAACAAGATCAACATCAAGAAGATTAGGAAAACGATGAGCAAGTCTACCAGAATCAAGAAAATCCCAATCCAATAGTCTTAATGACTTCACTAAACCACCACTAATCCTCAACCATCGTTTACAAACTAAACAAATAGTAATCTGCTGCGATTTTGTAAGATTGGATAGTATGATAGTCAAAATTTGATCTGAAAGCAAAGAGAAGAAATCTGGAGTAATCGAAATGGGGTTATGCCTATCTAGGGTTAGGGTTTCATCAGGTTCAGAAGGGGGAGTGTTGGAATTTGATAGAGAATTAAACCTCATTATGATAATATTACATTCTTGAGTGCATGTGCCTCTTTCAGCTAGCTGGTTAATCTTTTGTTAATGGCGATGACGGTGGTATCACTTGAATTTGCTGAAGTTTGGAGTTGGGGCTAGGGTTAGGTTTATGACTTCAAATGAAAGTCTCCCAATTTCTGATTCTGATTCTGATTCTCGAAAGTTTTAGCATAAACTAGTGAATCCTTGAAGGCTCAAGATGAATTTGATGTAAAAACTCAAGAAATCATTTGAAGCTTCAAGGTAAAAACTTTATGTGTGTATGTATATGTATATATGTGTGCGAGAGGATCAGATTCGTGGGTTGCACAGAGTCTCTTCTGTTTTGATGTTGTCAAGGTTAGAATGAGGGGTGGTAAGTCAGACAAAAAGATATGACAGCCGCAAGAGATTGATGATGGGACAACAAGCTAACATTTTGTCTTGCCACAAACACACAAACACAAGTTTTGTTTTTAAAATCATCACATACCACGGTAATAGTTTGAATGAATGCATCATTTTATTATTAAAGGATTGTTTGATAGTTTTTTACTTGTCTAGAGTCATATTTTAAAACTTTAAAGATTCATTTGGTTGATAGATTTTATCTAATATACTATTCTTGTGTGGTGTAACATTATACTTGTTAGGTGAGGATGAGTAATATTACTTTACGCATGGTAACAGAAGCTTTTGCCTATGATTTACTATTCCTAACTCATTATGATGACAAACACAAAGTAAGCAATGTATCATGTGATTTTAATCGAAAAACACAAAGTTAACCGGTCAAAACCACAAAAGACATAAATCTTCATTAACATTCGAACCGTAAGACTAAACAAACAAAGAATAGTTAGTAACATCAATAATCGTCCATAAGCTAGGTAGTTTTATGAAATTAGCTACTCTTGATCTCCAAACACAAACTAAGAACAATAAAAACAATAGCAATCATGTTTACAAGTTCTGGGATTGAATTGAAGATACGATAGATTAATAACCAGATGAACATAAACCGAACATACTTCAAAGCCTTCAATCCAGGGCTTGAGATTCTCTCCAATGCTCAAACCCTTCGTAACTCTATGATTTCAGACGCCCAAGGATGAATTATGATAAAAAAATATCCGTCAAAAACAACTTAAACTTATAATTTTAGGGTTTTTGGCTCGCCAGGTCGGTGGCAAACCGCTAAGGGTAGAGTTGTAATACTTCCAAGCATCTCTTTACACACGAGGATGCCACGTCATTAAATGAAAGGCGGTTAACCTCGTAGCGAACCGCTATGCTCCTCCTTGGCAGTCCACTATGAGTCCTCAAAACTGAATCCGATTTTTATTTTTCACTTTGATCTCGACTGCCGTTTTGACTCGAATTTTTACATTCAAACTTCTTATTTCTTCATAGTTAACTACGAATTCAACATATAATCAAAGAAGTTCAGAAAATATTGTGAATTCAAGTAAAAATCTTGTAAAACACAAGGCTAATCATGTATTAAATGTGTATAAAGTCAACCATTTAAATACGTACGTCCATAACAACAATATACACACATCCAAAATGACTCAAAAGTCAAAACCCATATAAAACTTACACACGGCTTCTAACCCTGTCAAACATGTTTTGACCCACAAAATTCACTCAAGCATGATCAAACCTTGAAAAGAGTCGTCAAAACATAAAAGCTTCAAAAAAAAAAAAAAAAAAAAAAAAAAAACGTCATGAAAATATTGGACCAAATTGACACTCTTCAAAACATAGAGGACACAATACGTAAAATCGCTTTAAAGGTTTGCTCCAAATGTTATGAACCCACATCTCATCGTTGGATCTCCGGCGAAACATGGAGGAATCATCGGAAAACAAATCGGAGATATCGCCACCGTCGTCGTCGCCGGAAGTTGCTTTCGGCGTATTGGAGAAAGTGAAACCATTGGCCGGTGATTCCGCTGTAGAATGGGTGGATTACGCCGTTCAACAGGCGGTGATCGCACAAAAAACCGTAGTGGAAACCCTAGAATCTACAGTTAATATCACCAAATCACGCCTTGATCAAATTAAATCGACTTCCACTGCTCATCTTCATATGACAATCGTAAGTTTCCTTTTATTGATCGGATTTATGTAGTTTTTGGTTCTACACTGAATGGTTAAATGGAGGATGAATTAAGGACGAGAAGTATTATAGTAATTGCAAATTATAGGTGGTTTTTGTACCTTTTGAGAGGATATATGCCTTGCTAGATTATAAGCTTCAAACCAAGGCTAACTATACCTAACTCATATGCATAACATACGCCACTTGAGTGTTGAAATCCTCAAGTTGGAGTTCACATGGATTGGACTAACTTTTTGGATGTGTTGGAGATTTCATTCCATTTCACCTGATAGCATTATAATCTAAGCATAGAAATTGATGCGTAATTTGTTGGTTTTTTTTATTTTTTACTGTTCCATGTTAGCTTACACAGAACGACCACGCACTAAAGAAACTAGCTTGATTGCTTAAAGAAAGCCAAGAATATGTGAATTTATCTGAATTCAGTGAGTTTGATTAGCTGGAGAGGTAGGATACACTAGAAGTTATCCTTTTTACAGTAAATTGGTGTCCGGAAGGGAGGACATCATTTTAAATTGGATGTATCCACTCAGAAAACTAATGTTAGATGGGAGCTCCACAAGAAATATGCTAAACGAGATCACACAATATTGGACATTGTAAGCTGTAACATCAATGATCAGCATAGGCAGATCATGATAGAAAAGATGGGAACATTAAAATGGACCGTGTGAAGCAATAACGCTTCTAGTTAATTGTTATAAAGGATGTCATCCAAGTAAATAAGTAATGGAGAAGGGGACTTAGGATGTGAAAAATGGTAAGGATCACTTCTAGTGGGTTGGCATTATAAACTATAGACTCATAAGAATGCTCTTTCTGGAGAATGATAACACTGGCATTCTATGAATTTGGCGTTTAAAGGGGAAGATGAGTGGCATATTCACATAAATTGCACTTAAGTGCATGATAAGGTGACTCCGTGGGATTTCTTACTTTTTTTTTTCAAGGAAGCTTTTCGGCATATTGTTGAAATAGTATAATAGTACAAAATCATGCTAAAATATAATGTTCTAGACTCAACACTTTAGCACCTACCCACGGCTCAGCTTCTCCTATCTTTCATGAAAGTGATTTTTTACTTTCTCTTCCCTAGGCTCCTTGTCTCTCTCGGTTCACAGCTTCCATTTTTATGATATGATTTACTTGACCTTTTTTTCTATCTTTGCGCCATTTTATTTGTGCATGCATGCTACAAAACTGAATTATAAAAGGAGGGGTAATGTATGTGTAGTCTGTAGGCCACCAATGTATTCAAAGATAACACTACAGCAATCAAATATCAAATCATCATTACTGGCACCCAAGCATCTCTCGGTTTCGTTTATGCCCATTTAGACAATTAGACCAAAAACTAATAATATTCCTTGGAGTTGGTTCACCCATGAAAATCTATTTAGTTATGGAATCGGTGCACCCATGAAGTCCATGACAGCAATTTTACAAATTTCTAGCAAGTTTTTGGTCAAATTTGTCATACGTAAAACCAAATTGATACATTGGTGGCCTGAAGTGCTGTTTTGAAATATGGGTTGCCTTACCATTAACTTTTCAATTCTTGCGTGATCAATGCATACAATATCCTTAAAAATATTATTAAATCAGTTGGATTCCTCAATGTAGAAGAAAGCATCACCTTTTCTAATTTATGTAAAGAACTAAATTTTACATTACCAATGGAATTTATTTTTGGCTGAAAATGATCGTTGTTCTTATGCTATGGTAACTAATTGTTATCACTTTTTCTTGGCCTCTCCAAATTAGATTGTTGCACTATGATTAAATGTGCTTAGAGAAAATATATTTTGCTTTCAATGTTCATTTATATTCTAGAAGCATTCGTGTTATGAGAAAGATCAAAATCATGTTGTGTGCTTGCCCCACGCAACATGACTGCTATGTTTGCAATAATCGGGAATGATAAGGTTTCTTTGGTATCCATGTTTACAAAGGCTCATTTGACTTTATTTGTTGTGCCCATTATGATTTGCAATAATAATTTGGAACTCATTTTCATCTTACAGGAATCCCTGAAAGATCTTAAAACTGATTATAATGTTTATGAGGATATTGTTTTTGGAAAGATTAAAGGTATGTTGTAAATGCCCATCATTTTCACTTTCATCATCTTTTTGTCCTTTTTACCCTATGTGTTTGGCTGACAATAAGTTGTCATGGATGCTGGTCAACAGAGGGTGTTTACTTTACCGCTACACATCCATTTGCTACAACTGGACTGGTTTTGGGCTCAGGGATTTTGGCTTTAAAAAGTAAGGCTCTTAAACATTACTAATTGATACAGCTTATGCTTAACAATGTACTGTTATTCTGTTAAATAGTAAGAGACGTGATTTCATTTATTTCCTAATATTTAGTTGAGATTTTGGGTAGTTGGTACTCCTAAGTTTATACTAACTGGAAGTATTAGTTTGGTCACTCAAGTTTCAAGAAAGTACAAAAGTTCCATAGAGTTTTGTTTGTCATAATTACTGTCTTGATAAATTGTATATTGTTGCAGGGACAAGGCGCTCTTTATACTACAGCACACTGCGTCTTTTTAGCAATGACGAGGTAAAACAGGACATTTTTTCTTAATGCTGAATTTCTTTTTCTTGTGATTTCACTTGCAGAGGTGGACTCTAGTTGTCTTTAGCAATAAGTGGATACTTTAGAACAGTACATACATTTTAAGACTAATTTCTTGAATGTCTGAATCTTTCTATATGAAGACTCGTAGTATGGGTCTACCATATAACTTTATATATGCTTTCTTAGCTTAATTTAGTTACACCCTTCTCCAGATCATCATGTGATGCTTTTAGTTTTATGACTCACCTTTTGGTTTGGTATTGTTGTGGAACAGGCCATGCTTGCTAAAGCTAATGCCAAGGTACAAAAATTACGGGAGTCGGTTAGAACCATAACAGAAGAAAGGAAGCAATTAGAGGTACTCTTTCTAGTTCCCATTGATTTTATTAAAAGCTAAGAATCTTTCAACAGTGGGTTAATATTAGAAATAAATTAACTGATATTAATTGCTTTAAGTTGTCAGTGTTGTATCTTCCTAGTTATTTTTGTAATTGTACCCATCATATTTATTATATAAAATTTTAAAATGACAGGGTGTGTTGACAGGTCAACGAGCCTGTCCAATAAATTTACCATTGACCTGATCCCCAATCTGCTTGATCTGCCGATTTTGCCACACATACTTCTGGAGAACATATATAACTAACATATACTTTTCTATTTTTCAGAAGCTCTCATTAGGTGCAGAAGCAGAGCTAAAACGAGCAAGGACAAAACTAAGGTTTGTGTTTCATGCATTATATTGATTTTTATGTTCATGATTCGTGGTCCATATCCTGGTCATTCTTTTAATGTACAGACAAGCAGGAAAGCAAATTCAGGGTGTCATAAGCTCGGGTTATAAGATTGAAAGACAAGCAGCGGGTATGTAATTTCCCTTTGCTTTTGGGTATTATGTAAATTCACAACAACTAACTTATGTTATTGGTGCGATTTATCTTTTTTGTTGTAATCAGGCTTGAAGGATATACTGTCAGAGCTTCCTAAGAGAGACGCATCAGGATTCCGGTCTGAAGTAAGTACTTGAAATCACATTATCATTCCACTAATCCTTTGAATCTTATTTTTCCTTGTATCAAATTGTGTTTCTTCTTGTTTGAATGTGCATACTACAGATTTGAGAATAGTTTAAGAATACCAAATTAATATGTTGGCTCGTTAGTCGTTACGTGCTCATAAGGAAATTTTTAGATCTTTAGTAACCGATAGCGCATTTTAAAGCTCCTTTTAACAGGCATCAGGTAGTTAAAACATATATAAAATCATTTGTGTTTCTTATCTTTCTTGGGTGTTCATAGTATTGATTTCAGATGAATTAACTCATACAATATCAATTATTTTCGTTTTGTGCTCATAACTTAACATATACATCTTCAAGATTCCTCTGAAAATCCTTTGTGTTGCTTTAAATCGGCTATTTGGTAGGTCAAGCATTCATCTAAATTCAATTCTTCTACCAATTAAAAGTAGTTCTTAATTTGTATTTTAGATGTTCATGTTAGATTTATGAGGAGATATGTAGTTTTAGGTCGTATTTCTCACTTGCCTACATTATGCAAAGGCAACAAATGCACACACTCATGCAGATGCACTCAAATACACATGTAATATGACGGTTTTTTATTGATACAGTCAATTTCGACCGTATGAACCGTTAATTCAGGTTATGTTTCATCTCTAAAGGATCAAACGGTTCAAAAAGTTGTCCAGAGTGTATTTTAAATTTGTAACACTTAAAAACCTCCTAAATCATTTTCCCACCTCTATTCAAGGTAAACTTACTAAATGATGAAGCTTCTTACAAAGATATTTTTGTTTGTAGGTGTCCCAACTTGCATCACAAGCTAAACGTGAGAGGAGGGTTCTTAATAAAGAGGTTAAAAAGATATCCGACTATGGTATTTCTGTCTGAACACACTGCTATTGTAAGGTGAGCATATTGAATCAAAAAACCTTTTTTTGTTTTATTCAAGAAGTCACATCAGTGTGCTTCTTGAAAGAAGGTTCTTTTATCGGACTTCTGTTTGATGTCATATTACAAGTTACCGCATTTGGTAAAAGAATACGCTCGACCTTGCTCGCCTTCAGTTTTCTGGAATAATGTTTTAGTTTAAAGGAGAGAACAGAAGCAGGTTACTTGCAAGTATAATGTGTAATGTTATTGATTTGTAGTTGTCCATTGTGATATTTTTGTAACCTCTTTTAGAGGTGGCAAAATCTGATGGTTGTCGGGTTAGTCTGCCCTTTGTTGTTAGGTGTTACTATGGGTATGGGTTTGATTGCAGGGTGATATGATAACATGGGTATGGATTATTTGAAAACGCTTGTTCGTTTATATGATGGGTAGGAGTTTGGTTCCTTGAAACAGTTGGTTATTCTTGTTTGTCGTTCAACGTTGCAGTCTACCGACTATATAGGGGTCGTTATGGCTCGTACTGTGCTGTGGTTCCTTGGTTATTCTATTGTTGCCATCATAACATATTACAGCGGCGAATTGACTAATTAGAAGTTGAGTTTATGCGAATTTCTTGACCTGGGTTATTAAGGCGTCTCTTTTCCTCATTGCGCCGTATACTCGAGGCGAAATTGGGTGCAATAATAATAAAGAAATTTAAAACAAGGGTTCTATACGCCCTAATTCCATGAAGTGTCTTCATAACTTGTTATTTGATTTGCTCAACTAGTAAAGTTAAAGGTAGCTCGCTCATTTAATGTGTATGAGTTTGCCGTGCAAGCTTAGCCTAACATGCTTTTTACATAGGAGATGAATAAATGTATTCTGATGTGCTTAAAGTATTCATTTTGTAAGAGGGATATTACTCTTTTAGTGGGGAAGATCCTCACAGTGTGTGAGATTACTGGGTACATATTTGTATTCAACGAGAGTGATAACGGGCTTAGTGGTATGACTTTCCATAGCCCAAATATGATTCATACTTCATTCGAAATTTTAATCGTCCGATAGTTTAACGTTCGAGGATGACGCCAACCGTTTTAGAAAAAAGCTGACTAGCTCGTAAACCCCCTGACTTGCAATCAGGAGAAACATGCTAGCTACAAGATTGAATCCGGGTCTCCCTCTTTGACATTTAGCCCAAATATGATTCATACCGAACTTTCGGTCTAATTTTTGCACCTATTAACATGCAGCAATGAGCGTGTATTGTTCAACGATTTTACGTCTACTTTTCGTTTGGTTTTATTTTTTTCATTTTTATTTATTTTGTTTTACGATTTTTTCCGGTTTTGGTGGTCGCTAGGGGCGGTGTGTCATTGATGCTACTTGATATGGTTTTATGTCCCACCGCAACGTGTGGGGCTTAATACTATTTTTTTCTAAGTTACAATATGTATGTTACTGTAAGTTTCTAACTGATTTGTTTTAGTCTTGATCTTTTTGTTTGTTGTTGAGTTGTTCTAATCCCTTATTTCTCTGTCATTTATCTGCATAAAAATCAACCCTTTGATATAATCAATTATACTTTCCATTACAAATAGAAAGAGGAGTTGCTATTACCAACATATTAACTCTTTCATGTCATTTATTGTTTTTACCAGACTAGTTCTGATATTACATGTTTTGTGTGATTGTGTCCCCTCTCAAAAATTATTGGACCTGACAGTATTTTCAAGCCCATAATTAATTTCTTATTATATCTGTACGAGTGTACCTGTATTAATAATTTGGTATATGTGTCAATTGAGATTTATAACTTTATACAAATGATATATTTGTTAACTTAATATTTAAAAATCATATAATCATCCGCATAAAAGCTATCAATGTTAAAAAAAATATACTTATCACGTCACAAGCTGACCCTATTCATCTTCTAGCTCCTAATAAATATAACAGGTAGCAACTTGAGTGAACCGGATAAACCGACGGTGTAGCCATTGTTTTACTAGAACAATGAATTTACATACTCTTTAAACCTACTTTTAACCTTCATCATTTTCATACTGTCAAAGAGTAATGTTTCTATCATACATCATGGTACCGTTAGAGCACACGTATTTTTATATAACAAAACTAATGACGACATGGTTATCTCATAATTTTTGTTATTCTGGACTGGGTTCAATTAAAAAAAATTCTAAATACTGTAAGAAAGTCGGTTGTCACGTGGGAAGTCATCACTCTGGTAGTTGAGCTTTCAAGCAACCCAAAAGAAATTAATTCGTATTTCATTAAATTTATTCATAAAATCAACAAAAATTAACAAAAATCAATGATCATCAGATACAGAAAAACTAAAATTCCTCAATCTTTCCAATCAATGATCGATGATGTGAAAAACAAACTCAAAAACCTGTGAAATCAACGCCACGAAGATGCCGAAACACGTTACAGATCGATACCGTCAACAAACCTCATAATTGCTACTGCTACGGTGGTGGTAGTGACGGTGTGCACCGCCGTAGAGCTGGTACTCCGACGCCGGAGACTGCTGTTGCTGCCCTAGCATCATCTCCTTCTGCCGCCGGAGCTCCATCACTTTCCGGTGAGAGTTCGAGTGCTGAGTCAACACGAACGTCGGACTCGCCGCCGGCCTGTACTCCGGCACCAACCTCCCTGACTTGTACCTCACGCCACACGCGTTACACAGCGTTTTAGGCCCCAGCGGTCCGGTCCTCCACTGCGGCGTCTTCTCCGACGCGCAGTGAGTGCACCGACGAACCATTCCAGATTCCGACGACTTATCGGAAGACGAAGAGGTCGCCGGTGAGTACGTTTCGAACTTCATCGTCGGTTTATCGGAGATCGTTGTAGGTAATGGTGTGTGTGATGTGTTGTTTGTAGGTGCTCTGGTTCTCTTCGTTCTAGATCGGCTTTGAAACGATGCGTTGTTATCCTGACGGTAGTTTATCGTTCCGGAGACGTTGTTCGCCGGAAAATCGCTGAACGAATCGTGAACGAAGTTCGATAGCCATTCGAGTTCCGCCATTTCTTCACTCTAACAACGAATTAACAGAAATCAGTTACAGAATTCCAGTAGCACATGAAGCAAATCATCAAATCAACAATTAATGCTCCGATCTAAACTAATCAATCAACGCTAATGATTCCGATTAGGTTTTTCCAATTGCTTTCAAATTAAAAGTGCAAATAGAAGGTGAAATCAGATCGGATGAGTGTTGGATGCTTACAGGGACGCAGAGGTCGTCGGTGAAGTCCGTCGCGTGGTAGTTGTTAGCAATTTCATCGTTGTTGTTTCCGTCGTCGTTGTTACCTCCGTAACGGAAATGACAGGCGTTGGCGGTGGTGGAGGAGGTGTTGTAGCTGTTGTTGTGGTGTTGATGAAGTGCATCAGCGGCGGAGGAGCAGAATACGTCGCCGTGGTCGTCGGAAAAGTTGAGTAGCTCGTCAACTCCGGCGAAATCGGACGACGACATTCCGTAAATATCCATCTCTCCCGTTAAAATCAGTTGGTGATGGCGGTGGTAACGGTGGTCTCCGGTGGTGGTTGTGGCGGAAGACGACGGAGGAATTGAAGATAGAAGGTGAGGATATGAAGGAGTGAGTGAGGGTATATAATACGTAGCTTTGGGAAGAAGGGTTGTAGGGGTGGGGAGCAATGGAACGTGGGGAGAGTGACCATGCAATGTGACGACTCTGATCCACAACTTATTTTTTATACAAATTTATGTTTTTTTAAGTAGGTGAGTTTTGCAAGCATGTAGGGTTTGTACTTCGTAGGTGAAAACCGAAACCATGTTGGTTTGTTCGTGTTTCGCTAGTTTGCATACGTGTTATGGGGTGATAGTGATGGACTAATGGTAGAGTTCTCGATATGCGGATGTGTACCGAAGGTGTTTAATGTCATCCAATAACGTTTGTGAAGACACATCATCTACTAGTATGATTATTAGATGTTGATAGTATCATGTCAATTCATACAGCAGATTCGTGTGATGGGTTAATACTATCATTATTTTTTTTATGTTTACGGTATGTAAATCTAGTAAGATAATTTTCATATATTTATCACCCTCTTTTAAGTTTGTGTTTTTCCTCTTATCACGCCTTCAACATAGTCACAAAGTTTGAGTGTAAGATTTGTAACATCTCTTATACTATGGATGTGTAGCTAGATCAAACAAAAAAGGGGGAAACCACAGTAAAAATTAAGAAAACCATGAGTGTGAATTATTATTTTAGTGAGGTTTGCAATTAAAACGAATAGTTTAACTACCACATTTTTGGAAGAAATAAAAACACGTTTTTAAAGGCAATTTAAAGTTTAGCATGTTTGAAATTTTTACTTACATACGTAAATGGTATTTATGAGGTGCTAACATCTAGTAGAGATCCGCTAGTCCGGTCGATATCCATTGATCTAAGTCACAAAACCGTGGGACTTTCTGCCATATCACCAAAACTATCTGCCATCCTATCTCACAAAAATCTATCAGGGTTAGGGGTGTTTATCATATCGGATAACTAATTATTCGGATTTGAAAATTCCATGACCCTATTCAAAATCCGATCTCATCCGAATAAGGGGTATCTCTATTCGATCCAAATCTATCCGAATTCAATTCGGATCGGATTTGGATAAATCCAAATAATCCGAATTAATTTGGATAAATAACAAAATTTTCTATTTTTTGCCTAATTTTTATTCTTGATATTTTACTTGTTTAAAATCACAATAAAACATATAAACCAAAAAGTATTATTTTGTTTTAAACACAAATTAAAAATTCAAACATAATGAATAATTGTATGGAACCAAAAAAATTAAATCTCTAATTTAGATCAATAAGTTATTGTGTAGTTGTTGAGGATCAGAGCATCAGAAATTATCAAGACTCTTGAGTATTGAGCTTAAAACATAATCGGTAGTTAGGTAATGAGTATTGAGCTAGATACATGATAGGATTCTTATTCGATTTAATTAGATATCCGAATAAAAAAATTATATTATCCAAAATCCGATCCAAAATCTGAATAAGGAATTCGGATTCGGAGGAGATCCGATCCGAATATCTGAATAAGGATGCAATCAATTTTGTTTGGATTTCAGTTTTTTGAACACCCTTAATCTGGGTATCCAATAGAGCAAAGAACTGGAGTTATGATTGGGTAAAATGGGTTGCGTCTAGTTTATGTAACAGTTTGGGGCTATTGTAACTCACCTATCCCTCTAGTTACTTGCTGAAGGTGTAGGTTGAAGACTTATTTTGTTTGGAGTATTAATAAAAAAATATCGCTGTTAAAAAAAAGTTAGAAGAAAATCTAGAAAACAACATGGTTTCAGTTTAATTTCACTTGCATACCATGCACGCTTGCAAAACGTACTTGCCTACTTAGAATAATATATTCTTCAAATTTAACCTTTGTTTCTAAATAAATGCAATATTCACTAGTTGAATTAGGTTTAGCTTAAAAGCTGTATGAACTTTAAACGGTGAGGTTATTTCGGCTCTAAATACTCAACTGGGCTCGAAACTTTTAAGCTTGAACTATGCACGCTTGCAAACCAAACTATCTCGGGGCTTGACTGATTTTTTCAATGAATTCAATGTTTCAAGCTAGGTCAGTTCGATCTTGATATATTGTTAACTATTAAAGATAAAAATAAGAAGCTGTCAACAAACATGGTTCAACAGTTGCAATATTTCTAGTTTGCTCTTAAGACATTTTTGTGTACATACAAATGATCCATCTTTAAATCAGAATAGTGTTGGAGCACTCTAGAATTTGGTTCTTACCAAACCCACGAATGCTTGTTTATCATCAAGGTTTATCAATTTCTTCAAACACTTACTGATCGACAATAACTTGCAGTCAAGTGCATCTTTTTGTAGTTAATTAACACGCCTCCTGCTCCCAGATGATAGACGACTACGGGTTATTATGTTTTTCTTGGCTGCAACATTATTAGTTGTAGCTCCAAGAAACAATATACCGTTGCCTGTTCTAGTACTTATAACGCGTAGTATCGAGCATTGGCTCATGTTGCTGTAGAGCTCATATGGATTATATCATTTATGAGGGAGTTACATATCGTGAATTGTCCACCTACTCTTTAAAGTGACAAAATAGTGGTACTTATTTAGCTGGTAATCATGTTTTCTATCGATGCATTAATTATTTAAGAATAATCTACATTTTATTCAAATATATATAATAAGGGTAATTCTTTGCCGACAACTCTGTGGCAAAGACATGTCGTTGAGATAAACCTTTGTGGCGACTAAGGTTTTAGCGACAACAATAAAATGGGCTATAACGACAAGACTGTAACGAATAAGTCTATGGCAATGACATTTCGTCCCCATAGCCTATAGCGGCAACAATAGTACCCTATCGCGATAGTCGCCATAGCTTTTATTTCTTCTAGTGAGATATAATCTTAACCGGTTCTCTCAAGGTTTGTTATGGTACCACTATTCATCAAATTGTTGGTATAGATAGTTATTAGGGGTGCAAATAAGCGGCTCAGCTTGTTTCGAGCTTTATTTTCAAAGCTCGAGTCCGGCTCGGGCTTGGCTCGTTTATTATTTAATTACTATTTTTAAAATTTTTATATTTAATTAGATATATATATATATATATATATATATATATATATATATTTATAGTTATATATTTTATACATAACATTATACATATTATATATTGTTTTTATCATAACTTTATATATAATAAAATAATTTTATATAAATATATTTAATAAATTAAATAAAAATATATATAAGTAAAAAGCTCGTTTAGGCTCGCGAGCCGGCTCGAACTCGACATGTGAAGCTCGGGCTTAGGCTCGATGATTAATGAGCTTTTTTTCAGGCTCGGGCTCCGCTCGAACGCGATAAAGCTCAGCTCGTTTCAAACTTTTTATCGATCCAATCTTAAGTAGTTCGCGAGCAGCTCGGCTCGTTTGCACCCCTAATAGTTATCATATATTTTTAGTTAATAGCTTTGAGTTAGATTAAATGCAATGTTAGTTATCCTTATTTTGGTTTCCATCAACAGCCAATGGTTTCATACATAACATGAGCACCTTCTGTACTCAACTATCAACTAACGAAAACACTACTCAACAATAATATTTTACCTTATGTTCTTTAATTTGTTTAATTATATTAATATCTATTTTATACTCAATTATGTAGGCTTGTAAACCAAATTAACATTGGATGCCACGACCTTTTAATTAAGATAAACAAAAGAAGAATCACGTGACCGACACTATTGAGTCACCTGCGAGTGAAAGATAGGGTGTGGGATGATTATCATAAGGCGCAAACAAACAAGTCACGTGCTCCCTCATGTGCTCACTCGTTTGTTACAACTGTTAAACATTTTTAATCATCATTAATCCCAATAACAATTAAAATGTTTTTTTAATTGTTATTCTTTCTTCACTATTTACATTGATCAAAGTAATGCTAATAACACTTATAATCATCTGGAAAATACGATATTTATGGACTTATGGTTGTAAAGTTTTATGTTTGCAAGATGTAATTGACTTAAGTTAAAATTAAATTGAATTTTAATATTTTAAATTGTGACTTATTGTCTTGTAATAAGTTATATTATTAATTTTGAGTAATTTCACTTCAAACTTTTACTTTATTTGTCAAGAGTAATTCAAATAGTATAATTATCATATATTCATACTCCATTTGCACTTATTTTTCATTGATTTTGTTTGTATGTTCTTCCAAATAGTTCATAATATCATTATAAGTGAAATTGATTGAAAATAAAGTTTAAATATTCGATTATCATGCTATTGAGATTGGCATTTGTAAAAAAATAAAAGCTTAAAATGTCACTTTTTAAATTAATAATATTAGGAGTTAATTACACAAATAGTCCCTGTGGTTTAGCGCGTTTATCAGGTTTGGGTATTAACCTTTTTTAGTAACAAGTTGGGGAATTGGCTAACTTCTGTTAGTTTTTTCGCTAAATCAAGGTAAAATGATCAAAGTACCCTTTTAGGGTCATTTATGTAACTTATATCTTAATCTAGTGACCATTTATGTAATTAACTCAAAAACAAAAAAATCTAACCCACCCATCTCCCTCATCCGCGACCACCACCACCACCACCAAACATCTCCACCACCACCGCCGGCCACCATGCGAAAACCCATCTCCCTTCACTCCTACCACCTCCCTCCACCGTCAATCTCCATCTTTCTCCTCCACCCATCGGAAATCCACCCAAATTCAGGTGAAGATCCGCGAGATCTTCATGCCGGCGTTGAGCTCCACAATGACGGAGGGGAAGATCGTCTCGGGGGTTAAATCGAAAGGCGATAAACTCTTGAAAGGTGAGTCGGTGGTGGTTGTGGAGTTTGATAAAGCTGATATGGAAACCTCACCTACGGTGGATTTGGAGGCACCCAAATTGGCCCCTGCTCCGGCGGTGGCAAAAATGGCGGCTCCGGTGGCGTCGACGCACCCAACGTCAGACGGTGGGAAGAGGGTTTGCGACGACAGATGGTGATGGTGGCGGTGGTGGGCAAATGGTGACGGAGGGGGAGTGGTGGTCGGATCGGAGCGGTGGTGGTTGTTTAAGGGGGGCAGACGGGTGGGATGGTGGGATTGGGTTTCAAGCTTTTGTTTCAGAGTTAATTACACAAATAGCCCCTTCAGTTTGCTAAATTGTAAAATTAGTCCCACAGATTTGAAAAGACTAAAATACCCTTGATTAACGAAAAAATTAACGGAAGTTAGCCTTAATACCTAAAGTCGTTATAAAATTAAAAACACAATACCCTAACCTGTTACTAAAATAGATTAGCACCCAAACCTGGAAAATGCGCTAAACCACAGGGACTATTTGTGTAATTAACTCTAATATTAGTTATTATCGATTAATGAATAATAGATATGGTATTAATAAAATTCAGTTTTCCTAAATTTAAAGTGTTTCAAGAATTACTTAATCTTATGCTTTCATTTTCATTTAGCATAGCATGGGTAAAGTGATAAATAATATTATTAAGACAATTTAAAATCTTAGTGTAGATTCATATACCCCTTTTTAATTTCTATAGTATGACACACACATATATAAATCATGCTTAAACACATTATAAATATTATATGTTATAAATTTAATGTATGAAAAAGTTACTCTTTAAGAAACTATAATATTTCAAGTTCATAAGTATGTAAATACATTTAAACAATTTTATGTCTTTTTAATTCACAACTTAAATGTTTTAGCTTTATCATTCGCATGGTCATGTGACACCAAGTTATATTATATATTCAAGGATCAAAAGGTATATAGTCAAGTAAATCTTTTTAAATGGTGATATTTATCATTTTTGTGTTTATAACCGATATGAATAGTATAAAACATCAATTATATATCTTTTTTATATGAAATTGCTACCACCTCAAGGAAAAACGTTACCCTTCACAAGACACGTAAAAAGTCAAACTTGTAAAAGTTGTAATAGAGTAACAACTCGTACAAGTGATGAAACAAGTGGGTGTGGGTTCACCAATTACTAGGTGTAAATGTGTAATTAATTGCAAAAGGAGTTTAGAAACATGACAACGACGCACATGAAACCATTCAATTTGGAGTCAACCAATGCACGTGTGCCCATATGTTGAGCCACTCTCTTTTTTTCATTCTTAACGATACCCCATATCCGAAAGGTAACGAGTGATAGTTCTACGAAATACAGTATGTGATGATTTTATTGAAAAAAAAAACACTTTAATTCTTTACATGATATTCATTGATTTAAAATGAATAAACCGAAACTTATAATTCGACCACCAAAACGATGAAAATCGAACTCATGATCTTGTTAATCAAGACACCTATGATTTATAGCATGAGTAGTCGCATCTTTCATATCCTTTCCTTATTAATTATATCATTGAGACTATCTTAAGTTTTCAGTTTTCTTTTCGTGTAGGAAAAAAATATGAATCTTAATTATAAGTTATAACGTCTAGCTTGAAATAAACTCGAGATTGAAGCCTTTTCATAACTTATGACATACTTATTAAATAAGGAAACATATGAATGAATTATGTTATACTAATTTATAAGCAAGTTTTCAACTTCATGAGATCTTTTTTGAAAGGCAAAAGTATTGTTAAGCAAAAATAATTAGCAAGTTGCTAAGTTGTAACCATAAATACAAGGGTTAAAAGTATATTTCTTCTTCTAAAACTCTTTAATAACGTATATGTCCAAACAAAAAATTTAAATGCATATATTCTCTTACAAAACCTCATAATTGATAAATTTATCTATTTTCATTAAAAGTAGTTAATGTAATGATTAATTTGTTTTTATTCTTACTAAAATTTTATAATTAACAAATTTTCCTCTTACAAACCTCATAATTAGCAAATAGGTTAAAAACATATTTCCTCCTCTAAAACTTTTTAATGACATCTATATTCATCTGTAAGTGTTTATTAATTATTTTGGGAGGGTAATATTATCATAACAACAAATTGGATATATATGCAATTAAAGTTTTTTCTTGAATATATATACATTTAAAAAATGCTTACAAGGATATATTATGCAATTAATTCTGAATACAACAGGAAATAACGAAAAAGATTACGACATAGCCAACTAAAATCAAAATTTAAACTATTCAGTCCATCTTAGGGAGTGCAGTTTTAATCTGTTTTTCACCAAGAAGCACATACATTTTAGGTCTTCCAAAAGAGCATTTAAAGAAGGACTTTTGTTCATGAGAACCACCGCGTTCCTCATTTAGACCATTCAACCTCATTTAGGCCATTCAACTTCATGAGATGATTCACCATTTAATGCTTATATATTTTTATAATATATTATAGCATATAGAAATTGGAATAATTTATAATTTTATTATTTAATAACCGAAATAGTCTTTTTATATTAACAAATAATATTAATTTATTAGTAATATTTACTTTTATTTCATAATATATTACTAGCTTATACATATTTTTAGTGGCAGTTTTTGTGATCTTAATACGACGTTACTAACTAATGTGAAATAGAAAAAATGACAAGATCTTGATAGTAAAACGATATCAAGGTACAAGCTGGTAGAGGATATAAATGTTTTATCGTTTTTACGGGTAAGTTGTAAGTCTAATGTTCTGGATATAAGTTGGTCTTAACGGCATAATTTCAATATAATGTAATGACAACTTTATATGTTTTTTGGTCTTTTAGTTTCTTGCTAGAAGTCTTGTTTTTTAAAAACATATATATTTACTTAGTTTTGATCTATTATCAATATTTACTTTTATTTTAATTTGCTCATAGAAAATGAATAATCACCAATTTATTAATAAACAAAAAAAGTAAAATAAAATAAGTAATTGGTCTTCTGACATAATGATCTCGGGTGATTGAGAATCTAACTAAAGAGAGTTTTCTTATAGCGTGGTTCCCTTTTGATAATGTCGCTGTGTCATTTAGATCTAAGTGTTAATATATCGTCTCAGGAAAACTCACTTGGTTATTTTAAAGTATCAGGATGGTTTAAAATGTTGAAAAAATAATAATTATTTTGAGTTAATTACACGATTGGTTTCTGTGGTTTGTCCATATTGTAATATTGATCTCAACTTTTGAGAAATTACAAGTTTGGTTCCAACTGTTTACCAACTCGTAACACGATTGGTCCTTAACACTAACTTCTGTTAAGTTTTCCAGTTAAATGGATGTGAAAAATTTAAAATACCCTCTTAACTAAAAGACAAAATATTTAAAATATAAATTAATTTATATGGGTCCCACTTTTTTAGATTAAACAATTATACACACACACATATATATGTCACCATCACCATTAACCCACCACCATCGCCGACAATCAACCACCACCTAACACTACCAACATCACCACCATCACCTTCTCCACTTCACCACCACCATAACACTACCGCCATCACCATCATCACCTTCTCCACTGCACCACCACCGTAACCCATTCATCACCACGATGAAACTGCCCGCCATCACCACCATCACCTTCTCCACCTCACCACCACCGTAACCCAACCATCACCACGATGAAACTGCTCGCCATCATCACCATCACCTTCTCCACCTCACCACCACCGTAATCCAACCATCACCACGATGAAACTGCTCGCCATCACCACCATCACCTTCTCCACCGTAACCCAACCATCACCACGATGAAACTACCGGCCATCACCACCATCATCGTCTCCAACACACCACCAATGTAACGCTACTACCACCCCCTCCCCTTCCCGTCGTCCTCTTCCACTGCCAGCACACAACGCCGACCTAATCCCACCGACCGCCATCGCCACGTCCGGCGACGCCACCACCATTAATTTGTGTGATTGATTGTGAGGCGGATTGATTTTGGGTGATGACGGTGGTTACAACCGCCACATGCGGAAAGCAGTGTTGGAGGGAAGGGGCAGTGGTCGGACGATATTGGAGATAAAGGGCATTTAGGACATGGCGGTGGAGGGCGGTGGAGGGTGGTGGAGGGCAGGAGGTGATGGTGTGCTGGAAGTGGTGGTGCGGCGACGGTAGTGATGCACCGGTGGTGGGCAGGAGGTCATCGAAGGGAAAGGGATGGGGTTAAGTTGGGACCAATATGATATTTTTAAGATATTTAAAATTTAAAATTTAAAATTATAATATTACTGGGTATATTTATCAAGGGTATTTTAGATTTTTCAAATCCATTTAACTGAAAAACATAACAGAAGTTAGTGTTAATGACCAATCGTGTTACGGTTTAGTAAACAGTTAAAAACAAACTTGTAATTTATTAAAAGTTAGGATCAATATTTTAATATAAGGAAATCACACTAACCAGTTGTGTAATTAACTCAATTACTTTTGTACTATGATATAAAACTATGAAACCCCAGCAACCATACACTTATCATCTCCTTCCCTCCACTCCCATGGCAGCATCATCACTCCTTCCCGCCATTTCCAACACCTTCTCCTCTTTCAACCCCATTAATCAAACCCTAAAAACACACAAAACCCTAATCACAAGATCATCCCTCACATCTCCATCACTCACCTCCGCTAAATCCAACCTAATTAACCTAATCTCCGATCAGAACAGAGGCATCGCCACCCAATCCGACCCCCAAAAGCTGCTGCAAATCACCGATGCAATCGATGCAATTGCGTCAATCAACCCTGACCAAATCACGACCAACGACTCACTCTCTGGTACGTGGAGATTACTCTGGACCACCGAGAAAGAACAGCTGTTTATCATCAAGAACGCGAGGGCTTTCGGGACGGAAGCTGGAGATGTGTTGCAGGTGATCGATGTGGAGAATCGGAGTTTGAATAATGTGATTACGTTTCCGCCAGATGGGGTTTTCTTTGTTCGATCGGAGATGGAGATTGCTTCATCGCAACGTGTCAATTTTAGGTATGGTGATATGATATATACTTGATTGATTTGCATCTGTTGCATAAATAGATAAATTTAAGCTTAAATTGATTAGGAGGGTGTTTATAATTTTGATAGAAGATGATCAATCTTTATCTGAAGTGAGTGGGATTTTGGGGAATTGATTGGCATTGTGTCGTTGAGTTTTGTATTTGACTTTTGAGGGCAAATAGATGATTTGAGGTTCAGAATTGATGCAAATTCTAATGCCTTTTGAGATTGATTTCCGTATTGCGTTTGAGTTCATAACCATTGTATGATGCAATGGATGATTGTTGAGGCTTGAATTGTAACATAACTCGCGTCAAAATTTAGTTCGATAATAGGAATTTTTTGGAAAGTTTGAAGTTAAGAGAATAACACTTTTAAGGTTTAGCCAAAGTGATTTTTGTTGAGAGTGTGATTTAATTTTAGATGAGTATGTTTGTAAGTTGATTATCGGCTTTTGTTGCTTTGTTCTGATTTGACTTTTGAAGTCAAATACATAATTTCATGTTAAAAAACTTACACTCTTTTGACTCCTTTTGTAACCATTGTAAATGTAAAACTCTTGACATTCAAGTTCTAACACAATCCATATCAAATTTGGATTGAGAAAAGGTTTGACCATGGGAGTCATATATGCATAGTTCTTTAGAGTTTTAATTTTTCTCCATAGGCTTTTTTCTTGAGTGTGATACCTTCTTCTCAGAACTAAAATGACTAGTTATAAGAAATTTTGACTGGTCTTCTTGAAGAAATACAATACTTGCTGCTAAATTGCTTCAATGTTAATGTAGTGAAGATGGTCTACATGTTTTCATTATAGGTTTACAAGTGCTGTTTTACGTGGAAAAGGCTGGGAATTTCCGTTGCCACCTTTTGGTCAAGGATGGTGAGTTTAATGAAGCTTTTTATTTCTAGTTACTTGTGAATGTCCATTTGGTAAAATGCTGTTATGTTTGTGCTTTTGTTATGTTTGCATGTGATGAATTACAATGTAATTTGCTAAGTGCCATCTCATGCTTAACTAAGGATTGTGTTCCAATTGAAGTTTAATTTCCAAGTAAAGGTTAACATTTAGATTTGTGTAGGAGGGGCATTAAAGTTGTATCGATTGTTTTTCTGGTAAATTTGAAAGTTATATATATATGTGTGTGTGCGCGCGTGTGTGTATGTACATATATTATAGTTTATGTGTCTGAGTTCTTTTAATGAGAGCTTTAGATGCGTCTAAGTTGGAGATGATGTGAATGCGATACTGATTTCCAAAGTGAGGCACTTGAAATGAAAATTGGAAAGGGAAAATGGGTGTGGTTTGTTCCCAAGACCGACCTTTGAGGGGGATATAGGGAGCATTATGGCAACTTGGCAAGGTAAGTAGTTTGGATGGGTTTTGCTCCCTTGCCTACGGGCGTGTAGGTGGTGTGCGTGTAAATCTGGTGTTCAAAAATTGCTTAAAACCACTTATTTTGTGTCTGCATCGCGCCCTACTGTCACAAATGTAGCCTTGAAATTCTAGGTGCAGCTTTAATTTTGCTGTGGTCCTGATCATTTCTTTTTCCATATTCATTTATTATGGTTTAGATCAATATCCGGTCCATGTTTGTTTGAGATTTGTCAAATCACAACAAATACCCTTGGAACAAATGGAAAATCTGTTTTAAGGCAACGATGTTAAACACTGACCTCGATCATAATCACATGTTTCCTTTAAAGCTGTAAAATGGCGGATCTGTTTTTATAACAAAAGGGTATATATTGGTTTGAAGAGTCTTTAAGTTACCTAACAAATTAGTTACATATTTCCTCTAAACAATGTGTCAAGTCATAAGCTTAGCAACTAAGGATTTATACTAAACTTACCTTCTCTTATTTGGGTATGAGAGAGTAAGTTCATGGGATTTAATATTCGATCTTTTGTTCATCTTTTCATGAATAAAATTGAAGTCCTTATGTTTCTGTAGGTTTGAGTCTGTGTACCTTGACGAAGATATACGGATTGTAAAGGATATTAGAGGGGATTATCTAGTTGTTGATCGCGCTCCTTATTCTTGGACTGAATAAAGGTTGTTACATATTTACTCCATTACCCAACAATGAGTCATTCCATCTCAATTGAGATAGATCTGTTCTTGAAGTCAAAGAAATAAATTTTAGAATCCAAGATTGATGTTAATTTCAATCCAATTTTAATCTGATAAGTTCATATTTGTAGCATTTATTTTATAGGTTAATGTGTTTGTAGCATTTGTTGCACTAGACATAGAATTTATTTCAGTTTCAAAATATAAAGTATCCTGTTTGACTTCAAAAGTCAAAACATACATTTCTTTTTGGCCAGTAACCAATATATACGCTGATTCTTGTATCTTGGATCAGGTTTGATTCAGTATACTTGGATGATGATATTCGGGTTGCTAAAGATATACGTGGAGACTATCTAGTTGTAGATCGCGCTCCTTACCAATGGAAAGAGTGAGAGTTAATCATAAACTTAATTCTATGTATAGCTGCAAAACGGGCTGGTTTGTTAATTGGTCAAAACAGGTAACTTTTGGTAGAAGTCAAAACGTAATGGGCTGGGTTGACTTGATTAATAGCTTTTCCTCCAAAGATTTTACAACTCTTTATAGATTATAGAAATTATATTATATTAATAACAATCTATTTTGCATAAGGAGGTTGACTTACACCTTTGATGAATTTTGACCCGTTTCCTTCTTAGCTAATTTCTGTTGTTTAACCCATTTGACCCTTAATTCATATGGTTTCCATAATTCCATGTTCTTGTTTTCTCTAGCATTGAAGTGTTGATCTCCCTTCACTTAAAACTTTGAAGATCATATTGATATAGAGAGCTAATCTATTGGTCATACAAGCTCAAACTTCTGTTCTAAATTTTTTTGTATATAATTTTGTGGTGATACCAAAACATTTGATATGTTAGTTATTACACTGTTAATCTATTTTTTTCTTTTTGTATTTTTTTTTGAATAAATGATTTGAGATTTTACCGCTTCAAATAATTTTGGTGACTTCTTATTCGTTAGAGATAAAAATATAAAAATATATAATTTTACACTGTTTCAAAAACTTAACTACTGTAGAAAGGAACCCAAACGGAGTATACATGTTAAATGTATCCAAAGTTATTAAAAGTGAATTTTAATAAGCTAATATTCTAAATAACCTTTTTCAAATAGTTGGATATTTATTGCAATAATATAGTTTTTCTAATTCTATTTTATACAGCCTGTTTGATTTAGAACTAGTTCGGCTCTAAACCGGGCTGTTAACCAAATAGAAATACTGGCTTCATGGTTTGAAAAATATAAAGTTAAACTAACGTTTCATGTTAGAAAAACAAATTATTCAAAGAAAGACCGGTCCGAATACTGAATTATAAAAATAATCTTAAATAAAAACCGAACCAAAATAGTAAGTACCGGATAGCCCGATATGATGATGTTTGGGTCACCTTTTTCTAAGTAGTGGTTGAAATTAGGTCCCATTTTCTGGATTTGGGCTCTTTGTACCTTTAATAATTTCCCACTAATTTTTAATGGCCTAAGAAGTGTACCATGGTCCTCATAATTTCTTACCTCGTGGGCCCATTGCCGTATGTGAGAGGGAATCTAATCATATTCTTTTCGATTCCTAGGATACAAGATTTACAATTTTTTTAGTTTTAAATGTCTAATTATAAGTGTCTTAATCTTTCATGTATATATTGTTCGTATAACATGGGTTGGATCATTCGGAACAGAAAAAAAAAGAAGATTAAGAAGATAGAGTAGAAGTTTTGATTACATTGTTTGTTATCAAGTTTCTTACCATACCTTTAATTGCATTCTATCTGTAAACGAAACTAATAACATATAAGAGTATAATAAGTATGATGCATTAATAATTTGTTTCGGAAACAATATTCGTTTTTCTTAGGTAATTTACCAAAGAGGTTTTACCGACTGGTCTCATACATGATATTAGCTAAATTGTCTAAAACTTAAGTAAATATCATAGAGTCAAGAGTTAATCTTTGACGTTATGGTTTTCACTCTATATTCATACATGAAAAATACGTGTTTTGGTGAAAACAAAATCGTAAGTTTCTGGATGTGCTACAAAGTTCGTATTGTTTTGTTAAATCTGATCGCTAAATTAATTGTTTGCGAGAACAACTTCTAGATGTTATTCACTTAACAAAAGACAGATGTTTGGCCTTCAATAACATATCCAACGTGAAACATTGTTATTGTTAATGTGTGTTTAAAAGTAGTAAATCTAAAGGTGTAATTACAACAAAAATACTTTAAGCTGAAAAAAAAAACTTTCATGTAACACTTGGTAGTTCTCATACATCCTGACATTGTATCATTAAATCATTATTATGTATTCTAGTTCTCATATTTCGAATAATGTCACTCTTATATTATATCAACATTAATATATGTCACCCACATACCAAGAACAAGGTACGATCTTCATTTGACTTCAAGTGTTTAACCATCATGTCTACCCATTCTTGTGATGATTCCCCTCTCCTTGCCACCAACATATTATTTTTCCTCTTGTTATTTTTCTTTGTGCTTGGGGCAATGGCGTAACTAATAAGGTAATAACTAAGGTGCGTCAATTATTCGTTGAAAACTTTTTTCTTTCGTTACTATTATTGTTATTAATCATTTATATATTTATATATAAACTACAAAATAAATAAGTATTACAAAGTGATCTACATAATAGTATGAATCATCTCTTTGAAAAAATTTGAAGTTGTTAAATAAACAACAAATTCATTCCATATTTTTCTAAAAAGGGTTTCAGAATAAATCTTATTCTCATCGAGACAATTATATCCATCACATCCATCTCTTTTGTCATAACATTTGGTGAACTTATAAAACAACATATCCATAAAGGTGATTTGGTTTTTGGAATCATTTGACATGAGAATGAGAATAACACAAAACAATGTACGTGAGATCGAGCAAATAGATGAAAAGGCTAGTCCCATATATATAAAGTGAGGGTCATCAATGGTTCTTGCTAAAGATTTTTATATTTAGGTTGGTAGGGGATGACTTTGGATTTACGGTATCATTTAGGTTTAGACATACCCTAGGTGCTTGGAGCATCCATTCGAAAGCAAAACTTACTTTTTGAGTATCTTATAAAACATTAAGGAATTTGTGGTACACATGAAAAATACTATACAAACATGAAACGTTGTAATATTTTCTTGTTAATCTTATTTGGTTTTTATTCTTTAGAAAAAGGCAAACTAAATTTGGATAATTCAAATTATGACATATTTATCGATAATAATCCATACTATCAGTTTGACCAATAATAATCCAAACTTCATTTTCGTTACCAAGGGCAATCCTATTATTATAATAATCCATTAGTTTACGTTTGATTTCAGTCGATTTTGCTCACGACGATGATTGTGAAAGAAATAGCTAAATGTACAACAAAATGGAATGAAAATCAAGTGAAAATCAACTGTAAATCAATGATGATCATACTTCAAGGATTGTTGTTGGCAACGAAAAAAAAAGTTAGGATTATCATCGACAAAATCGATAGTTATTTGGTTTATTATCAGCAATCATAGTTTGAATAATAAAAAATCTAATTTATGTTAAAAAAAACCCTGACATTGTGTTAACTTTAGCCTAACTACACTTATACCCATCGTACTTTACTTATGTCAATAAACCCCCACCCCGCCCTCAATCTTCCGTCTATTTGCTAAATTCTGTCATTTCTATTTTTATTTTCAATGATTTTTTCCTTGGTAGAAACAACTACCCAAAGTCCTCTTTAAGTCTTATATTAAAATAAACTCTAACATTTATACTAGATTTTAATAATCAAAAGATAATGGTAATATTAAAAGAATAAAATAACTAAATAAACTAAAAAGATAGTTATGTTGGATGATATATGGTGTAGGCTTTGGCCTAATTAAGGGTAGCCAATCCTATGGATGCACACAATTGAACTATGATCTTTCATTATTTACGGTTTCTTTGTCAACAAGTTGTTATCTCTAATTCATGAGGTTGCATATATAGTTTATATGTTTAATAAAAGAACGTCTTAGTTGCCTCAAAAAGACGTAGGTCATACGCAGTGACCAAACCTTTATAATTCTCTCGTATCATGTTCATTTATATTTTTCTTTTACTATCTAGAGCTCGTTTAACCTAACACAAAAAGAGGGTTAGGATTTTACAGAACTACTTTATTATAGAAACAAAAGAATCATTAATTTATTTAAGTTCAAATTTCAAACAATTAATTTACATAAATATAAATTAAGACGGATGATATTTAATTGCTTCATATAGTTTATTATTCATGTCTGATATACATATATGTAAAACAATTAAAGCATTATCAAACTTAATTTACATTTATATAAATCTATGGTTCTTTTGATTCTCGAAATAAAAAGTAGTTCGGTAATAATCCTGATTCTGTTTAAAAAAAATTATATCTAAATTCAATCTTGTAAATGCTTCAAATGATAATCACTACTACCATCTATGAGTAGTAAGAGACGAATCCTAAAGTCTTGATTCACCCTCGATTTAAGATTTACAACGTTTTCTCCTATTAATTATTTACAAGAAAAACACACGTGAAGAAAATTAATTTTGAACTTTATCAGTTTGTATCATAGTAAGTTATCTTTGATTCTTTTCTTAATTACCAGTTGAATGGACTTACATATATAAACCATTAATTTTTGTTGTAAAAAAAACCAAAAATCGTGCACGTATATTACACGGATTGAATAAATAAAATATTAAGTAATTAGTACTAAAAAATTATGCATTATAAGATCATGATTGAAGATAAAATATGTTTATAATTACGTATAAATAGCTATTTTAAGTAAATAAACAATTATGTATTTTTTTAAACTTTTGTTTTAAAAAAATTGTGATTTTTAAATATTTTGTTTTAAGAAAAATGATAAAAAAAAGTTCGTTGTATTCTGTATTTTATACAATTTCTGTTATTAAAAAGTGTGTTTTTAATAAAAAACAGGTTTTTAATTTATTAAATTGTATATTTTTAATTTGAATATGGTACGAGTAATATTATTAGTATTCAGTATTATTATTAACAACATAGAAAAATAAAAAAATAAGAATAACAAGTCTTACAATTGTTTCACGCTTACTTTAGTTTTTTTATAGATAGATGATAGGTTAAAAACCATTAATTAAACGGATTATACTTAGTAATAAACACGAAGAGTTACAGTATAATATTTTAATATAAAATATAATTATAGTTATATATACGTAATAGTTCAAGAAATAAAATAATTATACTAATTTTAACTCTCTTATCTAAAAAGTGACATATTTAAACATTCGTTTTAAGTTTTTTTTTTAAATATTTTTTATAAAAGTCTTGTTTTTTAAAAATGCTGGTTTGTAATGATTCTTGTTGTTTCAATAAGACAACTTTTTAAAAAAATTCATCTGTTTATAACTTTTTTTAAAAACAAAATGATTTAAATTTTTTTGTTTAAAAAAGGTTTAGTGTGTTAGAAAGTTTCATATTATATAAAATTTACTTTTTTATCATTTAGATTTTAATTAAAAGATGTGATTTCCAATTTCTTTAATAAAATCTATTTTAAAAAAGATAGTTTGATTTAATAAGAGAGAGAAATATAGCAATTAATATAATTCATTTTTAATAAAAGAGAGAAATTTATTTGATATTTAAATTACTATAATACCCTTTTAGAGGAAAAATTGATATGTGCATGTCTAGAAGAATGACAAATGACAAAAAAATAAGATAAAAGAATGACAAGTGGCAAAGAAAACCTTGCTTTATTAGAGGTTATAGATTATAGATTTTGATGTCTGATTTTGCAAGTGATATTATTTTTACTCGTCTAAAAATTTGTGTATCCCACGAATTGAATAAAAGAATTAGATTAAAAACTACTAATCAATATTTATAAATTATAAAACTATTATTTGAGATAAGATATAATTGAAATTATGTATAACTATCTAGCTCAAGTAATAAAACAATAGGAATACTTTTTTAAACTTTTGCATTTAAAAATGTTTTGTTTAAAAAAATGATAAACATTGCCATTTTTTTAAAAAATTATTTGTATTAGAAAAACTTCATCGTTCATAAAGTGTTGTTTAAATAAAGATTATGTTTTTTTAATAAAAAGAATTATGTTTTTTATTAAATATTTGTTTAATAATTTGAAAATGATAAAACATCATTAGCATTTAATATTATTATTAAAGTATTGACTTGTTATAATAGTGAAATGTGACAAAATAGTTGTAAGAAGGTTAACTATGGCAAAATGATTGTGATATTAATATATAATAGTAATTATTTTACTTTATTAGTATAGATGTTGAAGAGGACACAAATCGCACAATTCGAAACTTTTTAACTAGAGAATTATCATCATAATTATTTTCTCTACCAATCACAGTAAATCTTAGGTTTTTGTTAGGTTGTTAACGAACAAACGGACAGTTCACGAACATCTAAACGAATAAAATCTTGTATTCATTTATATTGTTAAGAAAGAGAATTTGTTCGTATTCGTTCATGTATTCAATAAATGAACACAAAGAAACTTAAACGAACACCATTAACGCAAACATACATATACTAATTTGAGGATAAAAACGAACACCAACAAACATAAACAAAATAAATGAATGTAAATGAACGAACATAACAACATAATTAAACGAACATGACCTCTATTCGTGTACTTCAATCTCTAATATTGAACAAAAATTTTTGTTTACGTTTGTTTAGTTATATAAAGAAAAGAACATAAACAACGCTAGTTGTTTTTTAAACGTTCAGTTTGTTTGGAGAGCATAAAAAAAACTATTAGATTGCATCCTTTTTAGATTGCCATTGATGGTTTAACAAAAGTATTTTCTTAATGAGACTTCTACAATCTACATGTCTCCATCCATGGACATAATCGTCATTTAGAAATAATAATATTATTATTCTCAACTCTCTCTCTCTCTCTCTCTCTATATATATATCTCTCTATCTCTCTCCTTCCATAACTGAAAACGACTGCAAGAAACCTGTGGTCGACATCGACCTGTTGAACACTTAAACCCCACACCTACGCTTGCTTTCTATACACACACACACACACACGTATATATCTATCTATACATCTATTCATCATTATCATTATATACACACATATATATACACACATACATAAACACACACACCCCTATTCCATTACTCTCTCTCTCTAGTTTCAGGTAGTCAAATGGTGGATGTTGAAAGAGTGTGTTGTATGTGTGGTGACGTCGGTTTCCCTGACAAGATCTTCCGATGTATCAACTGCCACCACCGCTTCCAACACTCGTATGTCTCCACCACACACACACACAAAAACACACACTGCTGTTCATATTCATATATATATATATTCATGATATTCGATCTTTATAGGTTTATATGTGATAAACATTGAATCTTTTTATGAATCAAGAAATACCCAGATGTTTGTTTGTTTAATTAAATATGAGTTTTTTTCCATAAATCTTGAGGAAAGTTGCAATATTTCTATCACATCATCGGTTGCGTATGTGTGAGGTGGTGATTTGTTACTATTACAACCACCTCAACCGCCACCGCCTCACCCCACCACCACCACCGCCACCATCTTCTTCACCAAGTAATTATTAATATTATTATTATTATTTATTAATTCATTTATATAAATTAATCACCTTTGTACTATTTTCTGTTGACCAGTATTACACTACCCCCATGTGTAGTTCCTGCAAATCTTTTTGTTCTCCACATAAATTCTTATAACCATTTTTGTATATTGGGATATATTATCAGTAATTATTATTTTTGTTTATCGCGAGGAGATTGTAAAGAGTCTATGGTGGTTCTGAAGTGTGATTTAAAGGAGGATTACAATACATAAAATTTAGAATGAAACCAGGTTCAACCCTAGCTAATAATAAACTACACTAAATCCTAATAGTCACATCACACTTGTTGAATTAAAGATTGAAATTATTTTTGTTATACACCAGTTTATTTTCTCATGAAATAATATTCAACAGGTATTGTAGCAACTACTATAGCGAGTCATCGGAGTCGCCGGAGTTATGCGATTGGTGCCAAGCGGATATGAACCGGGCCACCAAACCCAGTGGTTCATCAAAGAAATCGAGCTCAAAAGCCGAAGCCGGGGTCAGTAACCGGTCCGAATACTCGGGTTACAAGATCAAGCAACATGATCGTGAAGAGGGTTCTGAAAAGGGGAAATCGTCGTCTTCGACCGGAGCTCCGTCACCGAAACCTAGTACCCGAAGGTACAAGCTGCTTAAAGATGTCATGTGTTGATCATAAAGATTGCAGTTTGGCCACAAAGGTGAGATCTTTATGGGATTTAATGTTCCCAGTGTGTTGTTTTGTGGTTTGACTTGATCGAGGGTAAAATGGGAACAAAGTATTGTGTACAAAGAATGATGGTGAGGTGGTGGTGAAGAACAATAGTAGTGTTTAGTGTGTTTACCACTTTTATTTTGTTTCTTTTGTGATATAAGTTTGGACCTCCATCACTTGTTTAATAGTAATAAAACCTAAATAAGTTTCTAAATCTACCCTTACTTTGATAAATTAAATTGCATGCATATATCAACTTTGTTTTTGGTTATATTAATGTTGCTAACTCAAGTTGATTACTTGATTTCGTTAAAAAGCAAACATGTGATCGACTTTGTTGGGTTGACATGCATCCTTGAATCATAATTAAGGTAGTTGCGTTTGTTGAATTCTATAGGTTTTTTAAACTAGTATAACATGGGAGATCATATGGTAATATGATCCACGTACAATCTGGTTGGTAGTGACAAATATTATATACCAGATAGAATATATTAGTTAGGGTTTATTATATATAGTTTTAACTATCATAATTAGTTAGAATATACGTTGTGGTTAGGTTTATTTTTATAATTATGATAATTGTATTTCTAATAGGTATCTTGTATAATTGTTTTTATTGCATATCTCTATATAACTGATTAAGAATATATAACATATTACATTTTATATCAGACATGTTTTGATATTTGAGTATAACATAAAGTGTAGAAAGTTATATTGCATGAGTATATATAGTTAGGGTTTATTAATCAACTTTTTTTTTTCTTTTTTGTGGGTTTAAAGTTGTTTTGTACCTTTGAGTTGGAAAAGGATGATTATGTTGCAACATTATTCTGGGATTCTAGAATTCCAACTAACACTTACTAATTTCGAGTACGAATTTTCAAATATTTTAACATGTTTTGGAAAAATTTCAACACGTCTTTTGTTTTTTATTGATATTTAATTTGTCTATCAGCATCATCTTTATAAACCTATGAGTTTTATTTTGGTTTACAAGATCATTTTATTTTGTTTATATTAGAGTATATTAGAGCTTAATTAGGGCTATGCCGAGTTAGTTAATATTTAACTTCATTCAGAGAACTTCCAATTCTTTATATAGTTAAAGATAAGATGCATGTGACAGAGGTAGAACTTCTTGGTCAGAGATGTTATCGTAAGTTTTTTGTCTACCGCAAGTATATATATAATTGAAGGATCAAACTATATATTATTTTTCTTTAGGGACCAAGAGACCCCTTGACCTCTCTTGATTCCATTAAATTAATTTGAATATGAATTTTAGTTTAATAATTTGTATATTAACATATAAAGTTAAATAAAAAGAAAGTCTACTTAGTTAATATGAACGGCAGTATCCTGTGAAAATTTATAAAGATTAATTGGTGACAACTCTTCAAGAAATATAACGTGTATGTGGATGTAAATTAATTTAATTTGTGGAGGGTGGTAGGGTTTGAAGTAGAGTTTGTCTTTAGTCATCAAAGAGGGGTTGTAGGTGGCGAGTGATGAGCAATGCCCCTTATTTGGTTCCTTGTTGAATCATCTAAACACAAATTCAATGCATTTTTATCCTTCAAAAGTTCAGTGTACCCAAGGCAGGTAAGTTTTGCAGGTTTACCCAAGTATTTATTAGACCCTCTTTTGTCACAATAAAAACTTTCAAGAAACCAATTTAATATATTGACAATATTCAATTTTTTAAATCTCAAACGTCCACACGTTGAACTTTTAAATACGAAATCGTATCAACACTTGTAACTTTTGCTTTCATTATGATGCTTTAGGCATTTAATACAGTTTACAGTACCCAACTCTTATTATATCTGTCAAACACAACGTACATATTAGACGGTTCTTTTGTTTCTCTATGTAAGTTTGGCTATATATAGTATCCTTAAATTCAAGAACTAAAGAATATCCTTTATGCGATGAGATTTTAATCGAATGCTGAAAGTATTTCTTCGATCTACAACATCGGAAGGGTAAAATCGTTCACGTGTAAATAAATTATCACATATGTATCATTTCAGTCGAAATAATATTCCAACAAAATTTAAACACAAATGAAATCAAATGAGTTCAAAATCAGAATTAAACGAGAGCAAATCGAACTATATGAATATTGTCAAAATCAAAACTGGACTTGAAAAGCATGATTTTTATTTCGATCGTATTTACGAATCTAAATATGAACAAATGAAATTTGAATGAGAAGAACTAGATTTAAAGTGTATTTGTGGATTAGTTCAATTCTTTACGTCACGAATATGAACTTTGACAAAAAGGTAGACCGTAATTAAGTGAAAACAAATCAAACAAGTATATATATATAACGAAAGAGAAAAAACAATTGAGAACATATGTACAATAAAACACACTACAAGAAAAAAACCCTATCGCGACCAGGTCTATGGCGACGACAACTGGACCCTATGACGACGACTTTTGTCGTCGCAATAGCTACGTTTTCTTGTAGTGACATTCAGTGTATGCGATAATATACACAATAACTATAATCAGTAACACATATAATCAGTTAGTCTTTACTATACCAAGAATGCATATGTCGTGTTGGTGCAATGCATACAAAAAGTATAATCAGTTACACATGTAGTTTGATCATCAATGCATATTCTACAAATGTAGTGTAATAAACAACGTATACTAATACTTGTAGTGTAAGCATAAATGCATACGTTAAAACATCATCAGTAATACATGTAGCCTAATAACCAATACATTCATGAGAGTATAATCAACAACACAACGTGTAATCATCAATACATACGTTGTATTACTACCCCTATAAAAATCATTAAAAATAACATATAAAAACTTGTATAAAAATTTTCATAACATTTTTATACAAAATATCATCATTAATATTCTTTTATAGAAAATCATCATCAATATTTTTAAAATTGGTGTTTAAGTAAAATTTTTATAAACCAAAATGATATTTTTAAAAACAGTTTATTTTGAAATAAAAATATTAAAAAAAATTTCTTTAAAAATTAAAAACAAAATATTAAGAAGTTGATATCTTATCTTAAAATCTCATTTTATAATTAATAAGTTACTATTCTATTTAATATATTATTTATTAAATCCGTGTAATATACATGTTATTAAAACTAGTATTAGTGATATACCAAAATAGATTTATTGTGATATGGATGTAATTGATATTTTTATATGATTTAAACCTATATAATAAAAACAAAACATTAAACAACAGTGTAGGTTATGAAATTCTTACTTTTTGATTGTCCCTAGCATTAAAAATATGTTTGTGTTAAAAATTAAAAATATATAATTTTAAGATTTTAATTGTACTGATGAAATTTGTTTATAAGTGAAATTATTTAAAAATTAGTTAGATGCCGTGCGTTAACATCACACACATTATATATGTTTGTGTGGTAAATTATAAATATATAATTTTGAGAGTTTAATTGTACCGATGAAATCTGCTTATAAATAAATTATTTATAACTAATTAGATGCCATGCGTTAACATCATGTACACACACATACATATGATTATGATCATTTAACATGTTTCTAGAACTATAAGAACTTATATAAAGAATAATTTTTTATGTTTCTAATAATGAAAAAATATACTTTTCTAAAATGAAAGTTTGATCAATTTCTTCACATTATATGTAAAAAGATAATATAGAAACACAATAACTAATATAACTTGATCACTCTAAATGTTTTACATCATATAAAAGAAAAAGTGACACGTACGGTAAATTAATACATGCATAAATATATAAATACACATGCAATGACATATATAAATTTAACTAATGTGTTATAGAATTTACATTTTGATCTCATAACCTAGAAAACTATACTTAGTAGTAATGTTATTTTTTTTATTTATTTAATTTTATATCCAGTAAAATATGAAATTGATGAAAATTAAGGATCATACGTTGATGTTATCTAGAATTCTCCCACAGGCTTACCCTTGTTCGATCATGGAACCAAATCCCTTTAGTCGGGGAGGTCATAAGTTTCTCATGTTATCTACAACCAAAGAGTCCAACTTATGTTAAAAAAAACACTCAACCTATCATATACAAGAAATGACAAATTTTGGAGAGGGCAAGGGGAGGGGCTGTCAATAGATCCTCTAGACACTCCCTTAGTTAAGCATGTACCTTTTCTCGTATAACAAATGAATTTCACTTATATTACAAGCTAGAGAATTGAAGTTGATGTGATGTGAAAATATTTAAAGACGAAAGAAACGAAATCTGTATGTATAAATGAATTAAGACACACATTAACATGGCCCCGGAAAAGTTAAGTATCCTATGTTGTTGAAAAGAATTCTTTCACAGGTTTACCCTTGTATGATCATGCAACTAAAATCTTTTAGTTGAAAGGCCATAAATGTCTTTCCGTTATCTACAACTAAAGAGTTCAACTTATGATTTCTTAAAAAAATCTCACCTATAATATACAAATATTGACAAATTTAGAGAGCGTTAGGGAAGGGGAGTGCCTATAGATCCCTTAGAACCTTCCTTGATTCAGCACATAACTTTCCTCGTAGAGCAAATGAAATTCACTTATTTTACAAGCTAAAGAATTGAAGTTCATGTGATGTGAACATGGTTTGAAGATGAAGGAAATGAAAACTATAAGTATAAATGAAGACATTATTATGACCCCATAAAAATAATACTTTTCATAGGAACTATTCCTTTCCCTTTGTTACCAAACTATCATCAATACCCACATGATATGCTTTATCTTTGCTTGCCTATATACTTTCAATTATCCAACTTACAAGCAACTTATATAAAACTCCATATACATTTCTTACATAATTAAACTAACATGCATGCAAATCACACATTATATTAATTCTTAGGGCTGTTCTTGTAATAAAAATAACTTTATGTGCAATAAGTACAAACATAAAGGATGTGATGTGTAATTTAGGACAAGGATATGTGCGCCTATCAGATTATAAACGGATTTAAGGGTACCATTCTAGCCAATGGTTAACACACAATTAATCACCCACTTTGTTCATGTCACATTTGAAAAAGCTTGAATGCAAAGTTATATTGTTAGATACATGACATATCATTGTAAATAGTTTAAAAACACCATTGTAATTAGACAACTTACATGTATTGTTTTAAGCAGTTTATAGACACCTCTGTAATTGACAACTTCATTTTAAAGTGTCTTTTTGAGAAAAAAATAGTAATATTTAACTTAAATAAAAATAAAACAATTGATTATATGATATATTTTTTTCTAAAAAGGTTATAAAGTATTTAAGAGTTTTTGAATATAAAAAATCACTGGATCTGTATTTAATTTGTGAAAACAATAAAAGTGTTGTATCAAATTGATCAGATTGTACGTTGTGAACTTTATTTTATTCCCGTGACAAATTATTTTGAGTTTTATAAAGGTACCTTTATTGGGTTAAATAAACTATTGTACGTATTAATTAAATAATGAGCAACCAAAAACATATGTTAGGGAAACCAGAACGCTACTAGATGACATCGTCTATGGGGTTGAACCAGCTGAGGTGGCGCACGTCTTGTTGGGGTCTGATTTTTATTTACATCTCGTACGGTGCGTCTTTATATCTTGTTTGACAGAAGTTATTTGATTTGAAAAGATATTGCAGCTAGATTAGCTAATTTTCAAATAATATTATTAATTGGTAAAACTTAACCTGCGACTGTCACGCGATGTTCAAGAGTTATATGAGATGCGTAAAGCTAGACATGGTTTTCTTGGATGTTTGATAGTGTCGATTGCACTCATAAAGATACGCACAATTGCCCTTATGCATGGCATGCAAGAGATCAGTACATGTGTGGCTATCATCTGCATCTGTTGAAAATGCATGAATTTGTGGCATCAGATGATCTATGAAATTGACATATATTTGCATTCTTTGATGTTGTCGGTTCGAACATAATTTAATATTTTGGATCAGTCTCCGAATTTCTACGAAGTCATAGATGGGACTGCACCCGACTTTTCATTTCAACTTAAAGGAGTAGAGTACAAACATGAGTATTATCTTGCCGATAGAATCTACATTTGTCAAATCCCATTTGCATGTCAACATGATCACAAACATATCATATCCAGAGTAGCTTATGACTCAACAAGTAAGGATATTGAATGAGCATTTAGTGTATGAAGCGACACTAGGATATTTTACAACATTTGACACAAGTTGGTCGCCATGCAAATCACGTTCATAATGTATGCTTGCATAATTTTTACATAATATAATTTTAGAAGCCGATGGACAAGCGATTTGTCAATACAATAAAGATGGTATCCATCGAAGTTAGTTGAAATTGATGAGGAACAAAAACAAGCTTACCCCCAAGAGTGAGATAAGCAATCAAGAAACGCATAACCAACTTCGCAGAATTTGGTCGACCATATTTACGAGCTTTCACAGAAGTAGATTGTCTATGTTTTTTTAAATGTTATGTTTCATTTTTGTTAATTTAGTTTTTTGGTTTATGTTTATGTATTTTTATCTTTTAGTAAACTATTTATGTATATTAATCTTTTATTTTTGTTTTATTGTTTTTTTAAATAATAAATTGTTTGAAATTAACTAATAAATAATTAAAAATATAAATCACCACTCACACTCACTAATCATACCTTTTGCCGTTGAGTGAGTGATTGCATTGAAGTGACACCTATGTGGCCAAAAAAAAAAAGAAACACTCACACTCACTGATAGTAAAACTATATATGCCTTGATAGCATGATTATGAAACTATGTTGTGATGTTGGATTTGATAATTTAGCATTACAAAGTGAAGCTTACGCTTTGATCGATCTAGGTCATGTGTTCGATCCTGATTTTTTTTTTCAATAGCATTATCATGTTTAGGTTTTTAGATATGTGAGGAACTTTCAAATCAACTACATAACGATAATGTACATTTCAACTACGATAAGAAACATACATGATGATAAGCATATAAATAATATCCCGATTCAAATAATGCTTAAAAGCCTAATTAACACAGTAATCACACATGCAAAGTCTAGCGAGATGCTAGTGGTACAATTAAGTACAGACTCTAGCATCAATTATACGTACCAAATTAGACGTGCAAGCTTTATATGATGATCCGTTAACCAATCTGACCAAATAACATTAGTTATTTTTTCGATCAGTGAATGCATTCTCGAACATTGTACCCACAAATGCAAGATTTTCCAAAAGAGTTGTTTCATGATGAAAAACGTGCTTGTTGTAAGTTATTTTGCTACACATATTCAGAAGCATGTGGTTCTTGTTGTATACGTACATAATAGTCTTTCAATATTTGCTTCCTTCACGTTTATCATAGCGACCAACTCCCAAGCTTCATTCTTTAATATGTGTATGCTTTACTCAATCGATCAACGTGATCTATAGATCTAAGTTTAAAGATTAAAAAAATTAATATGACGGTTTTCGAGCGGAAAATGGTTGCTTTCTATGTATATGTAAATGTGTCTCTATATTATATATCGAAATTCTCAAGATCATGATAGGAGCAGATGTTTTAATCTTTTTACAATATTACAATATAGTTTTTGCCTTTAAATCGGTATATTATAAAAGTAAATGGATTATATAGTTTTTAGCTAGTCTTTTTTATTGATTATTGACGTCTATTTCTTATAATTGTAGCATATTCAATTTTCTTTTCTTTTTTAAATGCATGCTTGAATAGGTGAATACAAGACCATAAGATAATAGTTGTTACATATACCGTATAATTTTTTTTTATATAATTTACTTTTAGTATGAAGACTATTTTATTTTGAGAAAAGTCGCGCGTATCTTGCGAAGACAGTAAAATTGTAATGAAAAGAAAATGGAACATTTTCGTATGTCATTAGAGTTGAGAACATAATTTATTTTCACATTGTGTCAATGTATATATACATATCTTGTTTTATTAATCATCCATCTGATATGTTTGCATTTGTCTTTTCTTAGAGGTGTTAAAACTACAATATGTTCACTACACTGAAATAAGTTGTAAAACTTTTTTATTTTAGGTTAACCATGTAACACCGGTGTTTTAACTGTAAATAATATAATAATATTCTGGTCACCTTTTAGGACGTCTCAATTATTTCAGAGGCCTTAACTGAAGTGAAAAATTAAGACCTTTTTACAAATCGATTAATACTTTCAATTTTCATTTGACATCCCTTAAATAACATAACATATAAGCCTAACAAGATTGAATATACACCTTATGTAATTAAGATATGTAATTAATATAGTATCCAATACTAAGTTACTAACGTAACCAATGATTTCATAATAGATATTTGTTTTTATAATCATGTAAACCAAATAGAGTTACATAAATTCACAATAACCTCTTTTGTGCAGAACCAACTCAATCTTTTGGGTGTAGAAATCGGATTCTAACACCAGGGTTCTTTTCATAGAAAAATATATATCTTTACTTAAGATCTTAACATATAGAAATATGATAAAACACATATATAGTAGATGATTTCTAAAACACACACAATCACACTTATTTATCAATTACAAGATTTCAAATACACAAACATCATAAAATAAGATATATACAAATTATAGAGTTGTTTCAATGGCAGAACCATAAAATACTTGTTGGAGGGTACGAATTAATGCAACACTAATGCCGTATGAGTAATGAGTTATGAATATGTATTATGTTCATTATAAATATCATTCATACTATCATTTGACATTTACTTGAACCATGGTTCATAAATTCCCATTGATTTCGTACTCAGACTCGGCATAATTTAACACAATTTCATCAACTCATGAAGAACTATACAACAAACAACCATCACCAAAAATACATGTTGAACAAAGGATTTTGCTCGTGTGAGAAATCAATTCTCAAACAGGAAGTAAAACAATACCAAAAGCTTTGTGGCCTAGCAATAACGAATATATCTTTTTATCAACTGATTGTGTTTTCAATCGTGTTTGGTTGGGCCTAGCTAAAATTTAAGTATTAGGATCGAATCAAACTCTAGTATGTTGCTCTTGAACCTAAGCTCAATTGTGTACATTTAAAATGATAATTTAAAACCTTGCGAAAATTATAGAGCGGGATAGTTCATGAGTGGACGAAGTTAAAGGTGACCTTTTGCTATTGTAGTGTCTGTTAAAATAAAATTTATTGTTAACTTTCGAATAATATTTTTTTTAATTGAATATATAACTTAGAAATTGATTTGTCATTTGTAAGTGATAAGACTTGTCAAGTTGATGATCATTAGGATTCACTGATTCAGACACATGAATATAAATGAAGGAATGTTTGGATTGAACCTTTGAGTAGAAATGAGGGACTTTGCACGGACATTTTAGCTTCATGTTTGGTACACACCTCACTTCAAACAAGTCACATTCATATTTAAAATATCAGTCATATAGTACCAAATTAAGATGTAAACAAATTCCCCCCTTTGCCCCGAAATTAAATTTACACGTTAGTTAATCAAAACGATGGTTATGAGCAAGTCTGAGTTATTGATACAAATGAATCGAGATGAGCTCAAGCTTAAGTCCACATTGTTAGGCTATATATGATGGTTTGACGAGTCCTCTTAATGTAGGCCGGCTCTTGGAAAAGAAGTTTAAGCTTGATTTGAGAATTTGAATATCTCATACATGTATATCATTAATGTGTTGATGAAGCAAGCTCAAACACTCTAATAACATCTTTGAGAATTATTTCAACAAAATCAAGTATGAGTTGAGCTTAACTCAATATATATTAAACTTACATAATAAGCTTGAAAAAATAAATAAAATATAGAGTTCATATTTTAATGTTAAGTAATTATAAGAATCTATATATTATGTTTAAAGATCAACAAAATGATGTAAGACCAAAAGTTTTAGCTTAAATTCATTACTTTAAACCAATTTTTAAAAAAAAACTCGAAGCCCAAAACCAAAATCGAAAAAACCGAAACCGAACCGAAAACCGAAAACCAAAAACTGAAAAAACAGAAACCGAACGGTTTTAAAAACCTAGAAACCGAAAAGTCGGTTTTTGGTTTTGGTTTTAACAAAAAAATCGAACCAAATCGACCATGTCTAGTTTCATACAACATGTAATAATTTAATTAGTATTTTTCCTTAATTTTAAGACAATTAAGTGGAAAATGACCTAGTGAGATAATGGAAGGAAGAGTTAGTTATGAATCGCAAAAGTATTTCTCACAGTTTCCTAAAATAAACGTGGTTTAGAAAAATAATTGTTTTTCGAATAATTTATTATATTGTTCTACTTAGTTTTAGTAAACTCGTGTATTACACGGGTTGAATAAATAAAATATTAATATAATAAAAATTAATAATTAAAAATGATATTCTAAGATATCATATGACTTAAACTACATATAAGAAATGACTATAAATAATATAACAGTGATATCAACTTTTTAAAATTTTGTTTTTAAATTTTTTTCCAAAAAAATAAACATTTTGTTCTAAAACAAACCGTATAAAAATGTCATTTTTAAAAATTTTCTTATTATAACTCCCAAATTTGATTATTTTGGTTTTAAAGAATTGACTTTTTAAAATTACCAATTTTAAAATATTCCTTATTTTTAAAAAAGTTTTATGCTTTAGAAAAACTTATTATTTTATAAAAAATTTATTTATTTAGAAATAACATTAATGAATAGATTTCTTTCTTAATTTATTAAAATTTAAAAGTATTAAATAATATTATTGATAATTATGGTAACTATTTAATATGAGAGAGAGGCGTGAAAATTTTGATGCGAATGATTGTGATGCGAATTTATTAAAATTTTAAAAAAGTTTTATGCTTTAGACAAACTTATTATTTTATAAAAAATTTATTTATTTAGAAATAACATTAATGAATAGATTTCTTTCTTAATTTATTAAAATTTAAAAGTATTAAATAATATTATTGATAATTATGGTAACTATTTAATATGAGAGAGATGCGGGAAAATTTTGATGCGAATGATTGTGGAGCTGCCACATGTCATCTCAAGTTACTGTTATATTAGAGTATGATAATGATGATGTCATATCGTAAAAGTCCAATAGTTATTTACTGTGCGTATATCATAGAAAAGTAATAGATACTACTAATTGAATACATTAATTATATATTAATAAAGTTTTCTTCAGTTAATTATTTAATATGTACCTTAAAACAACTGATAAGATTGCTCATTGATAACATTGAGATCATGAGATCATGTTGTAAGAAACAAACTCTTACAAAAAGTGTAAGATAAGACTACATGAATTAGATCTCGAGACGATCTCGCACCTCCTATGTTCTAACGTAAAACGAAAGTTAAGTCAAAACCAGATACGTTTTCAATGTAATTGACTGACGACCCACTATTGTTCTGAAGACATTATTAGTGGGCCCAACCTGAGTCAGCATTAAATGGTTCATTATGTTGTGGGCTCCTCCACTTACGTATTTCTCGTATCTATTGAGTTAGCCCAACTTAAGAATATCCGGTAAAGATAGCGATCTAGGTTTAAAGTTATAATTACTAAATGAAAATTATTAAAATGATTAGTTGCTAAATGAAAACTACTAAAATTAACGACGGACAAAAGAGACTTTTTAGGTTATCAAGTTTCGGTGTTCCAGATACTTTTTCTTCTCTTTTTTAACGGTAAACACGCACACCCTCTGAAATTTACTTCTAATGCTAAACATGTTCCGAATTATATCAACTCGTCTTATGGATTTATCGGTTCCGGTGGTGCCTAGTCTAAAAACATAACAAAAAGTACTATATTGTAATAAAAAGTATTAAAAATGAGAGGGACCCTAAACTTTATGGCTTTAATATGTCCTTCCAAACAAATATAAAAAGTGTTTATGCATTAGCATTAAAAAAGGCCCAAGAGAAATCAAGAAAAATTCTTTATCGCCTTAAAGTCTTAAACAAGGCCCAAAAGAATAGAAATATCATTGTCCTTTGCCTTAGCCCTTAGAAAACCCCAAAGAAAAAATATTGACCATTTTAAAAACTTTTGTCCATCACTTTAAAAATGTGCCCAAAAGAAACTAAGAGAAAAAATAAAATGCCCACAAGAAATTAGAAAAAAAAAGTTTGCTAATCGCCTCTAAAAATGGCTTAAAAGAAATGAAAAGACAAATGTGTGGCCTTCTTTGAAGGAGGTCCAACAGGAAAAGAAAAAAAAAAGTAATACTTTTTTCATCCATCACTATACAAGTAATTACACATTGCATTTTTGAAACTTACATCTAAACACCGTTTTTGTTTTTCCACTTATCATTGATCGTTTTGAACTAAAAGAAAACTTTTGGGGGAATACACACATTGTGTAGACATTACATTCAACTCATAAGTCAGGTCATGCGCAATACACCTGATTATAATATTTACCTGCCCTTAATGATGGTGAGTGTCATCCCTCACCAACATGCTTAGTATTAAAGTTTAGGTATTATGTGCATGATAACATATCATCCTAAAAGTTTGTTAAATATACAGCAATGATATTATATTGAGATTAAATGAAATAAATTATCTATTTAAGTCTCCTGAAAAAACAAAACACTGAAGCATATAAAAGTTATTTGATTAAAAAAGATAATGAAACTAAATTTAACCCCAGAAAGATCAACTATATTTGACTATTTTCTTTTATGTCCTTCCAGCCTATTTTACACAACTATTATTTAAGATTTTGCCGTCATTGAATCCTAATTATTAATTAGTGTGATTCATGGGAAAAAAAAAAGGAAAAAAAATCTTTCCTACACTTCGTACCAAAAAAAACTAGGGGTGTGCAATTCGCGGGTCGACCCGGTTAAGACCCGCGAACCGACCCGTGAAAACTGAGACCGACCCGTGTATGAGTTAGTGGTTCCGGTCTACGGTTCGGCTTTACTTTTGGAAACGGTTATGGATCGGTTTCGGTCCAAACCCACGGGTATGAGCTCGGTTTCGGTCCGATCCGATTACAATTAGACAAAAAATGATTTTTCCTTTTTAAATGTTAAATGGGTTGCCTTTGAACATCAAAAATGTAAAAAATGTTTTATTAGCATATAATAGAAGTTTTCAGATCAATAATCTTTTAGTCGGTTATAGATGAATACTATGCACGCTACACCTAAATTAGTTTATAAAGGGGTTATGACGGCAACTAATGTATGGTTTGTATTTTAATATGGTACCAATTTGTCTATGTTACAATAACGAGTGTAAGAAACAAATCCATTGATTGCTTTTGTTTATATTTTAAAGTTTCATTTTTCTCCCCTCAAAAAGCACGAGCCTAAGTATCGGGTGCTGACCAATAAATTAAAAAAAATCATGTAACGTTATTAGTGATTATATGTTTAAAGAGTCCCAAAATATTAACAACATTGTAAAACTCAATAACACATGATAGATGAGACTAGATTGACTTAATTAAGTCTAAAAAGTTAAAAATTAAAAATTCAATATATTATGTTTATACCCAACGATTTTAAATCAGTTGATTGTCGATTAAACCGAATCTATCATCTGCACCCCATCAATATTAAAAGGGCACGTATTTACTTATCACACAGGTCATTCGAAATCTGCGAACCGATCATGGTTCGCGTAATTGATTATCTATTTGGTTAAAACTAGATAACCATGAACGAGTACACGTGTTCTAAAAGAGATTTAGGAAAGTATATTAGAATCCTTTTTAAAGGCAAAATTAATTGCAAAAATGGTCCCTTCACTGTTCTGAAAAGGTGTTTCTTTACTTTGAGGTTTTGTATGTTTCATTAAAAGCAACAATCTATACATACAAGATGTGTATAAATATTTTTTGGTTTTGGCTGCGGGTTTATTGTGAGATGGAAATATTAGTGACTTTGAAATCTGTATTTACTAATCTAAATACTTATATAACTACAGTTCATGAAAATGTGTTGGTAGCACATAATGTTTACCATAACTAAAAGATTGAGAGTTTCAGTTCTTGATGTCATGATGTATTGATGCTATAATAGAAAATTCTTCTTGTTGTTACTAGAAAAATAGATTTAACAATGAGTAACATATCTATTTATTTGTCTTAATGTATTATACTTTTTACTCAAATAATAATTAATGTTCGTAGATGTTACGTATAAAAGAAACTAAAAGTACAACATTAATGAACTAAAATATATGGCATACTTAAAGAACAATATATATAAGTGTAATATTGAAACCTTATGAAAATTTAATATAAACATCTTCGCAAATATGCACTATTGAAACAAGTGGTGAACGTGTAGGTAAAAACACTTAATGAGTAGGCCATAGGTGAATGTGTAGGGGTGACCACCTAAACCCCCACAACATGGGATCCCCTTCGTGGGTAAAGTTAAGAGATAAGCTCCAATTCTTTCCCATCCACACATACAAATTCTATTATTGTTCCTTTGTTATAAATAATCTAATACATTTTACTTCTGGTTTAATGATATAAAGATAATGATTTAAAAATATTAAAGTTTAGGTTTAAACAAAACTCAAGGGAGTTTTTCCATTATAATAGGTTTTGTTTTTTATTGTGTTTTTAGGTGAGTCAGACAATTTCAAACGTTGTTTAAAAAAGTTATTAATAATTTGAAAGATAACTAGAAGAAAATGTGAAGATTTTTAAGCTTATTTCCATTTTAGTTTTCATACAGATTATATTAACTATAAAGAATTAAAAACTGGATATCAATTAATATTATCGTATAGGAAATCATGTAACTAGGCAACGGAAATGACAGACGGATATTTTTGTATAAGAAAGAGGTTCAAATACAAAGTGTTTTTTTGCTATAAAGTGTAAGAAAATACAATGAGTCGAAAAAAGTCACAAAAAATTATATCTCACAATCTAAATCGAATTTCAAAAAAGTAATTCCGAGCTTTTGTTCCCCTAGCCGTCCTCACTAAGAAAAAAAAAAATAAACAAAAAATAAAAAAATTAACGTTTTTTTGTTGTATAATTTATGAAAGACACAATGACATCATTGTGTTATTATGAAAGACACAATGACGTCATTGTGTCATTATGAAAGACAAAATGACATCATTGTGTCATAAAAGACACAATAAATTTTTATTTATTTATTTTTTATTTTTTTTTTCTAAAAGATGACGACGAGAGGAACAGAAACTCCGAAGTACTTTTTTGAAATTAGATTGTGAGATATAATTTTTTTGTGACTTTTTTAGTCTCATTGTGTCTTCTCACACTTTGTAGCAAAAATACACTTTGTAAAATAACCTCATCCTTTTGTATAATATACATATATATATATAAGTATTTATCATCTTTTGAGCTACCAAATATTAGGCTGGACGTAGTGAATATTTTGAAGGCTCTAAACATGATGACATCAATACAAGCAGGTCTCCAAACATCATTACAAAATAACTAAAAAATGCTTTAAACCCATGGGGCTTCAAGTCTTTAACGGACGCCAAACACAAGTTTAATTTCCTATATTATTGTATTAATAAAGGCTTCAAACACTAGTTATCCGCTACATTTGATTTAAAAGAGACTTTAGTGAAATGTTTTTTTATCTACATGACATTTAGGTAACAATTTAATTAAACAACCATTACGTATAATCTTAAAGAAAATTTTAATTATGTTAATTTAAACATGTGTTATCCAATGATAATATATTAAACAATTTGCCAATCTTCACTTGATTGACCTCCTTATTGATTTTAGGGTCTTTCTCGCATCAATTGGTGATGAAAGATGGAAAAAACTTTTAATAAAAATGTAGATTGTATGGAATAAAACCATAAACTACATACACCATGGAACATATATACACCGCACGATGAACAGAGATATTGCTAAACAATTTTGTTAGATGATACCAGTATATATTCGTTTGGGTTATATAGTACCTGATACCTGTTTTGTATGTTATCTACGTATCTACGATCCAAGAAATATCAAATTATCAAACACTTTCAAACACTAAACACAAGAACATAACCAACGGGGTTTACTCGTGCTTTGATAAAATCTGAAACGTATAATATGTATTATTATATACCTACTTATGCATGTGTAACATCCTATGCACTAATTCTTGTGTGTTGTTGTTTAAGATATTTATAATGGCATGGTGTTTCGTCAAGAGTTGTAGAAAGAGTTTTGATTGTGTTTTAAATCACGAACTATTAATCAATATCATATAATTACCTTTTAGGCTGTATTTCAAGAGAGAATAAGACCCCGACTCTAATACGGATCTCAATATTGTTATTATTTTTTCCATCGTTTGACATGTATGTATAACTATATTATTGGTGAAACTAACAAATGAGAGTACGGACACTATCTTGTAGAATGTCATTTTATTTATAGATAATAAAATAATGAGATCATGTATTGTTTAAAGAGGTTGCATGTGAAGTATATCAAGTAGCATTTCTGAAGCGTGGGCACTCGTTCATGAATGGTCACAATCATGCAAACTGGCTTCATTATCTTCACATATATAGACCTACTTTCACACTTGTACGGATACGTTTTTATCTATTGCTCGTGGATAAAATAAATTTTTAATAAACACAAACAAATGAACACATGGATAAAATAGTTTATATATGCTCTGGTATTACTAGACAATCAGAGGTCGGTCCCGAGAATTTCCGAGAGGCTTTTGGTCCGGGGCGAAAACAACAAATGGACCTATATAATACGACGTATAAAAAATATAACACGAATAACTTTTATATAAAAAATTTATAATACGACGATAATTATTATAACAATAAACAAAATGATATAATTGTAGCAAACTAGTCTAATTTACGGCTCTCATAGCATTTTTGTAAGTAAAGTTTTTGATCAAGTTTTCATAATTCACTTCTACTCTTGAAATCTTGAATGTGTTTTTTTTTCTTTAATTTAGGTATTATCATATTCAATAACATCAAAAACAACAACAATACGTTCATAACGTTAGATTATTTTTTTGTTTCTTTTATAATTTGTTACAAACATTCTTCATAACATTATTAGCTTAATCGCCGGCTATAATCCTGCCGAAATGTTAGTTAAACTTTCTTCTTTTTTTGGTAGTTAAACTACATTGACAAACTAAGATTTAATTAGGTACCATCATATATCCATGAGGAAAGGTGAATGTTTGTCCTCAAACATCATCAATTTATGCAGAATTCTGCGTGGTTTTTATCTAGCCTCGGGTCTCAAAGTAAATTTGTCTAAAAGTTGGTTATATGGAGTCGGGGTCGAGAATGCGGATACCCAATTGTGGTAACTCTATTAATTTCTGGCTAGATCGATGGTTGGTCGAGGAATGATGTGGTATTTTATCATAAAAGGACTAGTGCTTCAATGATTGTGAAGGAGGTAAAGTTTTATACCGTTTGTGAGTCGAGGCTAGAATGAAAGATAGAGCATTGGAGTGGTCCTTATGGACACTCTTGGGAAGAGTTTCTCTTGTTTTGATGTTATCTGTTGTAAGTTTTTTTTTTTTTTTTGAGTTTTAGTTTCTTGTTAGCCCGGTATATTTTATAAAATTTTCTTTGCCGTTTAAAAAAAATCTGATTATAAATAAATTAACGAAAATGAATTTAGAAAAAGAATGTAAAATAATTGCCCCTCTTTCTCAAACACAAGTGCATGCATGTGCATCTTTGCAGCCTTTTCTTTTTCAGCAGTCACCACTTACGCCCCCAGCCACCTATTCCTCAACCACCCGACCATCAACACACTCTCTCTCCAATCTTGCTTCTCTTTTATATTCTTTTTAACTTTTCTTTTAAGAGCGTTTAGAAACGATTAATACCTTAGTGACCATTCTAGAGATTTTGAAACTAAATATCAACCGGTAATACTCCATACTGTTTTTTTACATTTCAGGTCTGACTCACCCAGAACACGATCAAAAATGAAACCATCCCTGTAAAAAAACTCTGTTGTATCAAGTTTGAGCCCGAGATTTAAAAGATCTCAAACTCAAATCATCATTGGCTGTATATATTATTTTAAGTGGTGATTCACATATTATTAATTAGGCATTTAATCCCATTTAAACTTTATAAATTATAGTTTAGGTTGCGTATAGTGGACAATGTCACGACTCACAAGTGATAAAAAAAAGTGTCACACGTAAGCATCACATAAACATCGGAGGTTATCACCCTTTATATTGTTGAAATGATATGGTATTTACAAGCTAAAAAATTTAATTTTCCCACTTCACGCCGTGATACGTTTCACGCTAACTAGGGTCGCACCCGTTTGCGCCGCATGTGGTGTTGTGTTCAACTCGTGCCCATGATGACGTGTTCATGTATCACGCCCAAACCACCAGCTATAACACATACCTTTACAACAAGGCAAACTGTAAGCTTATAACCATGTAAACTATAAACTGCAGTTTATATTTTTATAAACAAATTTGTGTATGTAATCTAAAAAGATTTTCTTTAACAACTTAACCAACCCCTAACAGTACATCGTTGCACCACGAGCGACTTGAACCTCGACTACATAAATGAGAAACTATTTTACACATCTAAATACCGAAAACCGAAAACCGAAAACAAAAAAGCCAGATGTTTCCTTTTATATAACACAACCACCCAACATCTTTCTAACTAAAAAGTAAAAACCCTACGTACTCTTCTTTCCTCTTCAAGCATCCATTCGTACACACATGGAAACTGGGTGGACGACCGCCGTCAGTGGAGGCGACGGCGTTGCAGTTGCAGGTGGTGGTGGTGGTGGTGGTGATGACGTCAGGGGACACAATAGTAACTTCACAAACAATGCATGGGATATTTACGACATCAGTACAACCCTCACTCCAACACTTGCAGACTATAATTGTACCACCACCACCACCGACGCCGGAGTAATCCACCACCGGATGCCGGACCCACACATGATGTGTTTGAAGCTGGGGAAACGACACTACTGCGACGGCGCCGTCGTGGTTGACCGTCGTGCGACGGCGGAAACGTCATCGTTGACCTCCGCAAGAAGCAGTTCTAAGGCGGCGAGGGTGACATCATCGACGAGGTGCCAGGTGGAGGGGTGCAACGTGGCACTTGGTGGGCCAAAGAGTACTACCGGAGGCATAAGGTGTGTGAAAACCATTCGAAGGCTCCGGTGGTGGTGGTGTTGGGGATGCAACAGCGGTTTTGTCAACAGTGTAGCAGGTTTAAAACCGTTAATTTTTTTTATGTTTAAATAGTTGAATAGTATTATGATTATTAAATACACCTAGAAAGTAGAGTAATTTGAGTATTATATTGCATATTTTTTTTAGATAACATGTTTTTATCGACTTCTACTTATAAACACATCAATCTTTAATATATATATATATATATTTTTTTTTTATCAGGATTTGAACTCTAATAAGTTTTTGGTTTTCCTATTAAGTGTCAATTAAATATTACATTGTATTAATACGTTCAACTTGTATCTTGAAACATAAAAGTATAAAGACATGTTGAGTCATGTGTGAGGAGTGTAATGGGTTGTTTCGTAACCTTTTAATATAATTAAAATGCTATCTTTTAATTGTTTATATCCTTTTAATGTTGAATGATCAAAAGTTAATGTTACAGATCAATCATTCAAATTAAGGTTACATCTTATCTGTTAAGAGATTATGAATCATTAAGATATAATCTTTTAATGATTATTAATTTAAAACTACCAAACAGCCCCTAGTTGATAAGCAATTTATTTTGTTGATATGTTGCTGCTAAGGCACACACTTATACGTCCATGTATATGAATATATACATATAACATATATGAAATACACATACACGTATACTTATGTGTATACTTACACATATCTTTATACACATATCTATATAAAATAATTACGACTTAGTTTCACATTCAGTTTAATCATATTCGAACGCTGATAATTTTAGTGTTTGGTATAGCTCGTCAAAAATTTGAAACCAAGGAAAGAACTAATGACTTGATAAAATCAAAACCCTCGGAGATATACTCTCAAAACTGACATGAACACGACAAGAACCTAACATGAAACAACTATAATCGGAGAAAAAGTAAAACGGGATAACACAAGGGTGTACAATCCTCATATCATTATTACACGTTTTATTTCCTTGAGTAGGCATGTGGGCTCAAAGGTCAACTTTTTTTTAAGAATATAAGTTTTGAGTGTAGACGATTAAATTTTTATATAACGGTATATATGACGTGTGTGTTCAGGTTTCATGACGTCACGGAGTTTGATGAAGCCAAGAGAAGCTGCAGAAGACGATTGGAAGGACATAATCTACGAAGAAGGAAGGGAAACTTTCCCAATGGTACTTTCTCTAACTATTCTTTTTTAAATAAACAATATATCATAAATATATTCATAAGTATATTATAAGTAGTAAATTTAAAATCTACTATTATTTTAAAAGATAAATCATCAATATGTTTACATAACATCGTCTGTAAAATATGTCTCATTTAAAAATATGTGATCAGACTTTACAAATGTTTTGTCAAAAGAAAATAATTCCATGATGAAGCGACGACACGGGCCATTATCAGCAATAACGCAATCGCAGTCAGAGTCACAGTCAAAACCCGTACGTGCTCTCTCTCTTCTGTCATCTCCGAAAACCGAACCCTGGATATCTTCAAGTGACTTGTCTTCCAGATGTAGCGCTGCACTTTATGAATTAATTGTTGCAAACCGAGCAACTTCTGTTTCCGGACATTTCTTGGATCAAAATAGTCCTCATGAACCGGTTAGGGATAATACAATGCACACATCACATGATACGGAAGTGTTGGATCGACTCAATGATCATACGACCATGAGTCTTGACCTAAAGCAAGCTCCGGCTTTGGATTTTGGCCTTTGGTCCATGAAGGAGAAGTCTAAGGATCCAGAAGAATGGAATGACTATTGTTGGTCTTCCTTTGGGGGCACAAATGTTGTGTAGCATGTTGTTTGGTTTTTTCACTTTATTTCTTATTCACTCCAAAACATTTGTGGTAAATTTTCTGTTGAGAGTAATAAAATGTTGTATAGCTTCTGCTTAACTCTTCCATTTGTGGTTTTCTGTTTTTCACCGTGACCGGTTTAATCACTTACTAAAATTATTATTATTAGACTAATATCACTAAGTAACAATGTACTTCAAGTGTTACCAATTGTTAAATAAAGTTATATTTTTAAAGTTCTCGCTAGGGATGACAAAAGAAGCTAGCTAAACTCAACATGCAAACCTTAAACATGAAACATTTAGGACGAGTATCTCGGTATATGACTAGATATGACATCAGTTGTGTGCGTTTGCTGTATAGTATTTTAGTTACATTCGACCTTGTTACTTAAAACATATATATCTGTTAACCTTATTTATTTATATAATTATATCCATTAACATTTTTTTATTTTTTACTTCTAATTGTAGCTAATAGAATAATCACTAATTCACTATTTTTTAAGTTTTGAATTTCTAATCTCATTGGGTAATTAAATTATAAAATAAATAGAATGGTGAAAGATGTATATGAACTCTTAACATGTAAATTTAACATACTAGCATCACACATTTAGGTAAGGATCAGGTATGAAACGATTTTACAACTAACTATATGACAGAATTAACAACAAAGTTGCAACTTTGATGCGTTTGGTAATTGCTTGCATCATATCTATTTAAAACTAGTTCTAAATTTAGCAATTTCGAACAAATGTTAAACTAGAACATAATTTAGTGTCCCTTTGAAATGCAAATATATTAACCAAAAGTACGAATAAAATACGTTAAATTAGAAATATACCAAATATAATTCATGTTAAGCGTACAATGTTGAGCAACAACAATTATCTACCATCAAAATATAACAAGGAATCCACCATGCACACGGATGAGCCAAAAGTTTAAACCAAAAATTGTACTGTACGGAACTGAAATGTCATGTATCACAAACCATGAAGTCCAGATAATCCGATTATAGTTTTACATATTCAAATTTCCATGTTAAGAAAAAAGATGATGTGAACACACAAACTTGATGCTTGGTCTAACAAAGTGGTTTCACCTGCTGCATTCTCTATCAAATCTATTTGATGTCCCGGCTTAAAAGTAACTCCAGAATTTAACATGACAAAGGGTTTACACTTATCGAGACAGCCAAAACTTTGGGCCCACCAGCTCCCGATCAGCAGCAGAACCTTGCTTGGCTAGTTTTTGAATCCGCGAAGAAAATTCTTCAGCCTGATTGAAATGGTGACAAGATTAATGCTAATGAAAGTAGTATATTTCGCAATTATGACAGCCACATTCCTATGTATCATTGAGAGACTCTTGATAAGAAAGATGAACTAGAACAAAATGAAAACTAGAGGTGGAAATTTATGCCAATTAATAGTCAAGTGATTTGTTTTATATTTTTAACGGAGTGAATTTTTAGAAAAATAGTTTAAAAGAAAACAACTAAAATTGTCAATAAGTTGCCTATAGAGTATTTACTGCATGAAACTTTCTTGATTACTTTGTTAAAAAAATTAGATTATTATGTACAACTTTTGTAGTTAGATTTCATAAAATGTAGAAAAAATCAAACAGCATGCATTCTAGCATGTTACGTGTTCAGGTTGAAACAAGCAGGCAGCCAGGTTGGGTTGACCCACCAACACTTCCAAAGAGCCAATTTTTGAGGTTGTAAACATTTGAATACACTAAATGTAAAACCAATTGTTTCTTTTTACACCAAGGTTTTACACTGAACAATTCCAACAAACTAGATTTTATTAATGGATTGATATCTCTATAGTAATAATAAAAATAAACCCGGACACTTGTCAAAATTCTTAGCCATCTAATAATTGGTTTTCCGGCTTCTCTCTCTTATTAATTACTAGGTTAGTACCCGTGTATTACACAGATTGAATAATAAAATACTAAATAATTAGTAATAAAAATTTATGAATTATAAAACCATGTTTGAAGATAAAATATGATTATAATTGCATATGAATAACTATTTTAGTAAATAAACAATAATATATTTTTCTTAAACTTTTATTTTATAAAACAATATTGGTTTTAATATTTTGTTTTAAGAAAAATGAATTAAAAAAAAAGTTTTTTGTATTCTGTATTTTATAAAAATTTTATTTTTTAAAAGTATGTTTTTTATAAAAAAAAGGTTTTAATTTATTAAATTATATACTTTTTAATTTAAAAATAGTAGAGTAATATTATTAGTATTCAGTATTATTAAAAGTAATAAAAGAAATTAAAAAGTTAGAATGATAAACTTATAATTGTATCAAGTCTTATTTTAAATTTTCTTTGTTAAACATAGATTTAATTTTAAAAAATGATGGATTTAAAAATTTTGTTTAAAAAAGGTTTAGTGTTTTAGTAAATTTATATTATATAAAATTTTTGCTTTTTATTATTTATATTTTAATAAAAAGATGTGATTTTTAATTTCTTAATAAAATTTATTTTTAAAACATAACTTGATTTTTAAAAAATCTAGATAAAAGAGAGAAATGTATCAATTAATAAAATTGATTTTTATTAGGAGAGAGAAATTAGTTTGAATGTTTACATTAGGGGTGTAACTTTATAACACGACCCGAAAGCACAACAAAAACTTAACACAAAATTTGTTGGTTTGGGTTTACTATAAACGGGTTCGGGTCAGGTTCGGGTCGAATCTGTGAACCCGCTTATTTAAACAGGTCGGGTTCGGGTTCAACCCAATAGGTTGGCGGGTTGACCGGTTCGACCCATTTTTTATTTATTTATTTTATTTTATATATTTTGTGTCACAAATTAAGTTTATTATGTGTTTTATTTCGAAATTTAGAATTTAAAATAGAAATTAGCATAAGATTTCATCACTAAAATATAATTGTTTTATATTATTATTTTTTTTGTTGTAAAATAATAATTTTAAAGTATTAATATGTGAAAAAAATATAATACATAAAACATTTGGTTCAATCGGGTCGTGTTGGTGTCAACCCGTAAATTTTCGTGTCGTGTTCAGGTTGACACTTATGGCATAATTTTCAAGTTCGGGTCGTGTTCGGGTTCGGGTAAAATTTTCGATTTCGGGTCGGGTTGGACCCGACAACCCAAAAACACGATCCGTTTAGCACCCCTTGTTTAAATTACTATAATATCTTTTTGTGGAAAAATGAAATGAGAATGTTTTAAAAAATGACAAGTGTCAAAAAAATTGTTTAAAAGAATGACAAGTGGTAAAAAAACTATTTTTTATTAAATTCTATAGATTTTATTTATTTAACCCGTGTAGGGTTACTAAAACTTATGATTAAACAAAAAAATTTGCTCATTACTAAAATAAAAAAAAAAACTTTTTTTAATACATGTATCAGAGTAATATTACATACTATATAGTCCTTAATATTTGATACTTTGATAATTTGATAATATATTATAATTAGATCAATTAATTATACAGTTGAAAACCAATTTTGGTGAGTCAAAATTTCATAAAATAAAAATTCACTAAATTAAAAGAGTTTATTTTAGGAAGCAATATATAAACAAGTAATAATACCGTAGAAGTTGAATTAATATATGGTTAAATGGAATTTTTAAGACATAATATAAATAGTTAAATGAAAGCTATAAATTATAATTTAAATCAGTATGTGAGTATGGAATATATTTAAGTAAAATGTCTATCTGTATGGTAAGTAATGAAAGCTTTAAATTGTAATTTAAATTAGTATGTTAGTATGGTCATATATTTAAGTAAATATCTATCCGTATGTAAGTAAGATGTTTATAAGTATGGTAAATTTAATATATTAAAAAACTGAAATAAATTATAGTATGATCAAATTTTAAGCGGGAATTGAAAATAAAAATGATGTAAGAGTGTGTCACGTGTCAAATTGATGGTTTAAAAAGTTGTCATGTGGTTTTAAAAACCTTGCTTTATTAGAATCTATAGATGAATGCTATAATAGCTATTCATTAATTAATAACTATCCATAATTAAAATTTCAAATATGTTAACTTTAAATTTTCAAATTGGTAATACATGGGTTTATTCAATCCGTATAATACACAATATTTAAGACATGAATTTTTATATTATTAACCATGTAACGTAAATTTATTTAGTCTGTGTATTACACAGGATCATAACCTAGTTCTTTATAAAACTAAGGGTGTAGTACACAGCATTAACCAAAATAAGGTATCAGAAACTTATTAATGAAAGAAAGACGAGCACATGGAAGGAACAGCCTAACCTTTTCATCAATCCACATTAATGAACTTAGTTGATTGTTAGGATCCGTACAACAACATCCAGTGGGGTCATACCATCAGTTACTTCAAGTTCTCCACCCTAAATGGGACAGACAGATGAATTATCAACATCAACCCATATGAAACAATCTTCGGTGCCATTTTGTTAATATTTAAAAAGGTATATTAGATATTTAATTTATGATCAAAGTTCTAAACACTTTCATCTGATCAAACGATGATCTTAATTTGGGTCATAATGTCAACGAGATTTGTAAAATGAATATTTTGCTTTGAGAGTGGGAAGGAGGGAACAAGAAAAATTAAAATCTAAACACATGATCACCTGATTAGCGTTAAGAGTCTGAATAACATTTTTTATTTGTTCTGACATCTGTTCCATTTCTCTCTCAATGAATTCAGCCTGCTCATACCTGAATGTTAAAAAGGAAAAAGGTTAAAAATGGGAATTAATTGCAAGTTCACGCCTATCGATTTTCTGAATATATATGCACTAGTAGGACAGTGTTAAAAATGAGATTTCAAACAAATTCTACTATCAAGTAAACTGTTAGAATATTGGCCCAGAAAAAACAAGATAATACTCATTATTTTGTGAGAACTACCACGACTTTTTTTATTAATATGAATAACAAAAGACCACACCTTAAACTCTATACAATGACCCTCTTTTATACTACCCTAACCTTAATTAATATGAATCACAGCTCAAACACAGCTGGAATGACAGCCCATTCACAGCCAAAACATTCGATACTTTCCTAATATTTGCCTTGACTAACATTCTACATGTAACTAATTCCTCACTCATCTTTCTTGGTTCACCCGTATACACCCTTGAACATCAAAATTAATTTCTAACAGTCATGTCTCACTACATAAACTATGAAAAAACAAAGGTTGTAGTTTATATTCAGTAATAAAAATATAAATAATTGAGATATTATTCCTTTTGTTTCAACTGTAATAAATTCTCTCAGTTCTGAAAATTCTGTGCTTTCTAGTTGCTCACATTGCATCTCTGGTTGAAGCTGCTTCATCATCAAGAAGAAGACCATGCTCGTCTTTGTAATTCGCTCAGCTTCTTCTTCCACACTTTGTAAAGATTTGTCAACCTACGAAATGTGTCAAGTGACAGCAACCACGTTAGTATCACGATTCTTAATTAGCTACATAAAATGCCTAATTTAAACCTATAATTAAAATCAAAATATATAATTCACCTCTCCAAAGCCTATTTATAGAGTTAGGTAATTATGAAAGCAGTTAAGCAGCAGAATTACCTATTTTATTATAAAACAATAGCTCAATAGTCAATACTTATTTATTTATTTATAGGTCATTTTATCTTATTAATGTACCAAACGCTTTCTGGGGGCTCAATGATATGCTGACCACAATGCATATTCCTATGTGTCTTCCACAATAGCATTAATAAAGGCTAAAATGTCAATAAAAATTTAGATAATGACTGCTTGGAATATTAAGATGCTAAGAAAACACCTCTGTTTTTGAGATAGCCATTAACCAATGACAACCTAGTTTCCCTAACCTAGGGTGAATTTGGATTAACCAAAATAAACCAGACTTGTAGTTTAGAACTCTACGTTATTAAATTTCTTTTATTAACTCAAGCTTAATTAAAAAGGAACAAGCCTCCTCAAATGGAAATCCATTTTGTAAAAGATCCTAATCCCTTCGACCCGCAACGTCTTCGTATTTCAACACATGCTTACAATTTGCACTCAGATTTATTTTTCATGTGTTTCCTAGTTAACTACTTAACTCCATTAGCAAGGCTTGTTGCTCTTAAATTAGAAGATAAGCAATAAAGACAAAAGATTAAAATTCAAAGCATGCAGTTCAATGGTTCAAATACAACAGGTGCATGAGAAAACCAAAATCTTGATGAAACACCTCTTGTTGATGAGTCTCAATCAGCTCCAGCTGTCTCTCAAGGTTTGATTGGGTATCAACAACTTTCGCAACTTCAGCCTGTAAAAAAGCAGTTTAAAATAAACATGAGGCCGCAAGAAAATAAATAATTGTCTTCAATTATACATGTGACGGAACTGCTAGAGTTGATGAGTTAAATAAAAGGAAGGTTAAGGTTGATACTTGGTATCATCTGAATCAGACCCATGTCTCTTTGGTTCATAGGGAGTCAGATGACAGGTTCAAAAGTTAAGCTAATATTACTTCTTCAGACAAAGTGGATATGACTCACTTCAAGTTTAAGAAGAACATCCCGGTTCTGCAAGATTCTCTTGTCCCACTCAGCTATTGCATTAGCTTGCTTCCTGAACTTGCTAGTTCGTTCCTGGAGCTCCACATTCCACTCTTTGATGATCTTTAAGGAAAAATAATAACAAACAAATCAGATCATAATAACAAGATAAGATCCCGAAAGTTGCTACATCGTTTGTGTTGATCAGGAAACACAAATGAAGTCATAGCATAACGCCATAACCAGTTACCAGTCAATAAGACAAAATATGAGGGTTATTTTGTGAAAAAAAAATTGTGATAGGATACATTGAACTAATAAGAACTTTGTATGGATACCTCCTCAACAGTTTTTCCAGTAATTTCAGATGGTAACTTAGGTGCAGCGGCTACAGCCGTGCTGACACTCGTAGTTGTCCTAGTGGCAAAATCGCAAGGAGCATCATATCAGAAATGATGTACAACAGATAAATCTTGGTAACAATAAAATGTAATACTGAATATATATAAGCCATAATCATGTAATGCCAACATAGCTTAACGAGAATGTTTTTAGATATTATATATTATCCAGCATGCAGAAAGTTAGAGCCTGTTTTCTTATATCTTCAGGATAGATATCAAAAAACCTTCATCACCAGTATTTTCTAGATCATACTTCATAGTACACATGTAACTCAATATTCGAAAAACTAAAAGAACATTTTGAGATAAAACTTATGGCTGACCCGCTACTGGAAGATACAACAAGCGCAGATGACGTTTGAGCAGTAGTGGTTGTAACAGTTGAAGTGGTTGTCAAGGAAGAAGAGACACCTGCAACATTTATGACAAAAAAAAAAGTTAAAAGTGAATGCCGTAAAAATTTAATCAAAATTCCAGAGATTGTGATGGTAGAACATTATTCATCAAAATAAACTACTTCCCTCTAAAGCATGCATCACTTGCTAGAACAAAACTAACACGCTTTCATTCTGCACCACACATCAGTACCACTGGCTTTGAAACAATATAAGATTAATAACAAAACAGGATCATAAACCTTATTCCTATCAAATCAAGAATTTAAAAGCCTGAAAGGTAGGTAAATCCGTCATTCACGACCTGACTAAACATGCAACAAGTTTAGGACCTCACAAATTGTTGTTATACGAAATTATTAATGAGTTAAAATCACACCGACAATTGGTATCAACAAACTCACCAAACAAAGATGATGCAGCTGTTGATTGTGGTTGCGTCGCTGGTGTAAGAGTACCTACACTTTTAGAGGATGTTTGAAATCCCAAAAACGAACTTGCTGTTCCAGTAGAAGCAGCAGCAGCAGCAGTAGTGGGGCTTGCAAAACTCGGCAAAGATCCAGTGGTTGTTGAAGCTATAGTACTAGAAGAAGTTACACCAAACGCAGAGAACGACGGGGTTGTACTAGCAGAAGCACCAGTCGTAGCAGTAGTAGTCGCAGTCGTAGAAGCTGCTTTCACACTAGAAGCCAACCCGACGACAATTGAAGCCCAGACGACGCTGTTACATTCGCAAACGAGAAGCTAGATGACGGGCTTGATGATGAACCAGCAACAAACCGGTAGTAGACGCTGCAGAACCGGTACTGCTACCACTACCTGTCGAATTCAAGAAAGCTGAACTCGTAGAAAACGACGGAGCAGAAGCTGGTGCACTTGGGAATGAAAAACTAGAGCTGAAGAAGCAGATGCAGTTGTAAACGAGCTCGAGCTGGAAGAAGAGCTGAGAAACGAAAACCCTGTTGCGGATGATGCAGTAGATTGAGCTGTAGTAGTACTAGAAATCGAGCTAGACGATGATGCACCAGTAAAACTAGGGAAAGATGTAGCAGGCGATAAAATTGATGATGTTGATGATGATGATGAAGCAACTGATGGAGAAGCCCCAAAGGTAGTTGAAGAAAAATTGACAGCAGATGTTGCAGTAGAAGATGCTGATGATCCAAATAAGCCTGAAGTAAAGGGAGAACTCACCGTAGTAGTTGCAGATGAACTTGAAGCTGAAGCTGAAGAAGCCCCAAATAAGCTACTACTTCCAAAAGCAGAACTCGAACCGAATAAAGTTGTAGTTGTTGTTGTTGTAGTAGTAGTAGTAGAACCACCACTGGACGCAAACAGGCTAGATCCACCAAACGGCGACCCGGTGGCAGGAGACGATGACCCGAACCCGAAAGTTGACCCGGCGGCAGCGGCGGAGGAAGCACCGAAGCCAAAAGAGTAGATGAAGCAGCGGGAGCGGCCGAGGACGGTGTGGAAGAGAAGAAGATGCAAAGGCGAATCCGAACGGAGGAGATGAAGATGCGGATGATGAAGGTGCTCCGAATGTAGGGTTAGAGGGGGCCGATGCGCCGAATAGCGAAGAGGATGAGCTAGGGTTTGAGGAGGATGAGCTAGGGTTTGAGGAGGATGGTGATGAAGATGATGATTGTGCGACTGAGAATGGTGATGGTGAGGTGATGGTGATGGTGATGGTGATGATGAGGATGATGGATTTGTGTTGAAGGAGAAGCCCGCCATTGTCGAAGCTTCTCTCTGTGTGTAGATTTTGATTCAATTTCAAACGGAGAAACGGGGAGGGATGATTAGGGTTTATGATGTCCGATTGAAGGTTTCTAGTTCGGGTCGGGTATTTGACAAAATCCCTCAACGGGTGGGTTGCACCTCTAGTGTTGTGAACGTACGGAAAAGCTAGAACGACATCATATAAAATAATAAACAACTAAAAAAAACCGGAGAATGGAAAAAGTTGATGTGACACTACTGATGTGTCACACGTAAAAAAAACGTAAGAAACAGGATGGTCGCCAGTGGTCTCACGGTAGCAAATTACAACACGACTCGACGCAGAACACAAACTCGATATAGAAAAAAACAGATTTTAGGTTGGTATTTACCACACACGTCGCACACAGATTATCAGTGACCTTGTTTAACAGGTATAGCCCACTTTTAATACCCACAAATTTGTTAACACGTTATAATTTTGATTTTTACCCACTTGACAGAAGAAATCAATTATAGATACTAATACAATTAGATTCGCTCTTATAGACAATTTGGTGTACAAAATAAAAGGAAGTTGTGATCGAGTTACACGAATAAAAATATGAGTTTGGGTCGACAATTCATAAACACTCCTGTCACGCAGCACGTGTCATAAGAAACTGCCGCCATAGAGCTACAAGAGGGGATATATTTTCACCAAATTCGAATTCAAACTCAGTAGCGTATTCAGCACACCGTTGGAAAATGAACTACGAACGGAGATTAATCGCCGCCGCGAAGTATGTATTCGACGGAGAGGAACGCCACGCCGCCGAGGCTCAGGTCAACTGTTCCGATTTCGGTGTAACGGCGACGCTTAAGCCTCACCAAATCGAAGGACTCTCATGGCTTATACGACGATACCTCATCGGTGCCAACGTTATTCTCGGTAATCGCTTGATATGCTGGCTAGTTGAAGTTTTATGCAGTAATTTGTTCTATTTGAAGTGTATATTTGCTTTGGATTGAGTTCATAGTAAATTAGTGTTGTATTTCAGTGAAATTTGTATTAGGTTTAGGTCTTTGGATGGTGATTGTAACTGGAATGAATATACCAGGAGGTTTGAAGATAAAAGGCCCCTTCAATCTGAACTTGCCCATATGTTATCATAAACTGTATTTGCCAATTGTCACATGAGAGTGAGACTGTTATTACACTTAAGGATCAAGAGAATTGTAACGGTGTTTGTTAAATTCGAGTTCAGAGTTCAGACTATTTTGACTGTTTTTAATATATCTTTTTGCATCGTAGGAATACTATTAACTTGAGAATAATTCTGTGATTGGGTTGTTAATTGGTTTCATTTGTATTTGCAGGAGACGAGGTATAATTGCATTTGTACATGGAGGGTGGAAGCCCGAAAAGTTTAATCAATTTTCTTTAGTTACATTACACATTGTTATGCTGAGTACTAGTACTAGAACATTAGCATAGAGCATAATCGAGTGTTTGCACTCAGCCTTAAATGGTTATTGGCAGATGGGCCTTGGAAAGACGTTGCAAGCTATCTCCTTCCTGAGTTATTTAAAGTTTTCTCGAGGATTACACGGACCCTTCTGTAAGTAATAATACTACTAATTCTATCTAACATGTTTTGATCATTCTTAAATTAAAAGATGTACGGTGTCATTTGCAGTGATATTGTGTCCGCTTAGTGTGACAGACGGATGGATGTCTGAGGTTACCAAATTCTCCCCAAAATTGAAGGTTTTGCGTTATGTTGGAGACAAACAACATAGACGTGCTCTGAGAAGGGATATGTATGAAAATGTGGAAAAGCAATCATCACCCAATGTAAGTTAGTGGTAGATAGTGGACAAGAAGCAAGTTTTTGCGGACCTGGATATTCATGCTTTTGTGTTGATGCATTATACAGGCCCAGGCCTTACCTTTTGATGTGCTCCTTACAACATATGATATAGCGTTAATCGATCAGGACTTTCTTTCCCAAATTCCATGGCATTATGCTGTTATTGATGAGGCACAAAGACTAAAAAACCCATCCAGTGTAGGTTTAAGATAATTTTAATTGTTAAAAAAGCAAAAGTAGAAGTGCAGATATGAATATAGGATCTGAGATAAATGCCTAGCTACAAAGGTTTTATCATAGTGTTACTGAGCTTGTTGATTGGTGAATCTTCACAGGTTTTGTATAATGTTCTTAGAGAGCACTATATTATGCCAAGAAGACTACTCATGACTGGAACACCTATTCAAAATAACCTTACTGAACTCTGGGCACTAATGCATTTCTGTATGGCTTCAATTTTTGGGACATTGGATCAGTTTTCTTCGACCTTTAAGGAAGGTGGATATTCTTTATTTCTTGAATTGTATTCCTGAAACCTAATTAATTCTTGGGTTAGATTGATGCTATGGATGTATTGCTCTGATGCATCCTTCTATGTATGTTCAATATGATGTAACGTGTTCCTTAAGATGGCCTTCTTTTGACTATTATACTTGCTATTTTAAGCAGGTAAAGGTGCACCCATAGTTAAGGAGAAGTTTAAAAGCTTAAAATATGTTTTGGGGGCATTCATGCTTCGAAGAACCAAATCTAGGCTTATTGAGACTGGAACCCTGTCTTTGCCACCTCTTACTGAAATTACTTTGTAAGTTGCTTACAATGGTTTTTTTCTGTACTCAATTTCATGCCGTGTTTCCATTTTAGATAACTTATTAACATCCTCCCATATTCTTTTTAATTCAGTCAAACTATATTTAGACTGGTAAATCATAAATATACCATCAACTGCATGGAATTTTCGTAATAGGTAATAAAACATAAATTAATTAGAATAGTTTCTTTTGGTAGGATGGCTCCCCTAGTGACATTGCAGAAGAAGGTGTATATGTCAATATTGAAAAAGGAGCTTCCTAAGCTTCTTGCATTGTCTTCAGGGACGTCTAACCAGCAATCCTTACAGAATATTGTAAGCCCACTTCTAGCCTATTAAGGTTTTTTGTGTATGCCTAGAACATATAAAAGACCATATTTCTTCAGGCCTGTTGGATCACCAGCATTGTTCTTGTGCATCATCTTGACTTTCTAAATCATACGTCACTAAAAAGTTCATCATGTATTCATGTTCTGCTTTCTTCAATTCTTCTATGTACTACTTGTGGCTATGTGTATCATCCGTGTTTCTCCATTTCTTGTACTTTACTGTTGTCTGGAACTATTTGGAACTTATTCTTTTTCATCTGAAAATTAGTATATGATTTCATAAGCTGCTTCTGTAATGCAGGTAATACAGCTACGTAAAGCATGTAGCCATCCTTATCTCTTTGCTGGTATAGAGCCTGAACCATATGAAGAGGGTGAACACTTAGTAGAGGTAGCACGAGTGTAACATTCCAAATTTTTGAAATTCTGTGTAACACCAAATTCAGTATTTTTAGATATTGCTGTTTGATTAGAAGCTTAAGAGGAAACCAATACATTTTTTATATAGTGAGAAAATAAGCTTTTGTGGTTGTTTATAATTTCTCTCAGGCTAGTGGCAAACTTATAGTGTTGGACCAGCTACTCCAGAAGCTAAGTAAGTCTGGACATCGTGTTCTGCTTTTTGCACAGATGACACATACACTTGACATCTTGCAGGTTTAGTTCTTTTGTGCCTTGAAAAAATCACAGCCATGCTGATATATTCTTTTCAATTGTTTAGTTTTTTTGAAAATTCTGAAATGCAGGACTATATGGAGTTAAGGAAATATCCTTATGAGCGTCTTGATGGATCCATTAGGGCTGAAGAGCGGTTTGCTGCAATAAGAAGTTTTAGTCGCCAGTCCGTCACCGGAACTTCCAATTCTGAACCTGATCCAGCCACCGCGTTTGTCTTTATGATTTCCACCAGAGCAGGGGGTGTTGGTTTGAATCTTGTAGCAGCTGACACTGTAAGCTTTCCCTTACCACATTGTCTCTCCTTTAACCTTTATTTAGATTACAGAAGTATATGATTAATCGTGGGACCTACCTCCTCATTGTGGATGAAACAACACACAGGTTATATTTTATGAGCAAGATTGGAATCCGCAGGTGGATAAGCAGGCTCTACAACGGGCTCATAGAATTGGTCAAATGAATCATGTTATTTCCATAAATCTAGTTACTGAGAGGACTGTGGAGGAGGTGAGTATTAACTCTTGCTCTGGAGTTATAAGTTATAACTCATGGAATGGAAGAATTTCTTTTAGAGAGAAACATGCTTTACTTCCTGTTATTTTAATTTTAAATATCCATTGCAGGTTATCATGTACAGAGCAGAGAGGAAGTTACAACTAAGCCATGATGTCATGGGTGAAGACATAGACAAAGAAGGCAAAGATATGGTTGGAGTTGCAGCGGGTGATCTAAAATCTGTTGTACTAGGGTTACGTATTTTTGATCCTACTAATGAAAGCAATGAGAACTTAGGTCAACTTGACATGTCAAAAGTCAATGATATTGTTGAAAAGGTTATAGCATGCCGACATGGAGGGAAATCAGGAGCAAATGATCGAACGCTTGAGATTATTTCAAAAGATTTATTTGGTGGAAGGTCCTATGAACCTGTTCTTGATGAAGCTTCATATAATTCTTGGGTCGAGAAGCTCAAAGAAACATCAGAGACCTGTGCTGATATGGCATTGGAGGAGACATATAAGAGATCAAAACTGGAGGAGAAGCATCTTAAAGCTGAGTCTGTTAGAAAGAAAGCTGAAGAAAAGAAATTAGCAAATGGGAAGCTCATGGATATAAGTCATTGTCAGTCAAAGACGTTGTGCCCCCTCAAGATGATAATATATTGTCAGATTCAGGTTCGGTAAATTTAGTTTATGGAGACTGCACTCAGCCGTCCAAAATTTGTCCATCAGAGCCTTGTATAATATTTAGGTAATTGCGTTTCCTCTTTTTATAACCGGGAATATATGAATCAGTCTTTTGTTATGGGGGTTGCATTTCGTAAATTCATTATCGATAGTCATTGTATTTTGCCTTTTGTTTACATATATATCCTGCTACCATGCTGCTCCATTTGTGTATGTTCTCTTGCAGTTGTGTGGATGATTCAGGAGATTGGGGCCATGGTGGTATGTTTGATGCACTAGCTAGGCTTTCATCACAAATTCCAAATGCGTATGGGCGCGCTTCTGAATTTGGGGACCTTCATCTTGGTGATCTCCATCTTATAGAAATTACTGGTTAGCTTCTTAGCATTTTAAGCTTTTGATTAATGTGGTTATTGTAGAGTGTTTTTTGTGCACATCCCTGTATCTACCATAATATTAACAGGTTGTCATCCAAACACTTTGGGCCATCTTATTGGCTGATATAAGTTGCCTAATTGATCATAGTTAGATTAACAGTATAGCTCGTCACTGAGATATTATTTTGTGAATTGTCCATGTCGTCATGCATACCATGGCTGTATAGAGATTTTATTTTTTGATGTTTTCACCCGCTGACTAGAACTTAAAAAGGTTTGTTTGTGCAGCAGGTGAAGATGAGGAGAATAATATTGCTAATGTTGGTCTGTGGGTAGCTCTAGCTGTGGTTCAAACATATAATCCCAGGCGCAAAGTACCTCGTAGCAGTATCTCTATACCTGAACTGGAACAGTGCTTGTCTAAGGCTTCATTTTCAGCTGCTCAAAAGTCTGGTATGTTTGATCTTGAAATTTTTTCATTCTGATTTCTGAAATCTTATGTTTGTGAGGTTCATTTTGCCATGTATGGTTTTGGACTGCTAGATACCCATCGTTTAAACGATCCTTCTTTGGACCCAAGGTGAATGCATAGACTTGGGTACCAGGTATTCTTGTGGATGTTTGACCATAATTCAAATATTTAAATACCCTTGTCACTTAGTAGTGGCAAAATAGGAAGAACCGTAAGTCCATAACCAATACTTAGTAAGAGAAGAAAATTATCTTGGATTGTAACATTTCCAAATAATTGATGTGCGTTTTTTCTAAGACATGGGAGTACTGGAAAACCTACGTGAGCGAGTTGGATAATGGGTCACAATTAGTCTAGTTGACCAGACAAATTTTTGCCAATGTTTTTACTCCTTTTATATAGTTAGGGTGTCAACCATGGTTATAAATATTCTATGAAGTTTTCCCATATTATATTTCTCAAATGTCAGTAATAAGTAATAACCTAACTTTTTGAGTAAAATGTTAGATGATGTTGGGCGATTTTTGAACCATCTTCTTTTTAGCTTTTCTATGTTACCCATTTGACATTTGAATCTACACACATTAAGAAAACTGTGTCAAAACGGCCATCTCTACCTGTGTGGCTGTGTGGGAGGACTTGCCTTAAAAACTCTAATCTTTAATAAAAGCTTTTTGGATGCACCATCTTAATTACTTAATATTTTCTGTGTTTTATAAATTCTGATTTTCCATTCTTATTATTACCTTATTTGATTTATTTTTGTTTTTTTGGAAATACATAGCTTCAATCCACATGCCGCGAATTGGTTATCAGAATGGGTCAGACCGGTCAGAGTGGTACTCAGTCGAACGCCTTCTTAGGAAATATGCTGCTTTATATGGCATAAAGATATACGTGTAAGTCCTTCTATAACCACTCTACAAAAATAGGTGATGTTTTCTACTTTTCTATATAAAAAATAGAACTCTTTCCTATCTATCTGCAAATGACAAATTATTTCCATTATTTTAAAAGTAGATTCTAAATATGACTCTTGAGTTTTGGATGAGCCAATTTCAACTTCAACATTTAATAATATTGTTGTGCTTTAAATTTTTTTCATTTTTTTCTTAGATTATAAACAGGTATATACTCTTCCCATGTTTATTTTATATCTTTAAATGACAATAAGTGCCTGGACTCTTTTGCTGCAATTCACATGTAGTTTTTCTACACATTTGAACATGTATCCATGAGTTAGTGTTTGATTGGTACAAGTTGTTCAAAATTTGATTAAAAATGTTTGCACGAGCATGTAATTATTCATTCTAATGACAGACAATATATAAGTTGAAACATATGTGTAGTTTTATTCATTTATGTAATCTTTTTTATTCTTAAATTTCATGTTACCCGTCTAAATCGTATATCTTCTCACCTAAAAAGGGATTCATAATTATATCTTCGCTTCTTTGCACTTCATATAGATGTGATCTATAGACCAATAAATATTATTTAAAAATGATCTATAAGTTTTCTGCTTGTAATATGCAGGTATTATTTCCGGAGATCCTCTTAAGAGTAGATATGAAGCTATGTATTGGATTCCGAAGGTAAGTGAGATATCAACTTAACTCGCCAATGACTTTTTCTGTAACATAACGGTATGAATGTAAGAATCTTTCTTCAGATATATGTAGCATCTTTTGTAGTTCAACTTTTGGTATGTAGTATGTACAGTGAAGTTCTGGCATGAGTCAACCACCGAATTCACCTTACGCCCTTATGTAACATTATATTATTTCATTCACTATTTAAGCTTTGTACATGGGTCTTTTATATAAATATAGTAACAATAAAAGGCTTCATAAAATCATTATATTAACAATTATGACATAAAACCATAGTAACTAGCAAGTGTTGAAAAACTCGAATGTTTAATTCATTTTCCGGTTACATGTGATATTACCTTATGAATGGTACATGCTTATTGACTTCCAAACATACAGACAAGAAGCACATCAAAACTTGCTTGCAAGTACTTGATCTTACTTTAGCCCAGATTTTATCTTCTGAATGGTAGCAACATCGGTTTTAAACGACAACGCCAACACCTGATCGTCAATAGTCGAATTGAAAACCGCACTTGGAATCTTCACCGTGCCTGGACTCGCGCTTCCAAAGGCTGAGAGAGCCAAAGCTGGGTTCTTGGCATCACAGTTATACTGAAAGTGAGCTAGTCCCTTTGGGAACACAAAGATGTCCCCTTGTTGCAATGTTTGAGTGAACAACTTATTTGTTGTGTCAACAAACCCAACTTGTAACGAGCCCATGAGCACAAACAACAGCTCGGAGGCCCGCGGGTGCGTGTGTGGGGGGTTAATCGTCCCATTAGGGAACTGGAGAACCGCGTAAGAAACACTCTGGCCGTTAAGAGCCGGAAACTCATCCATGCTTGCTTTCAAGACTTTGAAAGTTGTGGGGAAGGGGGCACCAACAAGTGCCCTCATCCCGGTGTAGGTGAAATAGTTTCCGCCCGGGGGCCCGAATAGGGCCGGAGGAGGGATGAAGTCCGTGAGAATATCTGGATCACCCGCCATTGACACACGTAAATAGGCGCATGAAACTGAAAGGAGTAAGAAAAGGTGAAGCTTTGATGCCATCTTTGAAGCTTGAAAGGTGAAAGGGGTTGATAGTTTGATATCTTGCTCTTCATTTTGAGAGATGTCAACGTATATATACAGATGGAGCTCGATTAATGTGGCCAAAGTGCAAAGAGTTGAATATGCTTAATGCCAGTGATCTAATGTCAAATGTTTCAACTTTCATGCATGATTGGTTTTATCGGTTGAACAAGGCAAATTGACAATAATTTTTGGATCTTATGAACGTTTTTATTCATGATTCTAGTCAGTTGAAACAAAAAAAAAAGTAGAAACAAGAAGTCTTGGTTACTTCTCATAGTTGTATCATGTTGATTATAATAACAAGGATGAATTATCGGGGTCGATTATTGGGTTATTTGAATTTTCGATTTTTGGGTTTTTTGAAATAAAAAATCATGAAATTGAATTCGAATATGGAAACTCAATTTGGGTTTGAATTCATGTTCATTCGAATAACTCATATTATTAGAAAAATATGAAAAATAAATAAATGTATGTGTATGTTTATAAAAAAATATACATAAGTTGTATTCGAATAACCTACTCGTCTTGGTTCGTAACTATGGGTTCGAATCCAATTTGAAAAATGAACTCAGGATTTTGTTCGGATAAAAACCTGTGTCGGACATTAGAACCCAAACGTGAATCCGTTATTCAAATTTATTCGGCTTGAATTGTAGGTTTTTTTAGTCCAATTTGAATGATAAAAACCTGATCTAAATAACAAAACATGATTAGTTTTTTGGTTTTTTATTTTAGCATATTATTATCCGTTCATTCCGTACTAAAAAAGATGTATCATCAAAGTAAAAGCCTTGTCAGTGATAAACCGACAGAACATCCACCAGTGGTCAAGCAAACAGTTATTGACGGGTTATTTACATAAATGTTTGGATGATTGTGTGTATTTTATAAAGTTAGACATATGATAGTTGTTTGGTTCATTGTGTGTAACTTGGTTTGCTTATGTGTGTATCACATTTGTTTTTGTTTGGTTGATTATATGTATGGCATTGTGTGTCTTTAACTTGGTGGTTTTATTTTGGGTATATCACAATGGTTTTGGTTGATTGGTTGCATATATGTCACAATGTGTGTATGACTTGGTGGTTTGATTATGTGTATGTCACAATGGTTGTTTTGATTGGTTGGGTATCCAAACACTATATGAAACTTGTTTGATCATGTGTATATCACATTATCACAATAGTTTAGATTTTTTTTTTGGATAACAGGGACGCGCTCAAGGTAAAATTCTATCAAGAAATTAAAAGAATACAATTTAATAGCATTGGGATTCTCGGGACATACCCTAAGGAACAACCAAACCATTCCGATTTAGTTCATCTCCACATTCTTACCGAGCTATCTAGGGATTTTCCTATAATTTGCGAAACTAAAACTTTGATATAGAAGGATCTCCTTAATTCTGAATATAGTATAACATCATTTTCTTTCGAAAATATGAAATCACCTTGGGAAACTTTAAAAAAAAGTAACGCTAACTATATTATTCACATAAAGTCTTAGATTATCGGCTTCCTTGCTTCAGGAGGAGTTTCACTTAAATGGATACAACAACTAGCTACGGTTTCGATCCCTTACTTAGTTTGATTATTTGCATAACACAATGGTTATGGTTTGATTGATCGTGTATATGGCATTGTGTGATTATGTAACTTGGTTTAGTTATGTGTATATTACAATGGTTTTGGTCGTGTAGTTATTATGTGTATTGATTATGTGTTGGTTTGACTATAAACAAACGATGGTACTCACCAAAGAAAGGGAATTAAGGATGTTAAAAATAAGTCGAACCAGATAGTAATACTCGATACCCACAAAACATCCGGGATGGATACTGTGTAAGAGACCAAGTACGCATAGCGTTATCGAGAGGCCACACTTTGCGTAATGTTGAGGAATCGTGTTATGATGATCAATAACTTGTGTAAGAGACCGAGTACGTATAGGATTATTGAAACTATTTTGGGGTTCAAACGGATACAATTCAGGTTCAGAAACGATGTATGATTTTGTGTATGTGAAGCTGTGAACCAGAATAGAAAGAAAATGAGCAAAACGTATTCTTATTTTCTGCACGGATGAAACCAATCCAAACTACCATTTGGCAGTTTTCTTTTGAAAATTAAAAATGCTTTAAAATTGCTCTATTTTTAGACCCGAATCTCACAATGTCAAAAAAATTAATTTTTAATAAATATTATAATCATATTGGTAAACCAATTAATTCAACTACATTACAATATATATAACACCTGATGCACATCAAGAGGAAGCACTCATCAAAGTTAAGTGAGCAGGGCACCGTACCATGAAAAGGAATTTACAATTATATCTTCGTTTCTTTGTAATTATTAATGTTATTATTTAATAAGTATTCGTTTACAGTTACTATAAATTGTAGTCTACAAAGTAAACGTCAAACGACAGTTTACTTTTTTGTAAACTACAGTTTATCTTTTTTTAGACTTTTACACAGTGTATGAATCCAGATTCTCTTACGAATGTATAGTAACATTTTAAAAAAATCATAAAATCATTATATTATCATAACCTAAAACCATAGTATTAGTAACTAGAAAGTGTTGACAACTCGAATATTATTAACTTTTCGTTTCAACGCAAATGGTACACGCTTATTGACTTCCAAAACAAACAAACAAGAAATACATCCAAATTTGGTTGTAATCTTGTAAGTACTTGTGTCTTACTTTAGCCCAGATTTGATCTTCTGAATGGTGGCGACATCGGTTTTGAACGACAACGCCAACACCTGATCGTCGATAGTCGAATTGAAAACCGCACTTGGAACCTTCACGGTGCCCGGACTCGCACTCCCGAAGGCCGAGAGAGCCAAAGCCGGGTTCTTGGCATCACCGTTAAACTGAAAGTGAACAAGTCCCTTTGGGAACACAAATATGTCCCCTTGTTGCAAAGTTTGAGTAAACAACTTATTTGTTGTGTCAACAAACCCAACTTGCAACGAGCCCATGAGCACAAACAACAGCTCAGAGGCCCGCGGGTGCGTGTGGGGGGGTTAACCGTCCCATTAGGGAACTGGAGAACCGCATACGAAACACTCAAACCGTTAAGAGCCGGAAACTCATCCATGCTTGCTTTCAACACTTTGAAAGTTGCGGGGAAGGGGGCACCAACAAGTGCCCTCATCCCCGTGTAGGTGAAGTAGTTTCCGCCCGGGGGCCCGAATAGGGCCGGGGGAGGGATGAAGTCCGTGAGAATGTCGGGATCACCCGCCATTGATACGCGCAAATACGCGCATGAAACTGATAGGAGTAGGAAAAAGTGAAGCTTTGATGCCATGTTTGAAGCTTGAAAGTTGAAAGGGATTGATTGCTTTTCATATTCAGAGATGACTACATATATATACATGTAGATTGCCTAAGGATATGCTTAATGCTTATGATCTATTACCAAATATTTATCATGTATGATTGGTTTTACCGGAGAATCTTTTAGATTTATAGGTTTTTTACATTGATACATATTAGTTTCTAGGATGTTTTTAAAACTTTTTATCCTAAAAAATATCTGACTCGTGACAAGCGATTTCGCATGTCACCTTAGAATATATATATAGTGGTTTATTAAATTAAAATAGCACTTAGACAAATATGAATTTGTTAAAGACTCTTTTAAAGCAAATATCGTGGTTTTATAGCTATTTTTAATTAAAGATTGTTAAAAGTAAAAAAAAAAAATTACTCACACCTTTTAACAACCGTTAAAAGCTTGGCTAAACATTAGTTTAAAGCCCCCTTTAACTAGGATGTAATAACTTTAGCGTCCCATGCAAATCTGACGCTCCCTAGGAGCACCATTATGTCCAGTTTTAACATTTTCAAACATTTCTAGTCAGGTTTTTTTAAAGTTTTCTGTCTAAAATAACGAAATACATATAAATCAAACACATTTAGAAATATGTTAGTGACCATTATATTATCTCTTGAATATCTAGATATCCAATAAATTCTTTGTTGGATGAACAAATCAAATTGGAGATAAATTTCGAATCTTGTGGTTGTTTCTTACGGCTCCACATTGAGCCAAAAAGAGTAGAAACAAGAAACCTTGGTTACTTCACATAATTCTATCTTGTTGATTATAACAAGGCTGATCATAGCCAACATGATCAGTTTTTTGTTGTTTTTAATCATCGAATCTCAAACGTACGGCTCATGATGTCGATTGCTAATATTAAAATCTTCGGTCTCATCGAAAATACATTGACACGACAGAGTACAACAAGCATAATTCCTAAATTTGGTTCCGTGTTCTTTGGCGGTATCATATTAGACCTTAATAATAAATAAGATACAATCTAGCTGTCGAATCGTATGATAAACTCAATGAGGGACCCTAAAACAAGATATAACAAAAACAATTAGTTTGCTGTCAGTTTAAGCAAATTAACTGTTTCTTCATCTACGGTATCAACGAGCTCATACTATAGATGAATTGTAGAACTCTAAAACGGTGGCTATCAATTCATCCATAATACAGATCATTGATTCTAGTTTCTTCATGGTGGATTTAGTGGGTTCTAAAACCCGAACCCGAAAAATTAGTCTCAAAGCTTCAATGATCGGGTTCCCAACTCGAAACGGTGAAAGTATTTTGCATTAGATGGTGTGAACCAATCTCGTACTCGTGCCGTTGAATTGTACGTTGTTCGTGACGATGGGTGAACTTGAATTTGGATTGTATTTGGTTGACGCAAAAACTATTGGTTCAAGACACTGGCGTCTACATCCTTATATTTACATTAAAAACATTATTTTTTTTATTTTTTTTAGTTAATTAATATTTTTTTAAATCTTTATCATTGTTTTTTCTCTCTTCTTCACTCACAATCACTTTTAAAAATATTAAAAAATTTATGGGAATTGTATCGTGTTTTTCAAAATATGAGGAATCACGGGACAATCCTCGTAAATTTTCTCTCTACTTTACTCACAACCGTCCCCAATAATATAGGGCACACACTTACATCAAAAATAAAAAATCTAGTGTGAATGCTCTTATCTTTGTTTTTATACTTACACTAAAAATCACTAATTTTTCTCTTTGTTTTTCAATTAAATAATAGTTTTTTATGCATTTATCATTACTTTTTCTCAATCCTCCATTTAAAACCATTTTCAAAAATATTAAAAAATTTATAAGGGTTGAACAATGTTTTTTAAAATATACAGATGAACATAATTATTTTCACTCGTATCCACTCACAATCATTCCTTAAAAAAAACACACTCACATATTTATAGAGAATCAACTGTGAATGCTCTAAGATTGCCTTGGATGTCAATGTACTATAGTCTGTAATTTGTGCTCATCGTGCCTTTCGGACACTTGGTGCGCTTTGGTTGGTTTGATGCCAATGTACCAAAGTCCATAAATGGTGCTCATCGCGCCTACTCGGATACTTGGTGCACTCTGGTTGGTGGAAATGAATAGGCTTGACGTAAAATATGTCCATTGTGCCACGCAACACATGTCGCCCTTGGATCGGTGAAAAGGCATGGGGCCAAAGTAGCATGTGCCATTATGCACTCCTGAGTCCCGACCACATGTTGCAACACGTGTGGTGCAAACTGCACAGTGAATAAACGATTAAGTTGTGTCCATTTGTTATTTACCATGCCTCTAAGAAAATTTGTATGTTAAGTTTTGTTTTGATACCAACACATTTCTAGTCTATCAGTACGTCTGTTAATACTGTGATGTATAAAAAATAGAGAAAATTTTCAAAATGTTTTTCTTCTTACAAACTTTTCTAAAAATGTTTTTTTTTCAGAAAACTATCCTTAAAATGTCCTTACTGGACAAGCTGTTGGCGCCTGTCAAATATTGTGTGATGGTCGCTTCCGCCTCTATAGTTGTTTTTTAGAATTTTTATTTTTACATGGTCGGGCTTCTCTAGTAAGATCCAAGACCTCTATAGTACAATCAAACGTATGTATAGTACGGATGCACGTATATTAGATCCGAACGCCTTTATAGTAAAGAGTCTAAATCTAACGGCGAAAAAAAGATGTATTTTCTAAAGCAAGACATTTTGAAGAAAGTTATCTTAGTAAGTATATTTAGACAACTTGATCAAAATATCTATTCATATAATATCCTTTTTTTCAAAAAGCTTTAGATGTTGATACACACATTTGTATTATAAAAACATCATTCTCTCTTGATTTTTTTCTCTCTATATATATGTGTGTATATATAAATAGATATAAAAAAAATATTATAATAACTAATAGATGTATCTATAAGAGCATTCACAGTAGATACCTTAAATTTGATGTATTTATATCATGCGGGATGATTGTTAGTAGTTGTGAGTGAAGCAGATGGAAAAATTATAGATATTGTACATTAATTCTCCATATCTGAGGAACCACAGTACAAATCTCGTAAATTTTTTAATACTTTTAAAAGTGATCGTGAGTGGAGGGGGGAGAAAAGATAATGATAAAAATATAAAAAAATATTTAATTGAAAAAAAAAGTAAAAAAAATAGTATTTTTAATATAAGCAATTCTATAACGAGTCTCATTTTAAAATTATAACATCTTTCAAAAAAGATAATAATAATTTTCACACCCAACCCTGTCTAAATTACCCAACAAAAATCCAACAGAAAGACACGTGCTTCTCACGCAGCCTTTACACCTCTTTTGACTTCTCAAAAAAAAGTTTCGAGAAGCTAAAGTTTTTAACTTCTCAAAAACTTATTTTTTTTCTCACCTCTTCGTCTCCGGCCAAACACAATTACAACTTATTTTAACTTATCTTTTTTTCAAAAAAGTTTTCAATAAACAACCCCAAACGTCCGCTGTTACGCTGTTACGTTGCTTCAACGAAATAACCACTTTCTTCCCCTTATACAAAACCACCACCATTCTCTCACCGGCGATCTGATCGGCGACAATGGACTCCGGCCTAAACACCCACCAAAACGTCGTCGTTATGCGCCACGGCGACCGCATCGACAACTTCGAGCCACTGTGGGCCGAGAAGGCTGCGAGACCGTGGGATCCCCCGTTGGTGTTAGACGGCAAAGTTAGGGCGTTTTGCACCGGTAAGAAGTTTAAGAGTAGCCTAGGGTTTCCGATCCATCGTGTGTTTGTGTCGCCGTTTCTCCGGTGCATTCAGACCGCATCTGAGGTTATTCACGCTGTGTGCGCTGTTGATGATTGTGCCAATCGTATGAGCTCCGCGGATGGTGTGGCTATTGACGCTTCGAAGATTAAGGTGGTTGTAGGGTTAATTACTTGTTATTGTATGATGCTGATTGATTCATTGATATCGGTGATATTAGGAACAACGAAGAATTAAGCTCGATGTGTTCATCTGTCTTAATGACTGATGTGTAGTGATTTGTTTTAGGTTGTATGAATGAAGAGGTGATTTTGATCCTTTGTTCCAATGGTGACTTTGAGGTTATGTTATAGGTTTAGAAGGGATATATGCTTTACTGATTAGAGATTTGGAGTAGTAAAATTGATTTGACTGATGATTGTCTTTAATGTGGCTAGTATTATCTGAACTGTTACCTTGTAGTTGGGAAAATTGTATTCATAGAACCTTCAAGAGATGAAGTTGTTGGTATTCTGTCTTTTAACCCCCTTTGAAGTCAACCTTTGCAGGTGTAAGCTGCATTTTATCTAATTCATTAGTTAGTAGAGTATTTGTGGGGTCGTATGAGTTTTCTGATAATTTTGTCTTATGGTTATAAAAAAAGAAGATTGATGGCCGCAATATCATAAACTTTATCAACCCTTATGTTTGAAAATTTGATATGTTGCAGGCGTCTGTTGAGTATGGACTATGTGAAATGCTGAACAAGCGAGCCATACGGGCTGAGAATGCCCCTAAAGATGGAAACTTTGCTTTTAATATTTCAGAATGTGAAGCAGTTTTACCAGAAGGAACAATCGATTCAAGTCTAGAAAGAGTTTACAAAGAGGTTATAACTTATAAGACCACGAATCTTTAATCACTTACAATGAAGGATGTAATCAGATTAATGATATTTTCATAACTATTTGGTCAACTAATACTGTTAAATGTATGAAAAATGTCATCAGCTACCAAAGTGGGAAGAGTCAATAGAGGGCGCTAGAGACAGGTACAAGAACATTATCAAAACCCTTGCTGATAAGTACCCTACTGAAAACTTGTTGCTTGTTACACATGGTAAGCATTGAAGTCCCATTTTCCTAATATTCAAGTTCCTATGATATCATTCTGTAATGCTGGGTCGAAATGGCTACTTAAGTTCAAACACAGATCATCTAAATTATCCTGAGTAGGCCATTTGCTTATAATAACCAGTGAAATACGTACGATTTGATACATAATTGTCCGTCAGTTTTTACAAATAAACAGGCGGGTTCCATAACTAATATTCCTTTTTCTGTAACCAAATAAATTTTCATATTGTGCTACACTTAACAAAAATCAAATGTATATACATGATGCAGGTGAAGGTGTAGGGGTCTCGGTCACTGCATACGCGCCAGAGCACTTGACAGTGTTGGAAGTAGAATATTGTGCATATTCAAAGCTACAAAGAACAATCAAAGAAAACGAATCAGTTCCGGCTGGAGAATTCAAGCTGTCTCCAGATTACGGACAAACGGGTATTCTTACTATGCCCAGTTCACAAACAACTGATGAAGTGGTCAAGGAACCAGAGCCACCATCATCGTCTTAGATGAGTCATTTACCGTCATATTTCAAACCATAGAGTATTAATTTTACTCTCTTTTAATTGGTGTAATTTTATATCATAAATCAGTCATTGGTACTGTTCATTATCTGTCCAATTTAATTCTTACCAAATTTGTAATTTGCCTACTTCAAGCAAACGATGTTGTTTAGGGAAATTCACATTTCAATCAATAGTCCAAAGTTTGGGTATGGTGCGGGATCGAATCAATACTATATGACATCGTATGAATTTTTAACTGCAGGTCCAGCTTTATACTCTAGTACAACCCAATTTCTTTTATCAGAAATAGGGCAGAGTATATTAATGTGTAAAACTAAATTCATACACATCTTTATAAAAAATGTTCTGCAATGCTAGATTACAATCACTCTATAGTTAATATTTAAATGAGATTTTATTAATTTTTTTAAGGTTATGATCAACTGTATACCTATATAAGCTGTCAAATTTGCTTAAGGGGCACTCTCTTGTGCATGGCAAGATTTTACGCGTAAAGAGATTGTACATATAGGTTTTTAAATTGTACCATGGGATTATGTATATATTAAATTTTCTGTAGAGGTTATTTATATTTAAATTTTGAGTATGTGATGATAGAAACCTATAATAATAATTATAAAACTATAAGACGTGTTATATAAATGTCTTGTGCCTCGCGTGCATGCCTTCACCCTGGTAACAACTTTGAGGACCTTATCACATCGACGCGCCTAACGGTTACATAAACCGAGAGTCAAATTGAACCATACGGCTAGTATGATTAGCACTTTCCTTATAAAAGATAGATGGATTATTATTGTAATCATAATAATTATCTAGTTTTAGTAAACATTAATTATTCGGAGAAAATAGAGTAGGCAATTTCAAGCCTAACTACATGCAGTGAAATAATTTCTGAGTTTGAGTTTTTATTAAGATAATAAACAGCTTATATAATTGACAATCTTCAAATCAAACTGTTCTCTCTCTACAATTAATTTGATTGAAATCAGATTAAGAAATACCCCGTCTCTAGAAAACAATGCAGCCGTGTCGAATGTGAAATCCTGAAGTAGTTGGTCTTGTATTCAAGGGAAGAGAGTTTAGACCAATAAGAGGATTATTGTCTGTTGTGTACCTGATTTTAACTAAAATCTTGCAACTTCCATAGTGATCAAAATCATTCAAGTGATAACTTGAATCATCCCCTCCCCTTGACTCCGAGCCCAGACCTTATACTCGCACCAGCTTCAATAGCATCCTTTACCTGCGTCATCAAAGCTAATAGGTGATACATGATCCTGAATTCCTGATAGTCAACCTTTAAAAGAAAGATTAGTGTAATGTAGCAATATTGTGTGTATGTGTGTTTGCCATTGATCACCTGAGCAGAGGAGGCAAAATGGGCAGATATGTGGGTTAGGTAGTTTAATAGTACGAGTTTAAACAGGTTGGCTTACCCAAAACTCTTTTTCGTCTCATTTGTTAAATAACTAATGGTGACCGCAAAAACAATTACACAACAGAAACTAATTTTCTGAATAACGTAATTCAGGAGGTTGTATGCATGAATAATAATATGGCGACAATTACCCATTTGGCATGTTCACTTTTTAGCAATTTTATTTATTTACACCACCCATTAGTTGGACCAAAACTGATCCATTTACAACAAAAGGTTCACTTTTCTAATCAGTATACTTGGTTTTTGAAGCAAAACACCGTTATTGCTGCAAAAATGGGATAAAACAAAAAAACTTTGTAAAAGTGAGCATTAACAACAAATTGGGGAATGTAAAATGAAGGACATTAAATAATTAGAGAACCAAATGAGCCACTTGTTGACCTTTGATCATGGAGACGAGGAGGGAATGGTCAAGAGGGAAGAGTTAAAATTATCTCAAATCTCAGTCATCCATTCTATAATCTATATATCATCCAAGGGCCAAAAAGTGGTTCCTTTTGGTTCCTAAAGATTAATGCTTCTCATTGCATTAATGTGTACTGTCTTTTTCTTCCATACACTTTTGCTACATACCCACATCAACTAAAAAAGACCTAGAAAGCATTAACATACGCAACATGAACCGAACTCAAATTAATCATGCTAGACCTAAACAAAATCCAATGTATGCAATATTGGTGCATCATCCAGAACTAAGGTTGATAAAGTTATATCAAACAAGGGGTCACAAGGGCTAACATGCAGAGGTGTCAATCGACTACTAAAGGTAAAGTCAACTAAAACCAAATGCAAGCAAATACTCCAGGAAAAGAAAACTGACAACTGAACCACCATTTTAAGTATTTGTATATCAAACAAATGTAACGCACTAACGCCTTTAGTAATGATAAACAACAATAATTTAACAGACCCAAACATATATTATCAACTTTTGTAATGATCACCATGGCCAAATATATATATTGAACTTAGAAGATGGCATAGATGTAAAGATTACAATTTTCATGTGGTAGATGAAGTCACATTTTGGAAACTTGGGACATTTATTTGAACAATATTTTCAAATGTCATGGTGTGTGTACACAGAAATTCTTGTATAGTTTACTATTCACACTTTCAAGACAACAAAGAAATAATATCAAGACTCTACAGGGTGTTCTAATAAGCTGCAAACCGATTTTTGCTGCTTGCGGTGTTTGGGAAACTGATCCTTTTACTGTCCAAATAATCAGATTTAGAGTTACAGCTAAATAGTCAATGCAAGGAAACTGATTTTTGAGTGAAATGTATATTTATCTAGCTATCCCTAACCTTAATCAAATTATCATCTGATTATGATTCTAATGCTTGATTCCCCAATGATCACTTTGATAAACCACATCCAATCACCCTCTAAACAGAAGATGAAAGTGTTGACCATGGCGTTTGACGAGCATGATACAAGAAACAAGGAGACCAATTCGTCCTCTGGTCTATACTAGAAGTAAGGAAAAAAGGTGTCACAATGAAGCAAATATATGAAATTAGCAAGAACTTCAATTGCCTCCATAAGACTAATCCATATTTATCATGAATGTAAAATTAAATTCACATAGTCATTAGCAACTAAGAAGACAATAATTAATGATACAAGCACAGAGAAGAAATCAACACAAAGCTATAATGGTACACGTGAAGATGAACTGATCGACTCTTATACATACGCCTTAACAAGAAATCTACTGAAAAATTAGACGACGATGAGCTTTAGATCTAATTTCCACTGAAATCTGACCTCAAATTATCATGGTGATTCACTAATTCGTTAATAAAGTTCATCTTCCAATATCCTAGACAATTGATTGCATCATACAAATTGGGCGAATGATGACCTAAAATTAATCTTCAATTTTTCAAGTAATGGTGTATTATGGGAAGAAGTGGTACCGAGTGGATGCCGGAGGCACTTAGGGTTCCGACAGTTGCAGTGGCGGTGGCGCCGACGAAGAGAGAAGCTACAGCGAAAGCTTTGAGAGGCATGAGGCGTGAGTCGCCGGAGTAGCCTTTGCGGAAGGAGTAAATGCCCCAAGCCAATTGGACACCGCTGGCGGCGGCCCACCACCAGTAGCCACCGCCACCGCCACCGCCACCGGCGTCGTTAGCCCCTTTCTTGTCGTTATTGTGATTATGTTGTTTCAACATGACGATCAAGTATGGTTTGCTTGTTCAATCGATTATCGTCTACCATAAAACAGAAAAGCAAGTTATATAATATGTACTTAAGGTCGTTGGATATTTATTCACACGGTGAAAAAAAAGATACAATATATGATACAAGATCACGACGCTCTCCTCCTAGAATTGTGCTCACTCTAAACTGTTACAATGTAATTGTATGCGGACTATTAGTCTTAAGTGAAACTAAAAATGACATACTAATTTAAAAATGAAAAAATAGACATAAACTTTGACAGTCAGACTTGGGTGAAAGACAATTTAGTTACTCCACTAACCTTCACATATTAACGGATAGATCTTAGATATTCTTTGGTATTAAGCCTTAAGTAGATCCAGTCTTCAGTGAACATCATGAGCTAATCTTGATCAAAGTTACATCTTTAGGGGAATAATCTTCAGTTTTTTTGTGCTTCATTAGTAGTTATTACTTTCCACTTGATATCGATTAGTGGTAAGTAGTTATTTTCTTATACTCAATATCAGTAAGTTGACAGTCATAAAAGCACGTTTGAACCAAGTTAAGGAACGTATTTTTAATAATCAATCAGTTCTATTTCTAACAACCCACGATTCTGTTGGTTAGATTATATGAAGTGACACAACCGTACTGTGTGGGACCTATGGAGTGTGGCGGTGCGTGACACCACAAAAAACAGTGACCATTGTTGATATCAATGTGTTATCACTCTCTCTCGCCGCACATAATATATTTTTTTACTGTTTATCCAATAATTTGTAATATTTAGTTTTTCTTAAGATATAAATATATCTTTTGCCTAATTTGCTCTCAACATTTTAATATAAATTTTAATGAAAATGTATAATTTAGTGTATTATTTTATATTTTCAAATAGTTTTCAAATTTTGTTTGTCACCCCGCAACATATGTGGTTTAATTAAGTATGTTTTGGTCACGTAAATATGAAAAAATAATTTATTTAAAACCAAGTAGTTTCCATTAAAATTTTATTGTAAGATGTAAGCATTAAAAACAACAACAAAACAAAAGAGTATATTTAGAGTTCTTAAAAAAGTAATTATTACAAGTTATTACAACAAAAAACAAGTTATATATTTTAGTGAACCGTTGAATACAAATAAATGAAATAATAAGTAAAAATAACTGGTCACCATTGCATGTGAAAAATGAAGTGAAACACGTTACCTGATGTTAAGATGCGAAATATGCTATAAAGTGAGAACATTTTTGCGCATGGTCTTAAGGTGATTTTCGTTAGGATTTATTGATTTAGTTAAACACATGATTGATTAATTAATTTTTAATTTTTAATAAGTTCGTATATTGTTAAAAGAAAATGTTTTTATATGTCCATATTGGACCTCTTATGCGTTTGTAGTTAACGGTTAACCTCTAACCGCTTGTTACTATGTGATTATCAAAATTAATATATTGCTTTGTTTTAATTTATTTTAGCATTTGTTGTATACTATATATATTATAAAACCAAGCCGTTTTTTAGTATTTTGATATAATAATTAGGTTTTAAGGTGTTTTCTTATTTTCTTATTACTTTTGAAATATATGATAGTTTATAAAATTTAAAACGTAGCATAACAGTCTTTTTTTTAATTTACGTTATAATATAAATTTTATTTCAAACCAAATCGAATCTGAACATAATATATATTTGATTTTTGAATTCTAATCAAGATGATTTCATGATCCAAAACAGGACCTAAATCTCAAGCTATTAAATGAAAACAACAAATGACATAACTTATACACAAATGCAAGAATTATGTACTATTAGGTAAAATACATGAAAATATAGATTTTCTCTTCGTCCTTGAATGAACAATTAATTCATCTTTTTTATGTAAAGTACATGTTTAATGTCAAAATAACTTGATACATGTAGCTCCATGATAACCTTTAAAAATGACAAACAGATTCTTTTCAAGATGACATTTAAAACCATAAATTAATATCCAATTAACTTCAGAAGTACTTTACGTATAAGATTGAACTTAACCTAAAACAGCACATGCACCACTCACTATCGATATGAAGTTTGTATTCCAAAGAATATTTTTTTTTGGAATTATTATCTATCCAAAACTAATTCAAAATCTATTAGGATAGAACATAATGAAAATACCTAACGTAAAATTTATCTGGAACCTATCTTATCAATTTGATTTAAAGATATATCCCGTTATAAACTTTTGACTTATCAATTTATCATTAAACATATTTTTTGTTAAAATATTACTTATTTATTTATATATATATTTATTTATATATATAATAAAAATTAAATGTTACAAGTTTTTTTCAGTTTAGTAATCATGCATCTTAAAGAACATAACGCATACACTTACGTGTAAAAAGATTAAATTACACACGAACACGATTGAAGATAACATTACATCATAAAAGAAAAGATTAAATTATACACGAACACGATTGAAGATTCAAACATTACATCATAAAAGAAATACAATTATGGTTCTTTTTCGTCATTATTTTTTTAAATATAATTATAAATAATAACAGATTATATACAGCAAATGAATCTTTAATAAATATAAAACCACCAAAAGGAGTAAAAAACTAAAATCAGCCAAAAAGAATTATAATTAAAAGAAAATCACGTCTAAAACAAGTACCTAAAGAAACAAAACAAGAATGAAGATTGAACCCATAACAAGAAGACACATTATTCTCAAACTCATCTATACAGATTAGGGTTCTTCCATACCTTCCACAAGAAGTTATGAATCTTTAAACTTGCACCAGAAAGCAATCATAATCATCCATCTGATCAATCTAAAGATCATCCCTGCATAAAACAACCAATTCAAGCTTCAATTCGAGTAAATCCAATTCATCAGAGCACATGTGTAAAACTGTAGATGAATCATTGAACTGATTGATTATTGATTATACCTTTGGATGAGCTTCAGATACTTTGTACGAATCTGCAGTTATTGAACCCAACCATAACCCAGGAAACAGAGTCTGCAGAAAGTTACAGAACGTTAACAAACACAAAGATAATCATAATCAAATCCAAAAAAATCATAAGAAATTGGTGTGAAGAAACTGATGTGTGACAAATTGAGATGCAAAACTTACATCAAGCTGTTTCTGAACAGTTCGTGGTCGTTTTTTTGGCCTACGAGAAGGTTTTGCTCCGGTGAATGAAAATACATCCTCTTCGATCTCATCACGCGAAAGGGAAATGGAGAATTTATGCTTCTTTGACGTAATCAGATTGCTATGATCGTTAGTTTTCGATTCTGATGCTTCTTTTGTCGAATTACTAGTTCTGTTCTCCGGCAATGGCGATGAGCCGATCTTCGGTAAGCTGTTAGTGGATTGCTTGTGGTTTATCGGTGGCCTTCTAGGTCTCAGATTCCATGTCTTCGGTAACGATTCGTCTTCTTCGGTTGTTACCGACGGAACGGTGGTTTCTACTGGTGTTGACGAGTGGTTCTCCTCGATCACGGATTCGTCGTGCTTGTTGTTGCTGTTCTTCCGGAAACGAATACAGATCTTATTCGATCGCTTTCCTTTGCTGTTATCAACAGATTTTGTTGATTTTCTGTTAGGTTTTCCGATCTGAGCGGAGGAACTCGGTTCCGATACCGATTCCGACTCCGAGTCGCGCATCGGAGATTGCTTGTGCAGAGGCGACGGCCGCCGTGGAACGTAGGCCGGAGACGGTTGCCGTAGAGGTATCGGAGGCGGAGATTCACGCCATGGAGTGGACGGAGATCGGTGCGGCGGCGATGACGATGAGCTCTCTCCGGCGAGTCTGCTCCGGCCGCTGCGGTGGTTCTTCCATTTCAGATGCGGTAACGGAAAGTTATGAAGCGGTTGCGTTTTCTCCGGAACAAGTGAAGCCATTGTTCCACACTCGTTCCACCTAAACCCTAACAATCTAACACCAATCGCTCAAACGCTCAAACGCTCAAACACTGTCTCATTCAATCGCATAACAAAATCAATCACAAATCATCCAAACAACTTCGTGTACCAACAGAAATCGTGCAAAATCAATCAAAAATTCGAAACAGCTGATGAACAGATTGTATCAATCGGAAGCATAAAAACTCGAAGGAATACAGATTCCTTAAGAAACTGAACCGACTCTTTCCACCTAAACCCTAACAATCTAACACAAATCGATCAAAAGCTTTGTCATTCAATCGCATAACAAAATCAATCAAAAATCATCCAGAAAATTTTGTTTATCACACAAAATCAATCAAGACAACTGAAGAACAGATTGTATAAATCGAAAGCAGAAAAACTCAACAGAATCCAACTCCTTAAGAAATCGAACGGATATTGAATCAAAATGGTGGTGGATTCACCAGAAATTCATAGTTTTGATTGATTAAAAAGCTGAAATCAGATCGAAAAATAAGGTTTTTGAAGGTGATGAGAGGAGATAAAGTATGAGGAATGATTCAAAGGCTTTAACTGAAAGCATAAGGAAGAACATATAAACAAAGAAGACGGGTTTGGGGGGGGGGGGGTTTGCAGGGGTTGAAATATTTTCGTATGCCTATTTTGCCCTTACTAAGTTCAATAATTACTCGAGGTACCTAGGGCGGCATCAATGGGTTTCGTTGTGGGGTTAAAAAAATAAAGAATTATTCTTGTTGGTCGATAAAATGAAAAAATTATGGATGACTCGTTTCTTTTTTAACATATGTTAGTAAAGATTTTAAGTTAATGATAGCTAAGTTTTAAGTTTAAGCGTGTGCTATTATGGAAGTATGACGTTTAAAATTGTAAAAAATTCTAGTTAGGAGTTTATAAAATTTAGTATGATATGATGACTAACATAGATAAACATGACATCATATATGTAACTAGAAAATAAAATCTAGGGTTTTTTTAAAAGTCGTTTTGCTTGTGACAGTTCTAACTCCTCTCATAGCTAGACTTAATAGAGGTTAAGTATAGTAATTTCAGTTATTGTATTTATAATATAAGTTTTATCATGTTTTAACATCTATATTTTACGTGTGTTTTATATGCTTGTTCAATCCACAATACTATTTGTAAGATATGTGTTTTGATGAAATAAAATATACTTTAAGTTGTTTTTTGTTGTTATCTAGACATAGAGCGATTACAAGGGATAATTAATGATAACAGAGAGCTTTTGAAAGATTTCGGATGACGAACGGATCTTGGAACATGAATTTAGGATGTCAAGATTTCTTCATTGGACTGTTAAGATGGACTAGAGAACTAGGACGGTCGTGTTCTGTTTACAAAGAAATGCTACATGATTATATTAAGCAAAAGGTGAACAAAATGATTGTGCTCGATTATGCCGTAGAGACTAAATGGTTGAGTGAGACTTGTGGTGAAACAACAGATCAAACACAACAAACTTTCCTAAAACTAAAGAATTTTAACTAACGGTCTTGTTATTCTATTAGCGTCGTCTTTTTGTTGATATTTATTTTTTCTTTTGTTTTTTTTATTTCTGATAGGTTTTTATGATATGATCTATTTCTTATTTGTTTTGGTTACAAGATCAACTTAAACCTTTTAGTGGCCCGAAATCAGATAACAAATATGGAACCTTTTTGTCGGACAAAATTAATTTGCTTTTGACCATATGATTCTTATATCATTCATGTGTTTGCGTAATTATGGACTACAAACCCTATTGTCACACATAAAAAAAAAATATCGTTTGAAATACAAACCCATACAAAGTGAATTAACTAGTGCATCAGTGCTACAATCAGAATCTCCTATAGCCTGAATGATCGGTGGTTAGACCATTTCACATACACGTTATAAATTTCATCTCTTAGAATAATTGGTTTGAGTTACTAGACAAATGGTAGAACACAAGAAACACAAATCCAATTAGTAAAATCACTAAAAAGAAAGAATTTTATTATATTTTATCTATCTATATAAAAAAAAACTTTTGGTTACATCAAACTTTGAGGTTTTAATATTTTGACCATATGAGTTTAGTTTTTTATATAATGACCTCTTATTTTTTTTTAAACTTAAGTTAATTTTTTTTGTTTTTACCACATATTCTCATCTCCTCTCACTATGGAACACTACCGATCAAAAAAATGAACCGTCAACATTGATAAACAAATAGAGTCTACATTGAACGGGTTTGAGACCTAGCCGGACCATTTTTCAATATTTTTTTTCCTTTTTTTCATGAAAATTGTTTGGATTTTTTACTGTTTCGTTAACATTATTTATTTCGTTTCATTCCTAACGCCTTGAAATTTCACGTCAGAGTGATAGTCGTTATAATATGTTTTTATTCGCATTTTGACATTCGCGTCCATGGCATAATTCCCCGCGTACTCGCGTGTGGAATAATTCTAGTTTATATAATAGGAGAATTTTAACTACATGAAACTTTTATGCTCTTTTGATATAACACAAAAGTTTAGTTTTTTACATAATGGCCCCTAACATTCATATTTATATTTTTTAATGTACACTATTTTATGAAGTCTTATGTACTATGTTTCATTTTACACGCAACATAGACAAACACTTAAATCTCCGAAGCATCGTGAGGACGACATTTCCTGGTTAATATAATTAGAAAGAGAAAACCTTATAAAATTTACAAAAGACTTGGTTGGGAGGAGCCTCAAGGATTTTAGTTTGCACTGCAATACAGTTTGTCTCATATAGAGTATGATTGCCTCTAAATAGATCAAACAAATAGGGATGAAGAAGAACCACACAAAATTCAATCACCATTCTTTATTTTTTCTAACTCACATTCTTTTTTTTTTTTGTCAATTTCTAGAATATTCCCATTCATAAGTCCGAGATGTACATTTATAAATTGAAAGATCCGAACGATCCACAATTTTTAGAATCAAGAGATCTTTAAATCGTTCATTTAAAAAATTAAAACCCTTTTTATTGGATGATCATGAGACTTGTCAGAAAATCAAAATTCGTGATCAATGGTGGAACAATATCATTATTTTTGTGCAATAAGATTCCACAGTGGATGATTGATTCATTCTATACTATAAATATTTGATAACATGATACTTTGGCAAAGAAGTGTTGTGGTATTACAAAGTATTATTAAATGTCATTATATAGAAAATGATGTTTTACAGAATGATTTTCCTTTTGAGTTGATTTTATTTATCGATTCACCAAACGGTCGTGTTGATTGCTACGGCTACCTTTCAATTATATATGCACTTAACTCTTTGCTATTACATGTTGATCTGTACCAGTTAGTTCGTGACAAGTGGCATATGGATGGGTTTTACACTTTTACCCATTTGATTGTTTGGCATGGTAAAGTCACATTCTCAAGTTTTTAAATGGTAGTTGCACAACAACGGCGAGAGAATATCTACTAAAAAACTCATGTGTGTGAAGCTTGTGGCAAAGTATTATAGAAACATTACATGGGGTGACATGATGTTTTGAGTGGTTGCGTGCTACACGCATCCACTTGAGGTTACTATTGAACTCTATGCTTCTGGTAAAATTTAGGGCTGGCAAATTTTAACATATATTTTTGAAAACAAAATGACATGACACGATAAGAAGTTAACAAATTTTTTGTTTGAGCCTAACGAGTTTTGGGTTACTAACAAGTCAAAACACATTTAGGACATGATAATAATCGTATCTTAACATGTTATACATCTCTTAATATGTTAGCGTACATATTTAAACTTGTTTATATTTTTACGCTGTCTAAAATAATTAAATATATGTACATTTATGATATATGTTATCATTGTTCATATTCATTTATTAAACCATATCATTTGTCTAGCCGCATAAATCAAATTTAAGTATATAACTATCACAATACCACAGACCAAGTTAGGCCTTCGCCTCACGTATCTTCAAACTCTATCTGTTAACATATCTATTTAAACTATGTTATTTGTTATTAAGATTTTTATTGACTTTTGGTTTATATATATCAATATTTATGTACTCTTTTAGGCTTTTATAGATTTTTCCTAATTGTTGTTTTATTAAATATGTGATGTTTATCATGGCCCTTAACAAGTTTTATAACGTAACTATATGACATGATTAATTATCGTCGTGTTCATGGCAACATTTATCATATTCCTATCATATCATGGCGTATCTAACTTGTTATGCCATTTATAGTTGAGTTGTTATGCCAAGCTGCTTTTCTCCACCAAAATGTTTATGGCTTAGTGTTATCAACACATGCTAGAAAACATGCATCTCGCTAAGTTGCTTTTTTCTGCCAAAAAATTTATGACCTAGTGTTATCAAAACATGCTAGAAAACATGCATCTCCTGTAAGATTGGATTGAACGTTTAAGTATTTGTGATACATAAATGTATAAATGTATTGATTTAAAGCTACGTTTATTTAAAAAAAAAATAAGAGATTCAGATGAAGGAAAAACCCTAATTTTTTAAGCCAAATTGGATTTCAATAATACAAATTATCACTTATTGGCCAGTAATAATCCGAACTATCAGTTTGGTCAGTAATAATCTTAAATTTCATTTTGTTGTCAAAAATGATCCTAGTAACATTATTATTCATTTTTTACACTTGATTTTCGATTTATTTTGCTCAAGATAATGATTGTGAATAGGATAAGAAGACACATAATGAAATGAAAAGCGAGTGAATATCAAAAGTAAATCAACAAAAATTATGTTATTAAGATTATCATTGGTAACAAAATTAAAAATTAAAATTATTATTCGTTAATTTGATAGTATAAATTATTATTTGTATTATTAAAATTCAGTTTGTTTTTTTTAATTAAAAATCTCTGTTCATCAACTGTTGAAAAAAGCTCTCACACTTTCTCAAATCCCTAAAATGCGATGACGAAGAACAACCAAATTTCACAGAAGAATTGGCATCAATGGTTCATCTGATAAAGCAAATTTGTTGACGGTGGCATTTGCAGGAACTACAAGAACAAAATGTCACAGAGCAATGTTACAAGTAATGCGAATGTACCAGTGAGTGAAGTATATTGGTCTCTCGTAGCTAAAGCCGACAAGAAATTCTCCAAAATTAGGGATTTGCCCTATTACGAGCGCAACAGGTCAATTTCATCATCTTTGTTGCACTTTAGTTTGTGTTCTCGTAGTTATACGCTCAATAGCTCCGATGATTTGGTTTTAAGTTACTGATGTGATCTGCATATGGTGTTTCTGTTTAAGAAAGCGTATGTATCGGGATTTACAGGAATTTATTTGAACTTTTTACTGATAATTCATTTGATTTTGTATCGTACTAAGATTGATCATGAGGATACTAGCTCATATTCATGACAGTCGATCAGTCAACATTCATGACAGTAGAAGTACACACTTGTATCATGATAATTTGCATTATTTTGCAGTTTGCAAGGTTATTTATACATGAAGACACCTATAATTGTCTAAAACGGAAGTTTATAAAGCTTCATATGGATTTTTGAGGTCTGATTTCAGATGTTGATTTCAAAATCCAAAATTATATCTAGTTGTTGGACAAAGGGATAATTACAGTTTGTATGCGAGTTGTTTGCTGACTGGATGGACTAGGATAGCACATAATGAATCCCTGAAGCTGTCTGGTTCAAACTTGAAATTCGTATGCATTCAATAGACTCTTGTAAATAATGTAGCTTTTAGGCAAAGTGGTCCAGGTTTGTGCACCAGATTGTGCGCTTGATGTTCTTAGCAGTAGATCCTGTAAGGTTTTATTTAGTTATGGACTTATGGCGCATTTTAATATACTCAAGTTAAACCATTTGAAATGTTAATGAATTGTAAGAGAAATATTGGGATAAGAAAAATGGTGATAAATCACAAAGATACCGTGTTCAAGGCTGTAAGAACACATTCTTCTTGTAATTTTGTCTTGTCATCGTACTGAGAATGTACCTATAATTGGTAGTGCTTAAAAGTTCAATGACTCTGAATACATGAACAAAGTGGTTTCTTTTCAGGTATGATACATACTTCTACAAGGTATTTAAGGTTTATACACAATTATGGAAATTTCAACAAGAGAATCGGCAGAAGCTTGTGGAAGCAGGGCTTAAGAGATGGGAAATAGGTGATATTGCGTCCCGAATAGGGCAACTATATTTCGGGCAGTATATGAGAACAAGTGAAGCCAGTTATTTGTCTGAGTCATATATCTTCTATGAAGCTGTCTTGACCAGGGAGTATTTCAAAGATGGAATATTACAGGATCTGAATCTTGCCAACAAACAACTGAGATTCTTAGCAAGGTTCTTGACTGTTTGTCTGGTTTTAAACCGTCGAGAAATGGTTTATCAGTTGGTAAATCAGCTCAAAATGTTAGTTGGAGACTGCAAGAGGACATTTCAGGTAATTAGTCCTTTTGTGATCTCGATAAGTGTCAATTTTAGGAGCCCTTTGTGAGTTAAAATGATATTTTTTCAGGACACTGACTTTAAAGAATGGAAGCTAGTGATTCAGGAAATAACTAAATTTCTTAAAGTGGACACAGCTTTTATGAATAGGAGGCCTTTAAGATACAGCCTCACATTAGATCTTCATCCTGATAGCCTACCAAATGTTGTGAATGTCCAAAGAAAGCTAAAACTGGGAGATGCCATACTTTGCAGCTACCATCCTAATGAGGTTAGGTTACTTCTATGTTCAGCAGCAACAGTAGATTTGTATTTTTGGATATGCTGTACAGGCTTTCTATTTACTGTACTGCATTTTGACTTTTCTTATGTTCTATAAATTTATTAATCAGGTCAAGTTCTCGGAGCTCACTCTTGATAACTTCAGAATGCTTCAATGTTTGGAATGGGAACCCAGTGGCTCATTCTACAAATTAAGTGGAACCACTTCTACTGGTAGTCAAGGTGCAAATTATTCTCAGGAGATTTCTGATCCTACACTGCCACCAAACCCACGTAAAGCTATCTTGTACCGTCCATCCATCACTCATTTTTTGGCGGTGAGTAATCAAAAAATGATTTCCATTACTATTAACTTCTGCTTTTTATTTGGAATTTATGACTATAAGTTTCTGTTTTCCCACACATTTGTTTCACATTAAAATCAAGAGAAATATGTAGGTTTCATAAAAAGTACTGTAAGGCATGTGAATTTGTTTTGTGCTCTTGATGACAGGTTCTGGCCACTGTGTGTGAGGAGCTCCCTCCTGATGGAGTTCTCTTACTCTACTTATCTGCTCCAGGTGACATTTCTATCATTCATATTTTTAGCCTTCTTATGTCAGTTTATTCATATCTGCAACCTCCTTATATAAGATTTTCTTGGCAATATAGAATATACTGTCGATAATGTACAGCCTAATACGGTGCACTCAAATGCTTGCGATAACACAATAATTTCATCAGAGACGAATATTACTAACTGCTCAGATTATCATTCTGGAGGCTTAAATCTTGGCACTAAAGGAAATGGAGGTAGTCAATTACAGATTGATAATGAGCTTTTAGTTTGTTTTTAATAGAACATTTGTGCAATACAGATAATCAGGATCATTATGCCTAATAAGGATCTTCTTTTCAGGTTTGAATCTGATTTATCCTTGTGACTTGCTTCCATTTATGCGAAGGCCACTTTTCCTTGTTATTGACAGTGGCAACAGCAACACTTTTAAGGCAAGAAGTTCATATGTACTCTTTTAAGATGATTACATATAATTAACAAAATCTGATGGAAAATCGGTATATTATCTTGTAGTTTTTAAGAAGTCTGTTTAGTCGAATAGATAAAAAAATTTCACCAAAACTTACGGAGTTACGGTACAAGGGAAATTATGGTGAATGATCCAGTAACATATAATCCTCCAGAAAAAAAACTGTATCTGACTGTAGTAGTTGACCTTTGACCTATAATCAAACATATTGCGGAACCTTGTAGTTTAGTTGCTTATAGCAGTTGGTTTGGGATGAACTAACGGGGGCATGCATATTATTATGTCCTTACCTATTTAAATATGCATATATTTACAGACATTAAATACGGTAGTAAAAGGAGAACCAGCTGCAATGCTCCTATCTCCAAGTTGTTCAAGTCCTATTCATGGTGCCACAGATCCTCACCAGCCAAGTGGAAGCCAGTTTACAAGCTTTTTGACAGCCCCATTGCAGGCTTTTCTCAACTTACTTGGATTTTCAGGTTCTGATATCCAAATGGTACGTCTCTGTTGGTAAAATGGGTGAGTCATGAGTGAACTTTGTGCGGTTCAAAATGGGTCGGGTTGATCTGAAACACGTTTTGTCTACTACTCTTCTTTATATGACTATTATGTTTTTAAGATGCTTACAAACATTATTACTACGCTAATGGACAAACTTTCCAACAAACTAATTTAAGAGGCTGTATGTATTAAACATAAACTTTGGGTTACTTTTAACCTTTTTGACCAATCTGAACCATTTCCTTTTAAGCTCATTTTCATGTTAGAGATGCAACAAACCCAAATTTACCTATTCATGAATATATACATTGAAATTATCACCTCTATGAATGACTTTGTGAGTTGGCGTGTGCTCCAGAATGATAGTTGACTAAAATATAGCTTTTTATTTCAGGATAAGCTTAACCAGGCTGAGAAGGTTCTTTCCTCGTCTTTAAATCTATGGGGAGAGGTTTTGGCATCTTCAGACACGCTTCATCCAGTTTGGGCTCAAGTTTTAGATGACCCTTTTCTTAGACGGCTGCTTTTAAGGTACATTGCAAAACCATCAAGTCTTTTACAAAGTAATGATATTCGGACAATGTCTGTTCATTGGAGTTAGCCACACAAACAAAGATTTCTGACCTGTTAATTAACCCCCTAAACTGCCATTTTTGACACCTGTAGTTTTGAAATTCAAATTATCTCTTTGTTCTAAAGTAATGGTTACAAAATATGGATTCATTGTTTTCATTTAGAAAACTCTATTTATATGTTATTATTTGGTGTTTAGATATTTAATTAACAGTCCTATTATTTCCATGAAACTACTATGTGACATGTCATATGTTACATTTGTTTTGGGATGAGTGTTAAAAACATTTTGTTGGGTTTGGGATGTATAAACATTATTGGTCATTTTCATTGATAGCTCTTGAGAGATCCCTAACTAGGGGCAAAATTGCTCCATAAAGGAGTCTGTTTATTCGATTTTAACGGTGCAAATGTACTACTTTTCAAGACCCGCCTTGAATGTAGAGTTTTTGAATAGTGTCTCTAGAACATTTCTATTTGGATGTCATTCAAAATTTCACCTTTTGAAGTTATGTCCGCCAAATATGATAACTGAAGTTATATTATAGTTACTACTAATCTATTTTATTTGGATAAAATGATTTAAGTGGTTTTAATTATGAACAAAAAATACGCTTTTTGGCTACTTTCGACCCACCCATTTTCTTTTGAGCTACTTTTGTCTTCATAGCTTACCTTTTTGACCCGTTACTGATTTGAGCCACTCATTCGTAAATGGGTCGAAATAGCCATCATTACCTGGACTGAAGACTATTGTGCTTGTAATTAATGGCGAAACATGGTTTGGTCTCAGGTTCATGTTTTGCCGAACGGTGCTAGCACTATACGCACACACATTCAACAAAAAGGAATATCTTCCAGATTGTTCACCCGCCCTCCCAGAATCTGTGCTACCGACGACTCAATCATCCAATGCAGCCATTCAACAAATGGCTGACATTTTTGATGCAGCTACCATGTTTAATCTCTGACAAGGGTTCTCAATGCCATCTTATAATTAGTTTGTTTCATCTCCAGGAAGCGTAGAATATGTACGGTTTTATATTTCGTCATGGAATTGCTAAGCCTTTTGTATCCTTTTCTTTACCCCTTATATATGTACATCAAGATTTTTTAAAAGTGTGGGAATATAGGAATTTGAATGGTAATTTTCATCTAAAGAGGTACTGTTTTCTATCTGTGTTGATTTTGTATGTTCCGGTTGGTGCTCATGTGTTATTCAGGCACAATATACATCAGCCAAATTTTGAAAAGTAAAAGCGAAAGCTTCTGAAAGTTTGAAGCTCTAAGAAAGAAAAATTCAATACCAACAAGGATGTAGGAATATGTCGATACACATCGTTTAATCAAAGAAATGATTTAGACGATCAATCAAATTCTTTGATAGTTTTACAAAAGAACATGTCCATAATGGTATTTCCAAAATCAGTTGTCATTGTTGGTTTGATGACAACTCTTATAAGTTTTGGCTTATTTAGCCCACATATGGGTAAATTTGCAGTATATGGTTCTCAGTTAAGCGTAAAATCGTTGAAACTATAAAGAGTTAACGAACCCTCCTTTTGACAACATTCCTAACATCCTTCTCGTATGGTGTATGTGATGTTAAATGATTTGATTTTAGATGCTTGAAACGGACATGTAGTATAGTGATTTATAAAGCATAAGTAGTCAGTAATCAAAACAAACACATTGAATACCTAATTTGCAACTTGTTATACTTGGCTAATTATCCTGAGATAAAACATGCATGGAAAGAAAAAGACCATAAAAAGTTCCGTTATTGCAAAAACGTGTCATTGTGTAAACCTTCAAGGGGTTATGCAGTGTTAAACACTTAATTCGTTTCTAGCAGAAATCTTAAGTTCGAATCTTGTTATAACTGCTTTCCTACCATACTATCATAACCTTTTAAATGAATAAATGCCAAATCTCTAACACGTGGTTATGTATGTTTCTCCATGGCCTACACTATTGTAGACTAAAATTATGTCGGGTTGTAGCTGGGCTGAGACCAGCCTTATTTGTGGGGCACTGGTTGTGGGGTTGGGGCTGGATCCGAATCTAGTTGACTAAAGTACTCGTGAGTTTATATCTCTTTTTAGAAAACAAAAATTTGAAATTAATTCATAAATCATTTTTTACAGCAAATATACGACTCTGATTCGATAATAAGTGTTATTTTAGTCAGACCCACCTATCCGTTTCTCAGCCGGGGGAGGAAATCCACAACGGTGACTCGAACTCGAGACATCCACATTTTCGAAACATCTGCTTTTATAATTGTTTTGGGTACCTTAATTCAACCACTTACACTCAGGATCATTGGTAATTTATACATAATTTGTTTCACATTTGAATAAACCAGCCCAAGGACTTTAATCGTTGGAAAGAGTGTTAAAAAGTATGACAACATATTTAAGAAAATATAAAGTATATCAAATTTGATCTGGCTTGGTTTTTAGAAAAATTTCAGCTAAAACATAATTTTTTAGAACAATAACAACGGGATCAGAAACTTGAGTTAATACTAACTGAAACAAGAGTCACCACGAACTAAGATAGTATTGATAGTAGCAATCATAATTGGTAATTAAGTTACTATTGAATAGTAATCGATTACAAGAACTAACAAGCTATCGTTTTAACCGTAAAGCTAATGCGATCTTTCATCATCATTGTGTTGTTTTACCAAAAGATTGTGATGGTTCACGAGCTAAGAAATAATGATGCAAACTTTGGTCTATTTTTGGGTATTCTGTTGATAATTGAAATTACATACTCCTTATTTTTTTAATTATTTGAATAAGATATTAAGAATATCATCAAAATATTAAGAGTGATTAGACGATTCAGAAAATTAAAATTACATACTCCTTGATTTTTTTAGAATTATTAGAATAAGATATTAAGAATATCATCAAAATATTAAGAGTGAATAGACGATTCAAAAAAGACTCTTAACTACTATGAAACCTAGATAAACGTATGTATAATTGGTTAAAGTGACTTAAGGATGTGTACTAATGTTATTATCACCATAAACATATTAATGATGTGTAGATTATAGGATATCTTCACATTATGTCTAAAGTAAAACCCATCCTTTTTTATCCTTTCAATTTTTTATGTTAACAAAGTTGAAGAACAGACCATTGTAATTTTATATGCTTAACATATACATCGTACAGAAAAAAAGGATTTTAAAATATTATCGGTGGCCATAATTACAAGAACTTGTATCCTAAAAGGACTTTTAGGGTTATTCATCTAAATTATATCTTTTTAATTTGTCAAAACTAATAGTTTTTTTATTCATTTATATAAAATATTAAAAATCTTACCAGACATGCTCCCCAAAACAAATTATTCCAAAGTAAAATGTTATTTTATAGTTTAATTTGTTCTTTTGTTACGCAATTACTTTCCAAAGAAAATTATATTTTCTGAATTTAGTACTATTTATATGTTATAAAAACATAACACTATAAAAAAATAAAAACTTAGAATTTGGTGTGTTCATTTATGTCTAGAGAATATTTTCAGCCTTTTTGACGTATGTCCAAGAATATGACTCCAAGTCTCCTGGAATTTATTTGTCCTATGTTAAAGTTATCACAGTACGATACAAGAGGAGGAGATGATTGTACTTTAGTCTTCATTCACTTGTAATTTTCAAGAGTATCTTTTATCCATAAAGTGTTGTAGGATCAAGTATTCACCAAAATTGTTAAAACGGACCCGCTCATAGCCGGTCCGGTTCGTAGGGATTGAACCGTCACTGATTGGACGGGCTAATGTGGGAAGAATAAGCCTCAAATTGTATTTTTTTTAACCTTCTTTGTATATATATCTTTTTACATTATAAGATTTGAACATATAATATGATTGAACTCGAGTATCTTTATACACACAGGTGTGTTTGATCACTAATCTAGTAAAATGTTTGTCTTGTATTTGTGTGTAACTGATTTGAATATTTTTATCTTATTCTAAAGATAATAATTTCATTTATTCTTTTAAATATAACATTTTTATGATAGTTACATCTTACATAACATTTAAATCTTTTTTTAAACTTAATTGTAGTGTCATTCTTTTTTAAGTTCAGTCCAATTGTTTGAACAATGACCACAACATAGCGGCATAGTTTGTTAAGGATTTTGGTTTTCAACACATTAATATTCACATAAGACTCTAATCTACAAAATATTAAATTTAATTTTAAATCAATTAAATTAACTTAAAACAGTCAAAATCATTTAATTCAACGATACCTTAACAGGAGAGCTCTACGTTTAAACGCATGTGAAATAGAAAAACAACTCTAGGATGAATTACTAAAGTGGTTTCATTCTTGTCGTATATGTAAATCACAAACTCTTTTAAAAAATCTGAAAAAACCCAAGTGTATGTATTAAACAGTAAACTTGAACCCGTGGCATACCTAATCAAAATTTGAATCATTTTATCCTCAACGAGACTTAAACTTTCACCGCTTGAGATTAACACTATTTCAATGATACTTTGATACCACTAGGCCATATGATTTAATACACAAGTGCGTATAATACATATGAATACATGATATATCATACACTATCTATTGACTTTTCAGTCATAGAATCGGTCAGCCACTAGAGTGTAATTGTATATACATCTTCATACGTGAATACTATTGAACGGCAAAGATAACCACATGCAGTGGAGACAGCTTTACAGTATTAATAATAATTATGTTCAATTGGCCATTTATATATCACTTGCTACACTTTATTTAGCTCATCCTGTTGTAAGGTAGTGTTCTAGAAGTACGTGATGAAACATCGATATTCTGATGAATGTCCTTCATAGGTTATCAGACCACCGTACCTGCAATAGATTCAAGAGGAAACTGCCGTCCTTCAAAAACATGCGTCAATCCATTGAGTGGCCTCGATCAAACCAAACGCTTTTGTCTTTTTTCTTTGAACGACCAACGAATACTTTAAGCCCGATCATCCGGGTAAACCCATTAAGGGAAGGCCACTCATGCTTGCGAACACAGACAGCGCTGGGAACCCATTCAAATGCCTATTGTGGTAAACCCCTGGCCCATTTAAAGCATATCGCACCAACAGAGACTCGAACCCATAACTTTCACTTTTGTCTTTGTATAAATATATCCAAAAAGCAATAGATAAGAAAATGTCACGAAATGTTATTCAAATCAATGTCTTTGTATAAATACATCCCGAGACTCGAACACGTAACTTCCATTTTTGATTTTTGATTGTGCCAGTTAACCCATTTAAACCTATTTAAATGTTATTCAAATCAATGTTTATTATTATTTTTTTATTATCAAATGTTCATTTTGAAAATTTTTCGTGTCACGAAATCCCATTGACCGTTACCATTAAATATAAAACGACTATCATATCATCAAATAAAACTTTTTACATCACTATCCAAAAATCTTGATGCTACCCCATAGAATCCAAACATAAAATTAGTTAAAAGAAGTGGGGTCATCCAAACAAATCATACTCTCTCTCTCTCTTCCTTCCCACGTGTCACAACTATCTCTCTTCCCACGTGTCAATAAAATAAAATCCACGTGTGTTATTTCGTATTTTAAAACCTTAATAATCTCCTCTATTACCATCATATATTTCGTCTCTCCTATTGTTCTATTATTGCTCAACTTCAACACACTCATGTCTTCTTCTCCCTTCAACCTCCAACAAACCCTCCCTGATCTCCACCTCCAAATCCCGCGGGACTCCGACGACGACACCACCCAAACCACTCCAGGCGCCGCAAGCGAGCGCCGCCCTCGGGGCCGTCCCCCGGGCTCCAAAAACAAACCCAAACCACCCATTATTATAACCCGTGAGAGTGCCAGCACTCTCCGGGCCCACATTCTGGAAATCAGCAACGGATTTGATGTGTTCGAATCCGTTGCTGACTACGCCAGAAGAAGACAGCGTGGGATTTACATAGTCAGCGGCACGGGTACCGTAAACAACGTCAATTTACGGCAGCCTGCAGCCGCTGGCTCAGTTCTCACTCTGAATGGGCGGTTCGAGCTGCTTTCGCTCTCAGGGTCTTTCTTGCCGCCACCGGCGCCGCCAGGGGCCACCAGCTTGATGGTGTATTTGGCGGGAGGAGAAGGTCAGGTGGTCGGTGGGAATGTTGTTGGAGCTCTTGTGGCTTGTGGGCCTGTGATTGTTATTGCTGCTTCTTTCACTAATGTGGCGTATGAGCGGCTGCCGGTGGGTGACGATGATGTGGTGGATAACGGCGGCGAGTGTGACGGTGATGGTGGCGATGGGGACGGAGACGTCGGTTGTGGTGGTGGTCACCCTTTTCCGGCGTCGGCGTCAATGGGTTTACCTCTGTTTAGTTTACCGAACGTCCAGTTGGCGGTGGACGGTGGTGGTTGGGGTGGTAATCTGGGGGACCAGCTACCGTTCTGATAAAGAACGGTGACTGGATTAAACCAGTAGACTATTATGCGTGACGTACCGGTGTTTATCATGAATTATCCGTCTTAATGTGCCTTTGTATCATTTGAAGGATTTGATTAGATTCTAATCAGTTGATCTAGTTGTAGCTTTTAGTTGTTTAAATTTGCGAGTTAAGATCAAATTATCTTGTTGTTTGTGTTTGTGAAACTATTTTGATCTTTATTGCAAGAAGTGCCATGAAAGTTAATTAAAGGTAAAATCATAAAAATAATTATTCGGACGAAAAAAAAGCTAAAATGAGAATTTGAATTTTAACATTTTTATCCACTTTTATTAATCAATGGTAGAGGGTTAAATACACCACTTTCAGCCTATTACTTTCTAACTGACCAATTTTTGTCTTGAACCTATATAAAATAAAATGAGAATTTGACACGTGTCTTAATTACGTTAGAGCCGGCAAACGGGCTTCCCGGCAAACCCTTAGTCGGCTTCACCTGGCTACCCCTAACCGACTTTCTTATGCTTCTAAAGTCATAACAATTAAACGTACAACCATTAAGGAGTAGACCACTTTACGACTAGTCGACTAGGATCTCGACTTAAGTTTAGTGAGATATTTTATTATAAAATGTTAAAACGTACTTACTATATGTATAGTGACTTGACTTTTTCTTATAATAAGATAATATGTTGTTGTAAAAATAACGTGTAGTTATCATTCTTTGGAATAAAAAGATTTTATTTGTCTTTTCAGTTTTAACAATCAAGAATACAATCCCTTAAGTTATCCTTAGGAATAATGATTAAAATCAAATGGTATATCTAACTCATTATTTTCGCTCTCTTTCACAATTTTCGCGCTTAGCTTCCAAGTGCAAATCAGCTAATAGTAGCTAGAATAATTTATATTTACATCACAATGATAAATTTAAAACTTTAAGATACAAAGAGAACGTCATAGCGATATCTGTTTGAGACCTCTAGCAAAAGGTTTTTGTAAAAATTTTAGTAATAAATTTTCACAGTTAAAAAAAAAAAACAAAAGAAAGTGTCGAATTCAATAAACAAACAACTTGGGGATTTGGTCTACATAACTAAACAAGCATTCGGATTTTCATCGCTAAACATTTGAGGGGCATAGACATAGTGAACGAAATACGGGGCCTCACCATTGTAACCCTTTGCTTCTACTTTCTTTATCTCTTCAAATTCTACCATCTTTGTGGTCATAACATCAACAATCACCTTTTCTTCCACCTTCTTCTCAACCTTCTCTTTTGGAGGAGGTATAGGTATGATCTCCGCATGTTTGTGTGCTCGTTTTTGCATGTAGGTCACAATCTTTTCCGCCTCGATTGTTCCTTCTATTAGTACAGTCTGCGACTTTATGTCAGTTTTGACATTGTGTATACCTTTGTGTTTGAGTAGCTTGGCTCGAAGATCATGCTCACATTTTTCACAGTGCATATAGGCTTTTATCTTGGTCGTCTTTATAATTTCCTGAATTCAAGTACAAAAAAATCAAATCATTATCACTTTGGTCTCTCATTAGTTCATTGAACGCTAAATCTTGATCAGAATACTGATCATAGTTTTGAAAATTAAACAACTTTGGCTCGAGCCACAATGCCACATGGATTGACAAGCTATGGCGCGAGCCAAATGGATCAACATTCAACTTGACCACTTAACTCAACCAACTAGAGCAAGTTTGAATCATCCAACCCATCAAGAATGTTATATCAAAGTTAAAAGTAAAGTTGATGCTATAGCTTTATAAAATGGACTATTACCATTTACTAATAAGGCTAAAGGCAACTTACTTTCTTTATTTCCTTCTTCTCCAATATTGGTTTCTTATCTTGTGATAAAATTTCAACCTTTTTCCTACTCCATTTTTCTAATCTTTCATGGATTTTCTTCACCTCAAAAGTGCCCTCCACTCTAATTTCACCTTTCTCATGCATTGCATCCACTTTATGCACTCCTGTACTTAACATAAAGATATATGTGAACAAGAGGCGTTTAGGAAAAAAAAAATGAATAATCCAATCATAACCAAAATAACTAAAAATACCAAACCGAAAGAATCGAACCATTTGAAAAATTAATGGTAAAATTATGAATTTTTTGGTAAAACTTATGAATTTTTTTGGTAACTGACTTTATGGTTTAGTTATGGTTCTATATGTACATACAACCAAATTAACCGAATCAAACTAACAGTAAAACCAACGTTCATTTTTTTATATTTTTAAATGATATTTTCCTATGTCGGATAAGTTTTGTTATAATTCTTAGAAATAACATATTGGATGCTACTTATTCTCCTCTATAATTTTATACTTTCAGTAATATTTTATTTGATTTAAGATACTTATTACTTGAAATCAGCTTGAATCTATTAGCTTTGGACGGTGAACCAATTGTAAACTAAATTAACCGAACCAACTTAACCAAACTGCTTACAGTTAACTAAAATTGAACGGGTATTTAAATCAAAACCGAAACATCAGTTGTCGTAGATTCAATTTTAGAATATTACAAAACCAAACTATGCTCACCCATTAATTAAACAGTAAAAAGATTCTCTTTAAAACAGTGACGGAGCTTGAACACCCCCATACGAGAGATTGGGGCGAAATTAATTTTTGTAAGGAGGGCAGACTCGATATATATAAAAAAATTTACGCTAACGAACCAAAAATTAATACTAACGGACCAAAAATTAACATTAATAAAGAATAAAAAGAGGGTGGCGGTGGTCCCCCTAGCCCCTATTATCCTTCATCTTTGCTTCAAAACTAATCTACTACTTCTTTTTAACGACTTCTAATCCACTCTTAAATTCCCATAACCTGTATGCGATCTAAACTCTCAACCTCTAAAAAAGAGGTGACCCGTTACACCCCGGATACCACTGGGCTTGGTTCAGAAACTAATTTATTTATTGAGTTCCTTGAAAAGAAAAGGACAAGATTTATATAAAAGAAGCCAAAAAATAACAAAATAAGCTTCAAACACTGACAAGTGATTAGAAGAATCTAACACCAGTTTACTTTGTGTTGAAATGAAAAAAAAAAAAGAAAAAAAAAAACCTCTTCAATTTCAGAAAAGCATCATAAGATGCTGTTAAAAGGATTAACTATATACCTGGAGTTCTCATAAGAGGCTTCTTGATATCATGAGCACATTTTGGGCAGTGTAAATTAGCTTTATAAACTGCAATGTTGATTGCTTCTTTCTTTTCTTCTTTCTTTGCTTCCACTTTCGCCATAATCGCGACTCGCGCGCGTGCGATCAAACCTCTTGGAGTGATCAAGAACTATGGATATCTCTATATGGTGTACAAACTAATTAAGTCATGTTTTTGAAGAAAAATGTTTGGTGGGAATTTTATTAGAGTTGTTCACTAACCACTGCTAACATATGAAGTAAAATGATGTTTGGTAGCTGTCACCATTTGAAATATTCTCACTTGTGATCTCATGCCACTCAAATACAAGGTCAAATAATGTGTTGTGGCTTGTGACTGAATGTATCCATGTATCGATTTGGGTCGAAGGTAGAAAAGTTGTATCGTTCCGTTGAGGGGTCATTTTGCTTGAACATTTGAACATGTAATGTTAATAATTCAACTTATAACTCAATGACTAATAATAATCTATAATAACAGTTTAATTAATGACACTTCTAAATCCTAACTTTCACTTGCGTTGTTAAGGGCAATCACATAAACATAATTATTAAAGATTTACGTTCTATTTGCGTTCGATATGCACTAATATATTTATTTATATAGCATACTGTTATATGAAATAGTTTTGTACAGAATTATATTGGCATGTGTAATTAAGTAATGATGTAATTAACCGAATTTATTTAAATTTAAAACAGTCTTTAGATACGATAACAAAATACAAGGTCAACCTTAAAGCACTCCTATGTTTAATGTGTTCCAATACTTTTGTTATTAGCCTCAGAAAAGATGCACGTTATTTAGGGCAATCAAATGCCTATATACATAGATATATACGTACATGTATGTTTGTTGAATCGTTCCATCAAAGACTCAAACTTATTACAGGTTTGACTTTTAGGAAATAAGAAAGTCAACAAATATGCAGGCCATTAGGGAAAAGATTAGCGATATCCGAGGGGCTCGCAAGGTCAAGTCCGACGCCATACATGAACAGCAACAGGTATGGCTCTTCGATTCTATTGTAATTACCGTTGAATCGTAGAGGTGGTGTGGATAATAAGCCTCAAAATAAAACAGATTCAAAATTGATTATCTATTTAACTGATCGCTTTAAGCTTATTGAAATCTCTGTAAAACAAAAATAGACTTTAGAAAACATAAGTTTTCTTTTAATGTATTTCTTATATACATGTATTCTCATGATACCTTCCATTGCCATATTATTATACAAATCAAAACTAAACTACCTAATACAATGAACAACATGGCTAAAATATAAGCATTCTTTCTGTCAAATGTAAATATATTTCTTTACATGTATAGTTCAAAAATTATAAACCATATTGTTTTTTCTTCTTTATACCTCTAACTTCTTTTTATCATATTGTTCGTATTGTTGTATTTCTTTTAATTTAAAGTCGTATATTTTCTTGTAATTTATGTCATGTCATAGAGCATATAATAAATATTTAGGCACTCTTTTATAATATTAATACCAACAAAGAAAACATGAACCATTTTCTTATAACTAGTGTCGATCTGCCTCTTCCTATAAGTCTTTATGCCCATTGAATTCATTTTGTAGGCCGAGTTGGCACGAGCACAAGCACAAGAGATGGTTCACGAGGCAAGACTAATACGAGAAGCTGAAATCGCAATGGGCATACAAACTGAAGAATATATCCAACACGAGGCTAAACTCCCAGGTGACCACAAATACACAACTGGCTATGGCGGTAGTGGCCTAAACAATCGGCATTCGCTTAGTCCACGTGGCAGCTATAGTGGTTCCACGTCACGTTATTCAGATGGCACATACCCCACATCACCGGACCATGACAGCCGAAAGATGGCAATACATCACAAGTATTTATAGGTCAAGTCGTTGCGGTTTTAAGATTAGGTTTTGATGTTGTGATTAGGAATTCTATCACGAGTGTATACTCAAACCCCTAAATGGGATTGCATATAATATATACAACATGTTTGAATTCATAAATACTTCATTTTACTTAACTTAGATGAGTTGGCTTATTTCAAGGTTTATTTTAAAGCTTAGTGACGTATCCATAGATATTTGGTACGGACAAAATTTGGGTCAGATAAAAAAATTAGGTCAAGTTAGATTGCAGAATTTGCCTTATGGTCGTATTCAATTAACTTAAACTATTTTTATTTATATGTATAATTCATGCATATATCTATAATAAAAAGTATATATATATATAGTCATAGTTATCACGAAAAGGTATCAAATGAAAACCATGTTTATAATTGAAATTGTGAAAATCACCACTACTCAATCACATAATTTAGAATTGATTTAAATTTCTAATTGTTTAAAATATATTTGAGTAAATTTCAACATTATTTTTTGAGATCATTATATATTTTTTGAAATAAACTCCAAGGAACGTCGATGATGACGAAACAAATTACATATACATAACTTGTATAAGGTATATGTACGTAACTCTTAGTTGTGCACTTGGTAACACTTACATATACATAACCTCTACATATACGTAACCCTTATTTATACATTTTGTAACACATGCTTACATATATGTAATCCTTGCTTTTCATAGTTTTTATTTATAATATGGTTTTCAAGGGATCGTTCCCCTAGTTACTACATAATTATATATAAAAAAACACATTCGTTCTGACTCACTAATCTAATCTAACTCGAAATATGAAACTCAAACTCGAGCTCAATTTAATTATAAATTTTAAGAAATCAATCTTTAGCAGCTTAGAGCGGTGCTTTGTTTGCACCCTAATTATTTTTGAACAATTTCAATTTAACAAGAATCAATATATACGACGTATTGACAAGCCATCAGGATAGAGGAAAAATTTGCCATCATTTTACACTCCTAGACCCTGCTTATAGTTTACTATGATGAAACATACTGAATATGTTTATTTGTTTGTTCATTTAACAAGAATCAATATATACGAAGTATTGACGGGCCGCTTGAGTAATGTTATTACGTTAAAGATACATTCTTTAACAAAATTTATATCTTCTAGCTAATTTCCAGTTTGAAATCAAAGAAAAATGGTAATCATTACTCATTTCCGTACTCAATGCAAAACGACGACAGATGATCTGTATTACATAAAACAAAACAACAGTTGTTATGTACTTATGTTCTTAGCCCATTTGGTACACCGATGTACCCTATGATGATTTAGTCATTCTTCTTATTTTACACAATTACACCCACAGTGCTTCTTCATCATTTTTTATCCCATTATAGATTGTTTAGATTGGACTTTTAATCGCAATTCTTTGTGTTGTAAGTGTCACTGTGTTAGCAGAACTAAAATTGACTATTAATCGATAGATTTCCCCCTTTCTTGGTTCTTTTTAGCGAAAAATCATTGGTTTGAGTTTAATTTACTGCAGTTGGTGACGAAATTGAGTCATTTAAAAATAAAACTAAGTCATGTGCACGTAACCAATAATCCTTCGCCCAAGTGGTTAAGGTGAGTTGTGAGAATGTTTCTGGTTCAAGTCTCACTCTAAGCTAAAATGTTTAGGGTTGAGCTATAGTGTTTTCACAGTTGTGAGTTTACTCCTAAGGGGGTTTGGGATGCGGTCCCGACTGAGATACGGATAGAGAAGCCCGATTAAGGTAACACATGTCTTCCGAAGCACGGTCGTACAATTACCGTTAGAAAAAGGTCATGTGCATGTAAAACTTTATTATCTAATTTAAAGAAAAGAGAATTGACAACCTAACACCTTAATAAGGATTGCAAACAAGTCAAGTCAAGCCTGAGCTCGTATAGGCTTAAGCTTGGCATGTTTTAAATCAAGAGAGCGAGAACTCGAGCTTGGCTTGTTGCGACCTTACTTTTAAAGCTTGAATTCGGCTCGTCAAATACCTTTCAAACTCGAGCTAGGCTCGTTTATTATTTAATTATTATTATTTAATATTTTTATATTTTATATAAATTTATAATTATATATTTTATATATAACATTATACATATCACTTAATTGTTTTTATCATAAATTTATATATAATAAAAATTATTTATATAACATATTTAATAAATTAAATGAAAAATATGTAAGTAAAAAGCTCGTTTAGGCTCAAGCTCGATACGTGAAGCTCGGGCTCGATAAAGCTCAACTCGTTTCAAACTTTTTATCGATCCGATCTCGAGTAGCACGCGAACGGCTCGACTCATTTGCACCCCTACCCTAAACTATTAGACTTAGGCTAACATAGTTGACTTTATGTTTGACTTAACCATTACATTCCAACTTTCTTCATATTTCAGGTATTGGTTAAACATAGCTCAAATGTGAGAACCATCATATTAAACAGGCCTGAGCAACTAAATGTGCTTTTCCTTGAAATGGTAAGATACAGAATATATTCAATTCATCAATATCCCCTCAGTTTATACCATTGGGCTCTAATCAACTGCTTATTTTTGTGATGACATGTTTCAGACACTTCATTAGTTACTGCCACAGTTATTTGTTCACAAAGTACAAGAATCCTAGATTGAACACAAAGTTGTGTATAATAATCTTTATTATAACTTGATATCATACTTGAAGGTATCACTCCTTAGAGGAATTGTTATGGGAGGTGGTGCAGGCCTTTCAATACATGGTAGATTTCGAGTTGTGAACAGATAATACGGTATGTCTCTTATCATATGCTTTTACTTGAAGGAACTCTCGAGCATTATATGTATGTATATTGTTTCGTAAGGTGGTGAATTTTATAACGATCACATTCTTTTTCAAGGTTAACGATTTGATGGTGTCATTTCATAGGTTTTTGCAATGCCAGAGACTGCATTAGGGTCATTCCCAGATGTAGGTGCCTCTTATTACTTATCAAGACTACCTGGATTCTTTGGTAATTTGGGTCTAATCTTTCTTTTATTTTGTCTTACAATACACAATATAAGAAGATCTTCATGTATTATCATTATCTGCAACATTTCGGGTGCTGATAATATTCATGGGCAATTTAAGTTGAATGCTGCAACCTGTATTGATTTTTAGTACATATTATGGCAGGAGAATATGTGGGTCTAACGGGTGTAAGATTGGTTGGCGCTGAAATGCTTGCATGTGGTCTTGCAACACACTTCGTCCCGTTAGAGGTTCATCTCATTTATTTGTTTATAGACTTGTGGTTTTGTTCATCTCTTGAGCTCAAATATGTTATTAATGCTTGACTGATATGGACATATTCTATCTATGAACAGAAACTATCCGCATTAGAAGACGTGTTATGCAAAGCAAATACGGGCGATCCATATATTATCAGCAATATTATAGACAACTTCTCGATCAAAGAACCTAAGCTGAAAGAAAAGTCTCAATATTTTCGGTATGTATTACTAATTTTTGTATGGTTTCTGAACTGTCATCTCGACTTGTGTTCTTTTTGTAACCATGAGAACCCGTCAGGAAAAACTTACCAATAATACAATAGGACCAAATAAAGGGCGGGTCACGCTAGGGATTTTTTTTATCAAGTTTTGCTGCCCTATGTTGCAGATTAAAAATCATTGATAGATGTTTCTCTAGAACTGTTGAAGACATTATATCTGCACTTGTAAGTTCCATGAACATGAAATGTACTTGCTTCCTGCATTTTTTGTATGAAATAATAAATTTAGCCTTTTGTGAAAATCTGTTGTTCTATATTTCCTATGAATTTCACAGCTTTTGAAAATCCCCTAAATTTTCAGACCTTTAAGGAACAAATGAATGAAGTATCATACGCTATTTATTTTCTTCTAAAAATAGATATTTTGCTCGCCACTCGTTTGAGATAAAACGTTTCGCTTTTGCTAGGAGAAGGAGGCTGATAAAAACATGGATGATTGGATCTCATGGATCATCCAGGCCTTGAAGAAAGCATCACCAACAAGTCTCAAAATTTCACTTCGCTCTGTAAGTATTTGTAGTCAATAGCTATGCTATGTATAAGATTTTAATACGTACATTTGTTTTTTTAGATATTTACAGTGCCATTGATAATTGATTTAAAATATTTAATTAGTGTAAAGCAATTCATTTACATTATAAGTCAATCTTTATACAACGAAAGAGCTTCCTCTCTTTTGGTTAAATGTTTCGTGTAGATTAGAGAAGGGAGACTTCAAGGCGTCGGCCAGTGTCTTATTCGTGAATACTGAATGATTTGTAACATCATGCAAGGAGTATTCTGCAGGGATTTCTTTGAGGTACCGTTATTACTTTATTTATAGCATAATAGATTTAGACATTGGAGCAACTTAAGAGTAGCATTTGACTCTTAACCATGTCTTAAATACCATTGACAAAATTCAAGGAGTATTGCAAGTCTAGATATGTTTAAAATGGACAAGTCATTTTAGGTTGAAGCATTTTGTATGTTGGAATTGTAACAATTAAAATTCTTGAAGGGGTGGTGTAGTGGTAAGCACCTGATTCCTCTCTAGTAAAAGTCTCAAGTTCGACTTTTGCTTTTATCAATTTTCGGTCATAACCTCTTGAAGGTCACATGCTAATTTCAAAGCAAGATTTACCTAATCCTATAGTTAGTTAGAAATTGACGAGTTCTGTAAGTGGGACCCGTAACGGATTTTCATGCACAGAAAAAGATATCTAATGAAGATGATACAATACTTCATATTTTCCCTTCATGAGACTATAACTCTTTCTTAAATTCTATTGCAGGGATGTAGGGCATTGCTTCTAGACAAAGATAAAATCCAAAGGTAAAACATAGCAATTGAAATCTGGATGTGTCAATGGAGTTGGGTAACAAGTCACTTACTTTTTTATTTTATTTTTGAAAAATATAGATTGTTAATATTTTAATTATAAATCACAAATTTTTATTACTATGATAATAATCTAATCTAAACTTATCTATATAAAGTGAATTAGAAGGTTTTATGCATTTAAATGAACTCTTCCTTTTCTTTTATATTTTTTTACTTTGACCTATTTAACCTGTTAGAGATATAACTTGACCCAAATCAACCCGTTTATACAAAAATGGTTCAAAAGTGCCACCTTTCTTGACATTTTCTTTCTTTCGGTTTCTTTGTTCTAGTGGGAACCATCAAAACTCAAGTTTGTCAGCAACGGTATGGTTCACTCCTACTTTGCGCCACTAGATGATGACGATTGGGAAGACCTCAAACTTCCTGCTGGGTCAAACTTAACTTCATATGCCATTTGTAAGATGTGAGGTAAGCCTGTGTTCTACCTTATGGTGCTAGTGATGCCAAAAGAATAATCATGTATTCTACTTATGTGTAATAACATATATAAGTTTATGATCAGCCAATTGTAATATGTTCAATTCAATGCATGAACTACATATACTATAGCATTACTTGCAAATCTTAAAGAATTTAAAGTCGTTATATTTGCACTTTTTGAAATGCTTAGATGACAAACAGTGGATGTAGGAAGCTGAGAAAAACACTTGAAGATTTCGTGTCATTTACAAATAGTCTTTCTTGTTAAGCCGTAAGGCAATGCCCGTTTAAAAAGTAATATGCTCATTATCTGTAATTGATTCTCTTTTCGCATCTAACGATTCGTAGTGACTGCTAGGAAAAAGAATGAGAATTTAAATCCCTTGTGTTATTTCACTCTCCCTTGAGTCGCCCTAACTTTGACTTGATCCTCCTCCTGCTCGTCAACAAGACATTTGCTCCTCTTGAACGGGCCGGTTATAATGTAAGAAAGAGAAACAATCATCTTAATATATAACCATCTTGTGTAACATACATGATTATGTGATTTTCACAAGTCTCTACTTGAATCACATATAGATAATTAGATATACCTTTGTGAAAATTTACAGACACTTATTTGCATGTTATTCACTAATTTTCACATGATTACTCAACCCTAACCCTTCATTTTTAGTTCTCGCTGAATTCCTTTTTTTTTAATTAAATTACCATCAAGAAAACATGTGAAAACAAATGTCTGACCTCAGTCATTGATCCTTTTACAGCTTTCTTCCCCCAAATCATAGCAGAGATCGGCTGCAAGATATTCCATTTAAGATGTTTCATCATTCAGGAGCAAATCTTCTGCACTTTTGCGAGCGCGTAGCATATCACGAACCTTGTAATTCTCTCGAGTTTGATCTTCGTCTTTCTTCATGAAATGAAACCCCATAAGATACCTATATTCTCCCGTCCCAAGGCAACGTGAACAGTAGGCAAGCCCGCTACCACCACAAGTCTTGCACCTGTACCCAAATCTGATTCCTTAATATTCCTTGGTTCTATATTTTAAAAATGCTTGAGGTTAGGGGATACCTCACCATTTTGGCCACTCACCATTCGGTAGCATTGCTAAGTCAATACCATTCGTTCGACCTACAAGATAATAAACAAACATTACTTCTAAGCACCAAATCTCATGTTCTGGTCGAATGACCATGTTTAAAAATTGTTTCTACAGGTTAGAATCCATGAAAACACAAACTCAAATCATAAAAGCTTTCTTGTAAACATTTGAAAACATGTTTAGTGACTTTTGACATGTTTGACCTGTTCCACTTTTAGCAACCTTTTTGTAGGTAACTGGTTTTTTAAAGCTCGAATGGAGTGAAAGTGTGACCTTTTCCAGAGCAATCAAAACAGTCTACTCTGCCACTGCCTCTGCAAACAACACATGAAGGCTCTGGTTTTCGTCTTTTCTCTATTCTAACATTAGACTGCAAAACGAAAAGCCTAATTTAAGTACCAAGTTAAATCAGAATTATAACAAAAAATCACCAACAAAACACAATATTGTTTGAGCTAACTTACTGAAATCCTACAAGAAAATGGAAGGGTAAAAGTTAATGCACATCTTCTCGGAATGAATCACTTAAAATTCTACAAGAAACAGGTATGTTGTGTGAAAAAGAAAAGGTTGCTTTACAATATGCAGATTCACTAATTGATCTGCTCTGCCACATTATCGACTCTCGTGGTTTTGAGTTCTCCATTGGTGGTTTAATCATCCATCACTACGTTTGGGCAGTGCTCCAACTTGTTATAAAGTGATTCTTACCTGGATACAAAATGTTCATGGGATTTTAGATCATATAAAGATGTCCCACTGCAAGTCGTGCACCACTCCTGGTGTCAACACTAACCCTTCACCATGCTAGACATATCTTATGTGGTTCAACAGATTTGCTTATACATGCACAACCCTATAGAAACACACTTTAATACCCTCATGGGCATTCACCATTACCGCCATGGCACTCTAGATCATGGTCCACATGACTACATCTATATGTCACGCCTACCTCTCACCTAACCACGTATTCAGACATGGATTGGGGAGCGTGTTTGGATGATAATTTCGTTCTAGCTATGTGTAATTATAATAACTTAATGTCTTGGTTTTGCAATGCCAAACTATTATCTCAGGATCTAGTGCTGAAACTGAATATCTCGGGGTTGCTAATGAAGTTTGCACAGACATTTTGGTTACAGTATTTGCTGCTTGAGCTTCACTATCTCCCCTACTCTATGCCACTATCGTCCATTACCACAATGTCTGTTGTATATCTTTCTACCAACTCAGCATACCAAACATATTGAAATTGATCTCCACTTTGTCTGGAAAATGGTTGCTATGGTCCAACTGTGTATTCTTCATGTTCCATTAATATTATAATTCTATTTACATATTCACCAAAGGTCACTTAATGGTAGTATAGAGTTACAGAAGAATATCAACAATTAGCCTATTCTAAACTACCAAATTATGTGCATATGCCCTTTTGCAGTTTATGTACACATAATGAAGTAATCAAACATCCAAATTGCCCTAATATTGGAATCAATACTCCATTTGCTCCAACGAATTTCTATGATAATCTGATTTTAATTAAAAAAGTATGAATAGATGAAAGTAATCAGCAACAAACCAAACAAGTATCAGAATCAATTAAGAAAGGTTAGTCATTAGTGTTACCTCTGATTTAACAATCCACGATGGTTTCGGGACTGATAGCAAAGGTGTTCGAGGCGGTGGCGGTGATGGTGATGGTGGTGTTGGGTGGTGGTTGTGCGGTGGTGCACCGTTGCCGGAATTTGTGGCCTGAGATCTGACGGTGGTTGGCTTGAAGAAAGCTCTGGTGGAGGATATCATTTTTAAGCGACGGTTTATGGTAGCCGGAAGCCTCTTTGTTTTTTCAGTTTATGAATTATGAATATCGAAACAAAATATAGTAACGAAAAGTGAATTTAAGTATCAAAATTTATATGTCGACCACAATGTTATATGATAGCTATTTAAATATTCAAATCGAACTCTCGCACGATAAATTATTAACGTATGAAATTTTTAAGTCGTATGAGGTTTTTATATAAGCTTAAAATATTTGTCAATATTTGTGAAGTATAAAATAAATATGCTAATTATATACGATTATGGCTTAGAAACATTTGAAAGTTTTAAGTCATATGGGTTTTTATATAAGCTTAGAATGTTTGTCAAAAATACTTGTGAAGTATAAAATAAAGATGCTAATTATATACGATTATGGTTTCGTTGAAAACAAGCTGAAACGACAGATTTAATTTCATGTTTCTTAACTAGTCGATTTGGATACATATCAATCCATTGTATGCAACTCAAGATACCATTTAGGATATATTTTATTATGGTTGAAAGAAAGATTTAACGTTTTGAGATAAATCAATGCTTCGCTAAGATGAGGCCAAAAGGACACCATAGAGATGATAAAACTCTCTAGACAAAACATCGTTAGTGTCGTCAAATGAAAAGATATGTCATTGTAATCAACCTTCGACGTGAAAATAAATGACTTGTTGAGAGAAAAGTAAGTAATTGTATAGTTTTTTCTCTGCATTGATCATAGTATCATAGGTGGCGAAGAGCTCGCTCCAATGCATCATTCGGGATCATGTAGTAACTGCCAGGTGTGGTCCATGACCGTCACCAACTGCCTCATGGTAGTTAAGGAGGGTGGTCACTTGCTGCTCATCCGCTCATCCTGCCAAAGGGCTAGATGCACGATGAGACAAATCATGGACCATACCAAGTTGCATTGTTTGGACCCCCGGTGTGGTTACATATCTTTAGCAGTTAACACCTTGTCTCTTCGATTATAGCATCTAGAAATAACTACGTACAATTAAGACATACAGTCTAGTAATTGTCTCCAATTAAGACATACAGTTTAACTTTCATGAAAGAATTTTATGCCCGATGCTGGTCAAAATGCGAGAACTATATATTGTATTATTAACTTTGATACGGATACTACATGTTTGAATTTTGACGAGTGATCCTTGAGCAGCACAATCAGTCTGCAGCTTCCTCCTGATGATTCTGTGACATTGGCTAGCTCTAGGGATGCTCAATATCAAGCGATTGCTTGTGCAGTAAAATGGTTTTAACCGTGCAGCGTTTATACTTTAGCGCTAACATCTCATACCAAAATAAACACCCGATACATTCAGAAGAGAAGAACATGTTGATTAATGATTAGAATGAATACATATGAAAACCCTATACACAGAAGGTAATCATTGTAAAAAAGACGCCAAACAATTAGAAAAATAATAATAGTTACTAATTTAATTTCGTCTAATAATGGTAGAGAAGCTACTCTCAGTTTATATAAGATTGTAGAAAAACAAAAGTAACCCAACTTTATTAGAAAAAAATACTCAAATAGCTACAAAATCTCGTGACCTCAAATACCAAAGAAGCTAACCTTCTCATAGAAGCACACTATTTTCCTAATGCATTTACTCTGGATCTTCAGATGACTTCACATAAAATTGAGTTAACCGCTCCGAAGCCTTCTTAACCTACAACACCCGAACCAGAACATTCGTTTAATAAAATTGAGTTAACTCGACTTTAAAAACAAGAAAAACAAATAATACACGATATGTGTCATATTTACCTGATCGTCCCAGTTGGTTGCCCATGCCATGTATATAAGTGCAAAAGTCTGTGTCACAACACCAACGATCATTCCGATCCATATTCCCTGTCAGATAACGCAGTTGTTATAACTGAAGCAACTAAAAAACAGTTGAAAATATATTCGATCCAGACATTGTATACCTTTACTTGAAGGTTAGTCAAGTAACCCAGCAATGACCCGATTGGAATACCGATCACGTAGAAGCAAACGAGGTTCGCGATTGCTACAGTACCCTGCATTCCGGCTCCAACTGCCACCCCTGATAACAACAAGATTTATATATTCAAGGCACAAAGTAAAGTGTTCTTTATATCAGCGTTTACTAGATGTCAAAATAGACAAGTTGTGGGTTGGGTAACAGGTCAAAAAAGAGTTTATGTTGAAACTAGTACTTTTTAGTGAATGTTGGATTGTTGGGTATCCACAATTGCTTTTATGTCTCAGAATTTGATTAACTAGAGCGCTAAATACTACTGAAAATGTATATGATCACAATAGTGAAAGACTTTCGACCTGATTAACCCGTATACCCATTTCATTTTCACTTAAATATCTTGAGCTGACCCATTTAGGAAAAAATAACCAAATGGACTTATTCAAAAGTAAAGGGGTCGAAATTTGACACTCTAGGTTGATTTTCTGAAAGGAAACTGATTATAATGGGTCAAAGTGTTACCTGAAAGAACAGGATAGATGCTATTGAGTAAAACTGAAAAAGAAAGCAGCAAAGAAAGATCTGATACTGTTTCGGCAACTCTTTCATCATCGGTGAACAAGTAGGCAAGTTTTCTTCCAAAAATCAAGCAGAGAACAAAGAAGAACACTCCGATTGCAATAGAAGTGCCCAACAAGACTTTAATTGAGAACTTTGCTGCTTTGGCATTTCCTCTCCCTAATTCATTTGCAACACGGACACTGCACAATACTATATAAATTAGGGGTGGCAAAGAGGGTGGGCAGAAATGTTGCATGAGGCTAACATTTAGATGCCACTCCAGACGGGTCAAACCATCGCACAAACACTTTTTGTTCATATCTCTTTTAATTTTATATATAACCAACACATAAGATTGTAAAACCATTTGTTGGCAAAATAAAAATATTCTGATTTAAGAGGTAAGCAATTGAAATTGTTTTGAACGACTGTCTTGTTTAGTTTCAACTATTGCTATCTCCAACAAAGTTAATCAGAAGCATATGAGTCGGTGACAAATCATGAACTAAAATATATTTATGAGGTGTTTGATAAGTCCATTTACCATGCAGCACCTAAGAAACCGAGGCTGATCATGAATTCCCATGCATTGATGTTTAGGCTGCAAAATATTAATAATTTAGCAATTTCTCAGGAAAGAAGGAACTGAAATGGATGTATAAACTCAAAAAACAATTCTTACCATATGGAGAAAGCAGATATAGCAACCTCTGCGTCTGCCATGTAACCCGCAAGCAAGACCAATATAGCATTGTACCATAACTCCAAGCTACATAGACAACAAATACAAAGTTTTGTTGCGTATTTTATCAAGCAAAAGAACATAAATTCGCATATGAAGATGATAATATAGTAGTCCGGCAGAGAAAAATTGATGCATACGTTAATTCAACCTACTTTGGCAAACTATGACCAATTTACATGAGTTCCCAAATGAATGCTTTGGCTTTTGGCTATTGAGGTAAACATATATAACTAAGGAATTCAGAGTTGGTATCTTAAAATGAAAAGGGGGACATTCCATTTGAACATTAGGAGCTTACGATATTTGCCAAAGGCAGAAAAAAGTCAATATTACATTTGTACAGCATCTACAATAATCTTGAGTCTGGGTAAGTAAAGGTGGCAATCTCAACCAATTAGTTTATGAATATTTGATTCCAGCTATGTTCAATCTCTAATGGGCCAAACTGGAGAACTAGGAAGGGTTTTACTTAAAGGGAACACGTTGAAAGTTACTCAAAGTGTATTTATAATGTTAAAACCTCAAATCATGTTACTCCAATTAAAATAATTACTTAGATCATCTAATTAACTGCAAATGTTTATGAAAAATAGAAAATGTATTGGAGAAAGTACGTTCCACAAAATAACTAGAATTGCACTTTTACTCAAAAGTAATGAGGTTGATGTCAAAACTCAGACAGCATATAAAAAGTTTGTTCCTTACTTACCAGACCATCACACCAGAAGATATAGAAAGCTTCACAACAGGAAGCAGATCCTTAAAGGCAGCTACTGTAAATCCTTTCCAAGAATGAGGACACCAACCACCAAATATGTAAATGAGTTCTCCAATCACAAGAAACCATGATGACAATGACAGTGCAATCATTGCACCAGCAACCCCAAGGTTTAGCTTATACACAAGAAGCAAAGACAAAGGAATGTGGATCCCAAATTGGAAGATTGAAAGCCATGCAATGACCATGTTCTTCAACTGCGCTTGAAGGTACATTTGTACCGTTAAGCTGAAGACAAAATTGTAGACAAAAGGGATGAACCATAGAGAGATGTAACCTCCACTGTTTGCTACAGCCTCATCTTCCCCTAGAAGTCTGAAAATTTGTGTAGCGAAGATGAAGATCGGGAGTAAGACAGTTAAAGTAAACAAGTCGACGATCCATGATCTTTGCAAGTAAATGCCCATCATGTGGTGTTGCCCTGCTCCAAACGCTTGTCCACAAAGAGTTTCGGTTGCACTCGACATTCCGAGCTGCAGGTGAAAACAGGTCATACAATTCAGGTCATGTATGGTCGGCTTCAATGTTGACCCAAATAGGATAAGAGAGTATCCAAAATCCTAACTAACTCAATCATAAGTAGATGAAATCAAATCGTGACCTCTAGCTCACACTTCATGCCTATCATTATTTAGCTTAAACATGAAATAACTCTTAATATTGAACTTACAAGGATTCCATTGACAAAGCGGACACTAAGCGTTTGAACAAGGGCATAGCCGGCAAGATCCAAGCCACTAATATGGCCGATAAATGATTGTGTGACAACAATGGTTCCAAATGCACATACTCTTGATATGACACCTGGCAATGCGACCCTCCATATCTTTCTTGATTCGTCCCATATCCTCCCTTTCAAGTCACCTTCTTCCTCTTCTTCATGTCTAATTAACTTTGCTTGAATTCCATCTTCCATGGTTGTTTAAACTGATTACAAAAGTATTGTAGCTGTGTCAAGTTAAGTTGGTGATACCAAGTTCGACTATTAGGTGGTAGAGAATCAGTTTTCTCAAAATAATATTGTCTTGCTTTTCAAAATAACCCAAATATTATTAGGCTAAAATAAAGTTTTATAAGACAATAATTATGAAAATAACTACTGATAACGTAACAGATGTTACTTGAAAATTGAGTAAAAAATTCTAGCGCTTGATCATTGTCGGGCTACATTACTTAGTATTGGATAACCATCGACACATTAGTAGATATACATTCGATATATTAGTTAGTTAGTTAGTTGTTGATAATATTATCATTGCAATATACGTGTAATCCTAGAAAGTAGGATCTTGAATGTATTATAAATACATCATTATCAATGAGAAGGGGATCGCAGTTTTGAATTATATCACTTAGAAACTTTAATTGGAGAAAAGATAAAAATATTTGTCAAATGTACCCCGTCTATTTTACTTCATCTGTTTCAACTTGTTACATCAATAAATTCATCTCTTTTCGACTTTTTCATAGGATACACAAATTTTAAAGGTTACACCCGTCAATATTTTTAAACAAGCAAATATGGCCTTGTCACCTTCAAGTATTTCTTCGTAATCCTACTATCTATTACATGCAAACTAAAATGCTTTGTTATAAAATATTAACAATAATATTTTATTTACAAAAAGCCAAATAGTTATCGAAACAACCATCTAAAAGATTCGAATCATTAACACATATAACTATTATACTACTTGTTATATCCCCTTAAATCACACTATTTAACCAAATATGTGCCTATCAAAAAAATTAGTAGATGGTTTAAAGTATCTTTTAAAAACAGCGTAACTAAGTTGGTAAACAAAAATCAGAGCAACCAATTTAAATATACTGATGATAATTTATTTATTTTTTGAACGGCAGGTTAATAAATAGTAGTTAGTAACACCAAGTTATTAATTATTTCTCAATACTAAAGTTTGAACCCAATGCCTTCAAAAGAGACAAGGGCTCCCGCCTCCCACTTGACCACAAGATGATTGGCATGATAATTTATAAACATACAAAGTGAAGGGTTAAATTTTTTAGAATATTAGTTTAAAAATATTATTATACCTTATATGTGGAGCACAACTTAATCATAAAACTATTTTTCGAAAACAACTTCCTTTATGTTAGGTCAACCATTTAACCATCTACCGTCTTATGCATTACCTCAAAATAATATCGTCTTCTTTCCAAAAAAAGGTTTGACTTAGTTAGAAGAAAGTAAGTGCTAAAATTGGAACATTTAGGTTCAGAAATTAGTTTAGAACTAATTTAATTAATTTATTATATATTTAAATACGTGATAAAAATTTTAAAAGAAAAAGTATTCAAATACATAATGAATAAAAAAACTCTCAAAAGGATAATACCATCAATGTAGACTATAGTTAGGTCGGCGTAGTAACAGCTATGTACGTGTCACGTGTATGAGTCTGGTGTGTCACGTGTATAGTCTGGTGTAAACAACCTCCATCTCATCATATTTTTATTTTCCTATTTACTCTCCCAGTATCCTAACAGCACCCACCAAATCACATAAATGGAACCCGAAAGTCGGAAACCAAGAGGCACATCATCACTTGTACCCTATGCATCTTCGATTGTACATCTAACAAACTCAGACTGCAACTCACACTACACGATGATCTTCAAAGTTCAAACTTACGCTACGTCAAAATGTGCCTCAGATCAAATCTCCACACCATAAACTGCAAATTTTCTACTCTCAGTTACGAATTAACACATCATTTGAGCTATGTAACCAGTTTATTATCACCATCACGTACATAATAAGATTTTAAATTCAACAAACACTTGAAAATATCGTTCCAGATTAGTAGACGGTGAAAAACGAACGATCGATTACAGTGAAGATGCTAAAAACTAGCAATCACTATCAGTTAATCGTCAAATAAACCTGAAATTATGCTACAAATCTATACAACACATGAGCATATCAATCGATCGGTAACTATTGACGGTGAAGAACATCGATTCGAACGTGCACGTGCTAATAATCAGTTCTACCGAGCTACTATCACCATAAACTTCAAATTAAATTGTTAAATTCAACGAACAAATTAACATATCGCTCCAGATGTGTACACGGTGAAGAACGCACGATCGATTACAGTGAAGACGCTAAAAACTAGCAATTACTATCAGTTAATCATCAAATAAACTTGAAATCATGATACAAATCTCTACAAACATGAACACATCATTCGATCGGTGTTGACGATGAAGAAACGATTGTAACTTGCAGACGTATCAAATTCCGATTATGAAGTCAAAATCAAAACCTTCTATGAATATTATGCAGATATGAATAGAGACTTACAAAATTTAGGAAATATGATTTCGGACGAACGACAGCCGGCGGTGATGACGTCACACTTTTCCGGTGATAGTAGAAGCAGAGTGCAGAAATTGTGTTAAAAGTGGGATATTGGCGTTGAGTTTTCTGAAATGAGTGGGAGAAATGATATTTATTTTCTTTTAATAGGGTGAGGGTGAGGGGGTGTGTGTGTGTGTCACCTACCTACTAAAGTGATTAGTGATGGCAACCTTACACTGGACCTTAAGTTACTAGCCTGGGCCATTGCTCGTTTTATGTCACCTTACAATATGTTAGACTATCACTTTGGTCTTTGGGCCCACAGTTAGAGTTGGCTTTAAAATAAAAGAAAACTAGCATTAAGCATGCGCGTTGCTGATAAAACCGTGAAAAACAAAGTATTCGATCAATTGTTCATTTGTTTTAATGAGTTGGTTTTCCGCCCGTACTTCGTGGCGGGTTCAATTATAAGAACGTCGATTAGGTAGCAGGAGCTCAGACGTATCATCACAGACACAGACATACTAATTATTACGGCTGCATATCATAAAGGGATGTCAAACCAAAGCAAGTGTCTTATTTTTTATCACAATAATCTAAACTTTAACACAAAATGTCTCATATGAGCATCATCAACAATACATCAGTTTTTACAATAACAATGTACAGTTGCGGCTGCATACCGTTAACGGTTGTCAAGCCAAGACAACCGACACCATTTTTCCTCTAAAATTATAGCCGTTGAGGTACCAAAACAGTGGAAGGTCTCGAACGAACAACATTGCACCATCATCGACACACAGAAACATGGAGATACAACACAAAGAATCGATCAAATAACAAAGGCCCACATGAATGAATACTCATAACATCGCCAGCAACACAACACACCAACATCATAGAGTAGCTTCATAGACCAAAGATAAACCAGAATACAAACATTCAAGATCAGACACATTGGTTGGGGTTCTAAACCATAGTTCAAACCCAAAGGCACCAACATGATATCTCAGATGAGCCAGCGGTCATCATCGACAAAGCGCAAGGACTATAAGAGTTGGAGATTCTTTTAAGCATTTTCTTTTAATTTGGAGATTCTGATCAAGCTTATTTCACATATATATTTATGTTATTATTGCTTTTAGACTCTATCATGATATTATAGAATATAGTCTTATAAAATATCAAATGAAAAAACAGAGACTTCTAAGTAATTTTCATATATTTGTTTAAACAACTTAAAGCTCGTTCAAAATTGATTTGATTGTAAAAGAGTTGTCTCACCTTGGTTTGTAATGCATCTAGTTTGAGTTGACCATGGTTTGGCTCGGATAGGTCGTGAACAGTGCTTGACTAAACATATAACAATTTAACGCTTTCATTGTTACAAATAACTACTTGAAATGATAACTCAACAAAACCATCATATGGATAAAAATATGGTCATTGGTGTGGTTTCTTGCTTAAAATTACTATTGGGGCGAGGTAGTCTTGTTATTAAAAATGATAGTTGCAACGTCATTTTGGTCATTAAAATATTTGAAATTCTCAGTTTGTATTGTCGTGTGTTACTTCTCCACTTGACTGAAGCATGTCATGACATTTTCATACACATTTTCATTTGTGTTTTCACGTGAATGATAAAATTTACATTAAATGGTAGTTTATGTTAACCGTGTGCGTTTTAGTGATGTTTAATGGTTTAATATATATTAATTTATTATTATTTGGTGTTTTTTACATGTTTAATCTTGACCTATCGATATTTTACCCCGTGGTAAATCCTTGTATTCATCACTGTAGTTTTGAGTGTTTTACCGTTTGTAGATTCCTCTTTTTCTTTCATCAATGTCTGCCTAACAATCTACAACAATTTAATTTGCAATTATTGACTTCAGTTTTTGATTCCGACATCCTATCTCAGCTGTTACTACTCAAGCACTTTTATCCAACTTTTCACCATCAGTTGATCAAAACCCAAGCTCATCTTAAATGATTTGTTGACTTTAATGTTGTTGTTGTTAATCTTTTTAATATTGTAAACTCAAGCTATCTGAATCTATACAAGAAATCAAGTCACAAGAGTTCAAGACCCACAAGTGGAATAGAATTTGAAATAGAATAGAAGTCATTTTAAAAGTAATTATAAATAAACAAATATAATTTTTTTGAGAGAGAATAGAAAGAAACTTTATTGGTTAATAGGTGCATTTTTAGAAAGAAAATTAGGTTCTTAGCCTTAAAATATTTTTATCCTGTAAATGACAACCTATTTACACAATTTAACAATAATATTAATACGAGATAGGCTATATAAAGTAAACGCTCTTTTATAGTTTCTTTTATTTCTTACACCAACAAACCCAAAGATCAAGAGAACAAGGCCTCCTTGTGGGGTTTGACTTTTGAGGGCAATACCCCCAAAGCACAGAGAGGGTTCCACTATTCTTTTAAGAAAAACTTAAATGCTTGAGAAATAACACCAATGGGCAAAACTCCCATAACACATCCAAACAAATGGTTTAAGAAATAATTTAATACTTCTATAGATGTACTACACATTCTCTTGTCCAAAAGAAACACAAAATCAACTGTCACATACCCAAAGGCCTAACCCAAGGCAAGAATAGAGTGTGAAACAATGACCAACAAAAAAACAAAACGAATCCCCCATCCCAACCCAACTCCCACCGCCCCAACCTGGTCTAGTGAAAATATAATCATGAATCATGATCACCGCGCCCATGACACTGCTTCGATCTCATCCCTCGATACCTTGTATAAATCAAGTCGTTTTGCAATTTCTAGCCTCTTTGACATTAAAGACGGATCTTCATCTAGCAATTCTGCAAGTTGTTTACCCTGACAAAACATTTTACATGATTAATTCCATAAACAAAGATAAAGGCATAAAACAAGGGGGTGTGGCAGAGAATAGCCGTTTTGACCCATTTCCAAAATGGGTCGTTTTGGTTTATGTTTCATCCATAACAGGTCAAATGGGTTGGGCTAATGCAGTTGAAATATATTCAAATACATAAAACCTCCTAACCCGCTCTCATTATTTGATTATTAATGTTCACATAAAATAATGATAAACACTTCAAAAAATAGTTGAGACCTAGAGTTTAACGAAAGGAAAACAATATACAACTGCAACTACAATTAATCAACACGTAATTGAAGTACCTACTGAAACTGAGTATGCATTATGATTTTGTTTAAAATGCAGTACTGTCACTTTGTCCTGTTTGCTACCAAATATGGGGATTGCATACTCGCTTTAAATTAGGAAAAAAAAAAACATAAAAGAAACAGCTCAAACAGATTGAAACATGAACAGATCAAAAGAAGCCCCAAAGTATATCATTTAATGCATAAAACTCATAATGCTTTTTATTCTTAGACTATTATTGAAACAATATATTATTTTTGTAATCTATTTAACTGATTATTTATAGAAAAAATTTAGACAAGACATGTTCAGTGTAAACTTGATCTGTACTAAGAAACTACTTTTTTCTGACCTGTACCTCAAAATTTTTTTGGCAAGAATGACGTACTTCGTTGCATTTCAGAATCGACTATATTGATTGTATGTGTAGATTCCTAGTCTATGGTACGTTTTTCACCAACTTCCTAACCTATATGACTATATCTGCCCAAAATTTCGAAGGCATGAACAAGTTCTCACCAAAATTATAGAAAATCATAAATGTAAAACAATGATTACCTCCTTTTTCCCTATTTGTGTGTAGAAGTAGTTGAGTAAATTTTGTTTGGCTTCTTTTACTTGACAATAAACAACGGCCTTGGGAATCGTGCTCCTGAGTGTATCTGACACCATACCAATATAAGAAGAAACATTTGAGCCTATCCTCCTAAAATGATTATCTGCATAACGGTCCCCTAACGGGTCAACTGCATTTGAACGGTCTGCACCGGGGATTCCACGATCTGAAGGTGGATTTTTGCGATCTGCAGATGAGGCTCGGCGATCTCGATCTCCAGGTGGGGGAGCGGGACCCATCTTCTCGACTTCCTGAGGAAGTTTCCGGAAGAAATCGACAGTTAAGTAAGAAGACTCCATGTCCACCAACCGCACAACTGTCTTCTTACTTTCGTCACGGAATTTTTCCAACGCTTCATTAGCAGCAGCAGCAAGAGCAGATTGTAGACTTGGAAACCGTCTTAACTCCTGTTATAACTATAGAATTAAGAATTTGCCACCTTTTTAACAAGAATTAGAAATGGTAATTTTGGCCAGTCTACTTTATAAATTTTAGTTTATTTGGATTATTTCTACTTCTAACAGGCCAAACAAGTGAACGACATCAGCTAAAAAAATAAGTCAAAGGTTGCCCAAATTGCATAAGACCTCTTAAATAATTTTTAGCAAAAAACTCACATCCTTACCGAATTAATATAGATATTGTAATTATAATTGACACAGTAATTATTTTTTAAAAGCAAAACTTTTGGACGGAAAATATGTTTTGGGTCAACCCAAACCCGTTTTGACCGTATAAAAAGCTATCATGTATCCTTCAGACATGTTCACCTTAACAAGAATGACACCTCTAACAAGAATGCAAGTATTTTTTTCAACAACACCACCAATAATAGATGCTTGTAATATCTGACCTCCGTTTCTCCAATTGACCTCCTGACGAGTTCTTTTAGGACAAAATGGACCTAAAAAATGTTCACGGGTAAGTAGTGTAGCTCAATGTTAACACAATAACACATTAAAACTGACGATAAAAAGATTACTTACAGCATCAACAGAAGCTTCAGCAGGTCCCCTGAAATAACTTAATGAGCCCTCGATAAGACGTCGATAACCTTGTTCAGGAGCAATTAAGTGAGGCTGGTAACCATCTGCCTCTGAAACAATTCTCCTCACATTTTGTAGAGAGAGATGTCTATCGAATGGAAGCTTCCTCAAAGCAGCAGGAAGCTGGTTGTCAAACACTCCATAAATTTTGTCACCTCCAGGCCGCCTGAAATAACAGCCACAACTCTAAGTTTGATTAAACGCAAACCTATATATATTATGAATATACTTCAAACAACTGGTAGTGAAAAACTAATTTATTCTGCAGATATGCATGTGTTCTTTAAATAGTATATTACCATAATAAATAAAAACCACTTTTAGTACAAAGATAAACCTGGAAATGATGCATGAAGGGGTAACTTTTTAAAATAGTCGAAAAGGTGGGCGGACCAGCCAACCTCTTTACAACATTTTTTTAATTCACATGCATCAATATATGATCACAAAAACTATATTAATAATGATCCAGTTTTTTAAAAGAACATTATAGGTTGTAGTAATTAGTTTAAAAAAAAGTTTTACACGGTTCTTTTTTTCCTTTTTTTTATATTTACCCCTTTGATCTGTTATAAACCCACATTGACAAAATGATCAAGTATTCAGTTAAATTTGATATCCAAGAATATGCTTACCCTCCATCTAGATGCTCCTTAAATATTTTGTCAAAAGCACGACAAAGTTCCAAGATGGTGTACAATTGTGCCTGAAAGAAATCAGTAAGGTGAATTGAAGAAAACTATACAGCAATTATAAAAAATCATCCACAGATTAAAAAGGATACTCACCCCTGCATCTACTGCAATCGGTCTCCCAAGACGGTCCAACTCCGCCTCCATCTCCTCTATACCTTTGTTTATCAAGGAAGTAATGCTTGGTATTTTTGCTTTGATTACCTTTTCCAAATGCTACACAGAAGAAAGAATCATTATCTCTTCTAGCCACAAATATTTATAAATTATAATTACACATTTACACCGAATAAGAAAACTATGGATTAAATGTCAGGGAGGTATACCTGAGATAGAAGCTTTGCCAAATACTCTGAACCCATTTTGTGGGCTAAATGACCATAGTCAGGACTTGTAGCAAAATACTCGCGTTCTCTTCGCCTTGCATACATCATATCGGTATTTTTGTTAATATCAGCCTGTGACCTATTCACTATCCCAACCCAAGGATGTTGTAGACGATAAGCTCTGCCTTCAAGGACCTTTGTAAAATAGTATCAACATCAGACTCGATGAAGTGAAATAACTGATAACTAAATAATAAACTTAAAAGGATTTCATAGTGATATCTCACATCCAAAGCATTAGTTCCTTTGTCCATCAGATCAAGCTTTGTCAGCACACCAAATGTCCGTTCACCTAGTCAAGTTAAAAAAATGCATAATGAAAAGAAAATTATGAAAGAAAACATTTTCCTGCCAGTAGTTGAGTAAAAAGATACCTGCAGGGTCCACTTCCTTGGCAAGTTTAATTGCATCAGAAGTGGCAATATCTTGATTAGCGGGAGATATTGCTAGTATGATGGAGTTTGCTGTAAAATAACAATTACATCTTAGATCTAAGAAAAACATGTGAAAGATAAAAAAAATATAATAATTAAAAAAAAAAAAAAAAAAAAAAAAAAAAAATCAAAGGATTAACATGTCAAGGCAAAAATCTGCAGCCAACTTGTGAAGAACAGACCAACCACAACTAGGTCGGCTGTTGGATTTCTTTTGCCATGATTAACATCTGGAGAATTAATATTTGTTTCCTCCACTTTATTCCATGTAATCATGCCTGATGGACTTAATACCAGTTTTCTATGCTTAGTTCTCTTAAGCATTTAATTACCCAGTCATGCTATAATCAGGACAGTCCCCACCCAGTTAAACAGATATCTAGAACACTGCTCTTACTTACTATGTATTACTTCTTCCATTCCAAAAGAAATGCAACTTCTGTTCTAGAAAGTATGTGTTAATTACTTCTATGCCTATTAGTAACTACTAATTTAAGTTCACAATTCTGATTTTAGTCCATGGCTTTCATCACTTCATCCACAATAAGGGTCATTTAACATTTAAACCACAATCAAATTTCATTGTCAAAATGTCAATTTGAACACAAAGAAGGTTATTTTTATTATTTGTTTATAAATACAAACAAACATACCCAGCATATCCCACACATAGTATGAACTAATTGTAGGGTCTAGGAGGGGTAGGGTGGTGGCAAGCCTTTCCTCTATCCTGAGAATTAGAGAGGCCACTATTAAATATTAGTATTATTAGTATGAGCCCATTAAACATTTAGGGTTTGCATTTCGTTTTATATATATATTGTATTGCAATATTCAATAATAATTCATTCAATCTTTACCCTCTTACATGGTATCAGAGCCTTAGGTTTCTGGTTACCGTCTCTTTAAGCAACACAACAAACAAAAACCCTAGCCGTTACGGCAAAATTCAAACCCTAGACATGGCGGTGTGCCGCCACCGCCGCGCCCTGTCCACCTTTGTTTTTAGGTTTATATTTTCTCATGTCTAGCTTCTTCTGAAATTAATCTCCTGCTAATTTGTTTGCCGCAACTCTCGTACAATATGAGCCATTGAGCCATGAGTTTATATACATGCTAGCTTGCGTTTACCAAACTTTGTTTTATTTTTGAGACATTGTTGCCTCCAAATTAACTGCCTGGATGCTTCTTTTATTTCTGCCACCAGTTTGATTATTAGTTTTGATTTTCCTATAGAACTCCACGTGAGTTCCCCATGTTCTTTTTGGCTTTTAATACTCCAAGCCACCACATTCGCCATTGATTACGATCGTAGCAACACTATCAATTTTTGGTTTTGTTTTTCTTTGGCTTCTTCAAGTATCTCATCTTACCCGATCCATCTCTTTTCTGATCGGCTTCTTTTGGCGAACCACTGTCCGCTTCCACCGATCTCATCCAATAACCACATCTCTTTATTTGATCTAGATCTCACCTCTCTTTCAACGAGAGTGTTGCCCGACCATGGTCACCGTATTTTTTTTTTCTTTTTAGGTCTACGGATCTCATCTTTTGATCTGCCGATGTAAGAGTTGGCGTGTGCAGTGACTATGGTCACATGCCTTTCTTTCTTTCTTATTTTTTTCTTTTTAAATCTATAGATTTATATCTTGATCTATAGATTCAAGAGACCGCCACCTATTTTTGATGACTAGGACTTTGGTCCAATGCTATGCATTTTTTTGAAGACATCCGGATGACACAATCAAGCAACCTATGGATGGCATAATCAATCACAATGTGGACGCAACATCATGCACACATGGAAATATTGACGAAAGTTTAGATTTTGAAGTTGATCGAGAATGTTTATCTTATTTTATTTGTTTTATGTTTTTTTTTTTTTTTTCCAGTCTTAGCGTTCGGTTACTTTCGCTTCGACTGCGGGGGAGTATTACATATTAGTATTATTAGTATGACGCATTAACTTTAGGTTTGCATTCGTTTTAATATATATTGTATTGCAATTTCAAATAATTCATTCAATCTTTACCTCTTACAGCCACTTCCACTTAGACCCCTAGCTCTAAACATGTTCACCATCATAGTAAGACATGTATCATATAATAAGGTAACATATAAGATAACGCATACCATAACATAGCCCATAATAAAGTAGCATAACAGGTAGAGCAAATCCTAAGCTAACATACAATATAACAGCATACCTGGAAGAAATCACATACACTAAGTGACTCATGGTGTAGGACAAGAAAACCACAGTGGGTGGGCTAAGTAAAATAAGAGGATACACAAAAAGTACAACGTACAACTAAAGCACAAAAGTGTAGGGACACATTCGTTTATAAATGATTATATAAATTACAAAAAAAAAAATTAAGATACAGTGTAGAGACAATATTTTGTTTATAAGAATCTGGTTGCTTGAAATACCTGACAAAAACATTATTTCAAAAATATCACAAAAGGTAACAAATATAACGGTACTGGCAACATCGTACAAATGTGCAATTACACCAAAAACCGGGCAATCGAAAATTGACAGGGTAACAAATGGTCAACTGTTCATTTAATGTATAAAAAGATCTTGCTAGCTTTAATCTAAAAAACTAAAAATTGACATTCTGCACATCATAACTCTATTTCATAGTGTGATATGCTTCCTGAGCACTGATTTATATGATATACGGACTACAAGTACAACATCAAATTGATTACATATAGTTAGTGTTTGACTATGCCTTCATGCAACTGATACAGAGCACAATTACACTCATTTTACTTAAAGAAACATGCGCATACCTAGTTACCTACATGGAGGAAGAACTAGAATACTGGTTACAAATAGAACGTGAATTAGCATTATTCTCAACGTAAAGGCGAACCATTTTTTCAATATCTTCAACTATACTTTAGACTGCCCCTCTGCACAGAAGTGAAATTTCAAATCAGATGAAGCTTGGGCAACCGTATAATCTAATATATATATAATAATATATTATATCTATATATATATATATATATATATATAGGAAGTGTAGAGAGAACATACCCACAGCAACTTTTGTTAGTCCAGGCAAATCAATTAGGGTTAAGTTGACAACTGGAAGAACAGGGAAAGAATGTTGAGACATTAGCATCATAAAAGAAAAAACATGTCATAGACTCATAACTAGCACTTGGTTCTAGTACACAAGTATACAACATTAATGTTTGAAGACGCACCATCTGGTGAGTATATACTGAGATGAATTGGGATTGGAGATATTTGCTTTGTCTTCCCAGTGATTCTGTCTGTTTCCTCTTGAATTTCTTTACGTACCAAAGCTGCAAATGGGTTACAAAATTAGAAAAAACATTAGCGTTTTACACTAACACGTCAATCGATTAAGTTGCATAAAACATGTTTAAACAATCATATTATTTATAAAAAAAAACAGTATTAGTAACTTCACATACCGAAATCAGTGAATCGCCTGCGAGGCAAATGACCAAATTCAGCATACTCTTCCTGCCTGCCCTCTGTCTGGTGTAATTGCAAAACTAACGGACGCCGTGTGACAATCCCTGTAATAGATAAGCAATAGTGATTACATGCATCAATGAACACCCCAAAGTTTGGAATAACTGAACAAGACCATAAATAATGTATACAAAATATGTTATAAACAACTTACCAGATCCTCTAGGAAGAAAATCTCTCCCCACAATGCTCTCCAACACAGAAGACTTTCCAGAACTCTATTATCAAGTAAACCGCAGGTTACACAAACACGCAAAAACAAAACAATTAAATAAACTAAAACTGCATATACAATGCTTTAATTTCTCATAATAAAAATGAAAATCATCATTTCTAATTTCACTAAATGATTGACCCCGATTCAAAAGAGAATTCCATATTATCCTTTCTTCACTAACACGCTAACTTCGTCTGCTCTCTCACACGATAATTACGTTATCTCCAACTCCTGTCCAATTTCAGCCTCAACAGAGGAGATCTACAACCGATGGCTATAGTATCGTCCTGAGTTGGAAATCAGATAAACAGATCGAGCAACTGAAGTAATGAAACCAAAAGCACTTTTTAAACAGTTTATCATCCAAATTTTTCAAGTTTATTTATTATGTAGAAGAGATCAGAGAGATAAAAGGTTACCTGACCTCCGACGACGGCGACGGAGGGAAGAGCGTCCCACAGAGAAGACAAAGAGGAATCTCCACCACCGTAGTCACCGAGAGCAGTACAAGCTCTTTGTATACGGTTCACCAGACCAATCAAGCTCTCCATAGTCGCCATAACTGATAGTAAGAATCAAAACGCGTCTTCTTTCGGAAATCAGAACCGAAACAACGATGTCTAGAACCCTAGGAGATGAGATGAGATCAGATCCCTGTGGAGATGATGTATATGATTTCGAATGAAAGATCGAAAATTGATTGCGTAGAGGAATCGATCGATTAATTGAGAGAGATAGAGAAAGAGGTGTTGAAGAAGCTGCTATGATTGGTCACGAACGTAGTGAGAATTGAAGTTTGAATGGAAAAGAAGGGGTGAAGGCTAACATGCGCCGTGTGGGGTTTTGAAATTGATTATTTTGTCTTTGATTCGGTTGGCCGCCGACTCCAATTCGATTGGAATATTTTTTTAACAGGCACAATGTGGTCTAAAGTGGGTATATTGCGTGATTCTAGGGCAAAATATTATTAGCTAATGTTCATTGGTTTTTGAATACTAGGTTATAGATCTGTGTATTACACAGGTTATATAAATAAATATGTAATTTATAAATATGCTTATAATTAAAATCATTATATCATATGAAACGGTGATTTTAAGTTTCTTATATCTAAATTGTTATGTTATATTATATAAATAGTGTTCAGAGGCACACACCACTAAGAATAGCACTCAAAGCAACATATCCTTCGGTCAATTGTGACATAACACCATAAGCAATTAAAAAAAAACCCACCACCTCGTTAATAGCCATATTAAACCCATCATCAAAACCAAACAAATAAATAGCAACCAAGTTGTATAAATAACCAGCAACCCCACAAGAATAAAATCTTTTAAGACAACAACCAACTGTCCAACCAAACATTTATGGATTCAAAACTGACACAATTCTTAATGCAATCCAAATAGTATAGCACAACATAGCCTTTGAGTCAAGACATCAGCATAACAACAATAGCAACGAAGTTGTATAAACAGCCAGCAATCCCCACCATTTTGCGATCTTGTGTGGAATTCAACTATGCATATTTATCTTAATGTAGAGATAAAGAAACTGATTCTTTCATTATGGCTAGAACTTCTAAAGAATAAAGGAAATAACACATTAAAGACAATTGTAAAGTGTGTGTGTTTGAAGGTGTTAGTGTGTGTTCTAAAGACCATACAACATGAAAAGAACTTACCATAAGCTCTGT